>JAGWCC010000397.1:320000-678508 GCA_022651775.1 Drusus annulatus | reverse complement strand
GCAATAGCATCTAATGTAGCGTTGGGAAAATCTTCAAGGTTTTGTGAATGCTTCACGAATTGCTAGTTCTTTAAAATGATCCCTTCGCAGTGAACACTTCAATTGAAGTCGAACTCGCAAAAAAGAGATTTGAATTTATCCGGTTATTTGTTCAGATCTTTTTGGAACCGGTTCCTCGCCGAAAAAAACACGTCCTAGTCGTTAGGGATTTGAAAGTGAAATGAACTGGAACTGGTTCCTCGCCGAAAAAAAAGTACGCACTAGTCGGCAGAGATTTCAAATTGCAAAGAACTGTAACCGGTTTTTAGCCAAAATAAAGAATACGAGTCGGTAGGGATTTGAAATCGAAAAGAACTGGAACTGGTTCCTCGCCAAAAAACGAGTGCTAGTCGGTAAAAAAAAAAACGAAAAGAACTTCCAAAAAAATACGCTCCTCTATATCGAAGTACTTCAATTGAACTACTTGTAATGACGTACTTCTTTATAGGCTTTGAAGTTCAACTTCACAACTGATCTGCTGCAAATTGAAGTAGTTCTTTGTAATCTAACTTCCATTGAAGTACTTGTAAAATGAATTGAATGAAGTTAATGAACGCTAAAATGAACTACCAACTTCAATTGAAGTATTTGTTCAATGAACAATGAATGAAGTAGAAACTGTTGCCAAAAGAAGTAGTTCTTTCAAAGCGGTCACAACGCTAATCTAATGGTATCGATTGAAACTAAGCTGACAGCGTTGGAATTCACCCTTAAAGTCGCACTCGGCAAAACACATTTTCCCTTAATACCGAAAACAAAGAAATTGATGGTAACTTTCATCACACCTTCAAAGCTCCCCTGTAGCTCGTACGTTATTCCGTCACGCATGTTCGACGCCTCACGTGTGCCGAGTGTGACTTGTAATTACGCAGTCGGTGCGTGATGGCGCAGCTGAAGCGCACCTTCTTCCGTCACACCCAACACAAATGGGAATTTCAACGCAAATTACCCTCAAATTGGGACGTGAATCTTACACGCCAGCGGAGTGCGCAAGGAGGTGTGCGAACTGCGAACACTAAATAATAACCTGAGAAAATATTTAGCATCCTATTACTTAGCTGGCGTTTTGGGCGCGGCTAGGGAATTGACGCAGGAACGTTAAACGGTTAGCGCCAGGCCACCAACTGTTTATTTATTTATATAAAATTTACGTTTGTTTTTTTTGTTGCTTTTACTTTGGTGTTCACCTTACTGGGTGTCCGGAGACCTGTTCCAAGGTGAACAAAAATAATATGTTATCCGATAAATCGTAGTTTTCATTGAATCTTTAATCACACAATTGCCAGTTTAGAATTACTTGCCTAGTTGAAATTATCGAATGATAGCTGTTAAAAAAAGGTTTATACCAAAAAGTACGCACGTTTTAATATTAAAATTGAAATGAGTTTCGCTTGTTTTCACGTGACAAATTTCATTTCTAAAATTCTCGGATACAAATATCGTGTCTGGAAAGGCAAAAGGGCTTAAGCGACACTTTGGTCGGTTGAGTTTAATATGCAGTTTTTTCTGCATCGAATGCTCTTCTGGTTCTCGTTTGATTCTGAATCCTTTTGTGACCCTTCAGCCATCTACAATATATTTACCATTTGGGAGAAGGTTTGACTCAAGCGACACAAGCTTGGGACTTTTAGCTTTTTGTAGCTTCGTGTAACTTAGTGAGAGCGTTGAGTTACCTGAGTTAACTTTTTTTTTTCAAAATCCCACCACGTACTGAATACTTGTGAATTTTATTGTAAAACAAAAAAAAGTGCTCTGATATAAACAACCCAAAACGGCGCTTCAGCCCTTTTGCCTTTCCGGCGACGATATTACTATCCAATAAATTGTAGGTCCATACCGTTTCTGCGAAACTCTTCGCCGTTTTGTATATTTTGTCCTTTTCCCAAATCTTCGTGATTCCGTCATTTCCGCTGTAATTGTCGGCACATGCCTTTTTCCTTATGTGATAGTTTTTCTCTCGTCCTCCATCCCAATTCCAACTCTACTCTAAATTAGCGGAAGATCGATAGTCCCTTGCCACTTTCACGACTTGAGTTTGAATAAATTACCTCGATATCTCCGTGATAAGTCCACGGGTTCGGGTCGGTAGTTACTCCCCCCCGGTGTTCTCGTTACAAGTTTCGCCTCGTGGCATATTAAAACCACAAAAACATCGTAACTAACTAACTAGTTAGTGCTGTATTTTAGAACCACACAAACAACTAACTTGTAGGTGGGCTTAGTTGGAAGTTGTAAGTGAAGTAATTAAGTTTGTTTTTTGTAATCATAGAATAGTTAAGATCCGTTCGAATTCATCGGAGCCAGTAGAACTATGGCACTCACAATGTAGGGGATTTTCGAGGGGCGAAATTCATCCGGGGGCGGATGTGAAAAGATGGAGAGTGGTTAGAAAAAAATCACTATACAATATGTGGTCACTGAACGTGGTTACAGCTTTTAATCATATTTGTTTTTCACCAGCATGGCTCTGAAAGTATCTTACATTCTAGAAACTCTAATATTCTGTTCCTACGTCTACAAATAATTATTTTAATAATTCACCCATTCAAAGGCTGCATAGACTAGGTAATAAATATGGTTCAATAGATGTTTACCGCTACAACACTGTTTCTAAATTAAAATTTAGCTTATTTGAATGTTTTCAATAGAACTCTAAGGTTATTGTTATTTATTTGCACCTTGTATAGTTATAATTGCTATGTGAAAATAAAAATACTTCGCATCTCGCTGTAACTTACTATTTACACAGTACCTACTTGCTAATTTTATGGTTATTCTATTGTTATTATCATTCATTTTTGTCGTTGTTATTATGCCATGCGCTATATTCTTTTTTCAAATCTTCTATAATAATAAAACTAATTGTAACTACATTACGTTGCAATATACTTACTAACTTCTTTGAAATTTATCATGCTATGTAGCGTTGGGAAAAACTTCAATGTTTTGTGAATGCTTCACGAATTCTTAGTTCTTTAAAATGAACCCTTCGAAGTGAACACTTCAATTGAAGTCGAACTCGCAAAAAAGAGATTTGAAACGAAAAAAACTGGAACTGGTTCCTCGCCAACAAAATCACGTACTAGTCGGTAGCGCTTTGAAACTGGAACCGGTTCCTCGCCGGAAAAGCACATGCTAATCGGTAGAGTTTAGAAAGTGAAACTGGAACCGGTTCCTTGCCAAAATAAAAAGTACTAGTCGGTAGAGCTTTGAAAACCAAAATAACTAGAACTGGTTCCTCGCCGAAGAGCACGTACTAGTCGGTAGAGATTTCAAAGTGAAAAGCACTGGAACCGGTTCACAATTGAAGATTTTTTTCAATGAAATGAATGAAGGCTAAAATGAACTACCACCTTCAATTGAAATATTTGTTCAATGAAATGAAGTTATTGAAATGAATGAACGCTAAAATGAACTACCGACTTCAATTGAAGTATTTGTTCAATGAACAATGAATGAAGTACGAACTGTTGCCAAAAGAAGTAGTTCTTTGAAGTAGTTCTTTCAAAGCGGTCACAACGCTAATGCTATGTATATAAATATACGTATTACACTATTTCGTGAAATATGCTATGTTAATATGACTAATTGTAAAACCTACGCTATATTTATAAACTTGCGTTTTAAATACTTAAAAAAAAACTCTTGCTTCAATGTTATATTCTACCCATTTATTGTACTCCTTTATTTAACTAAAATGTATTTTATGTAAAAGCCTTAAAGGCGTTATTAAAATAAAATAAATATGTAATTGGGATTCATGAGAACAAAATGTATGCAGGTGCCTAACCGCTGCTTTCTCCGAACAAAACTGAGCGAACGCTAAGTTATATGTAAGTAAATATTCAGCCAAATACTTAAATTAAGATAACTCGATGTCTCTTTTTTACTACGGGTTCGCTCAATACTCATAGACTTGTTGTCAAAACGAAATATTGAATTGACAGATTCCATTGTATTTTCGTAAAAACCAATCACTTCGTGATTTGACATATTTAAAGAAATAACAAAATAACTTTGTATAAGGCCACGGATATTATTTTAATTTTAATGACCGACCGGTTTCGCTTAGCCTAAGTATCATGAGGGAACAAAATTAAACTAAACAAAATGATATATACATACAGAGGGAGAACCAAATATAAAATAAAATAATAGAACAATGAGAAAACAGAAGAATAACATTTAAATCATAATAAAGGAACAGAGAGAAAGAGACAGATAATATGAATATATAACTACATGTTTGCGAACATATATAACTCCAAGCAAAACCGGTCGGTCATAAAAATTAAAATAATATCCGTGGTCTTATACAAAGTTATTTTATTTCTCTTTCAATTCCATTGTACTTAGCGCTCAGTAGCGGTCTTAAGAAAATAGATGGATGGTCTGTTAGTTTACCGTAGAGCGAAATTAACGTTCAGACTTCGGACACCGATATTGTGCGTTTGAACTAAATTTTAACCTAACGGTAGCTCAGTTTGGTTAGTGAAATTAATAAGAATTAAAAACGCACTGCGCAATAATACGACAATCAGCATTTTATCATGTCAAACTTCAACACTTTATTTCTCTGGTGGGGAATCCAAGAATGTTGACTTCGTACGATCGGTAGTGAAGGGAGGATGATCGTGTTTTATTTATTATCTGTCCACCTTTCCATCCGCTATGACACGCACACGCATTGCATTATATCATGTTCCCCGCATAACTTAGCGCCAGCAGATGCATGAATGTTATAAAACGCACGCCCCAACCCTTACCAATAATAAACAACCCAGAGGCGGCTCTGGGGGTTCAGAAGTGGAAGGTCAATTGAAAGAAAATCATAATTTTTTTCGTAAGAAGCAATCACATGGTGGTTAGACATTATATTAATAATAAAAGAAAACTTTTTAAATCGAAGGCCATCAAGCTTCGTCAGGGCACATAATAACTGTCAGTTATTATATGTGCCCCTGATTTTGAAGCTTGGATCTAAAAAAGGAAACCGGTTGGCCTCATTATAATAAATTCTGTGGTTTAAAACAAAGTGTTCTTTTTATTATTAATAAACGAAGCAATATTAATCCAACCTTTTACGCCTCTCGATCCTTATGTAAACAATATTACATCTTACATCCATATGCGGCATTTTTTTTAGAACCTTAACTCATAATTTCTGAATTCGTGATGTGTTGACGGTGTTCACCTCGGATTTGTAGCGGCATAAAATAAATATAATACAAAATACCAATATAATGAATTTGTCGGTACTCACCAATATCCGAAGCCGGTAACACAATATTGTTTTTTTTCAGCGTTATTTATCTTATCACTAATTAACACATAAAACTTGAGTGTTTTTTCTATTATTTATAAATGTTTTGACATCGATTGAGCAGTAATTACTATGAATGTAGCCTCCGCTGAAATTGAAAATTTCTACAAAAATCCATGTACCTAAATAAAAAGAGTGGGTGTACACAGCCCTTGGATTCTAATAATAAAAAAGCAAACTAACATTTCTTGTATATTAAATCCACCCTTCTTTCTTTTGGCTGCAAAATGATCAATAACACGGCTGTGGAATTTATCTATTTTAGAAACATATTTTTTTTCGATACTAAGCATTGCAAGCGAGCTAAGTCTGTCTTGACTCATTGTATTTCTTAAAAATGTTTTAATGCGTTTTAGAGTTGAAAACACCTTTCACTTTCGACTGTAGTCATTGGTATATCACACAAATTATTTCAAGTACTTTAATGGTTTCAGAAAAAATCTCCTGGAAATTATTGCTCATTAAAAAATGTAAAAAGCGATACAGCACTGTTAGCGTGGTGTGTCATCGCGTTGGTAAAACACAATTAACTCGTTTTTTAACTTTGATGAATCAATTTCATCAAATTGATTCAATAAACTTATATGTGTTGTTGGAAAACAACGGTTAAATTCGGCAAAGTTATCTCTATTAAATAAATTCGATAAAATGAGGTGATCGCTATATTTGAACCTACTTTCCATTTCCACTAGAATAGTATCACAAACTTCTATCGCTACCAAGTGACTGTTTTCATCAACACGCCTTTTCTTACATTCGCCTTCTACAGAACTGATTGAATCTGCGGGATTGGAACTTAATTCTGCTCGTATAACCAAAATATGATGTCTAAATTCCCCGATATGTTTTTGTATTGATATTGCATCCAAATTTCTTTTTTTGCATTTGCTTAAATAAAATTTCACAGTGAGGCATTATTTTATTAAAGAATGTTAACCAGTAAATAAAAAAAACTCTTTTCTAGGTTATTTATCAAATTGTGTGCCTGACTTATAGTGTTTTGATCATTTTCCTTTTCCAAAATTAAGTTTAAGCATTTCAGAATATCTGATTTATAAGTGAAGACAGTCATTATGCATTTAGCATTGAAACACCACCTGGTTGGAGCTGCTTTTGGTAGACGAGCTTTAACGGTTTCGTCTAAAAAATTGCATTCGCTTTGGAGATCTTGAAAAAAACGGAAAATGATTGAACGGTTGCAAAGAAAACCTTCACTCCCGTCGTTATCGTAGATGCCTTTTGCAAAATAAGGTTTAATTGGTGAGCATAACAATGAACGTATTGAGCACGAGGGAAAGTTTCTCTGATTCTAGTTTGAACGCCCCCAGTTTTCCTGACATGACGGCCGCCCCGTCGTAGCTTTGTGCTATCAGCTGTCGCGGTTGAACTCCCAAGATTCTTAACTCGGTTAATATCTCTTCGGTCAATCCTGCTGCCGTGCAAACCCCTGGGTTTACAAATTTCCAAAACGTTCGCATGCAAGATTTTCTTTCAAATATCTAATTACAAAATACCATTTGAGTTTTAGTTGAACTGTCTGTTGTCTCGTCTACCTGTATTGCGACGTACTCAGATTTCTGTATATCTAGTTTTATTTCTTCTTGAGATACTGCTAAAATTGAGTCCAGCAAATCATTTTGAATCGTTTTAGATAAACCTTTAAAAACTCGAAGAACTTTCTAAATGTTCTTTCAATACAATATCTATTTCCTGGATGAAATCAATTAGGCCACGAAATATACCTGGATTATCTGACTCTTTTGACTCATCGTGACCCCTTAGTGCCAGCTCAAATTTTCCACAAAACTGAATACACTTCAATATTTTTGTTAAAATATGTCTATTTTTATCTACTTTTTCATTGTGATCTACAATTGCTTTACGATATGCGCTATCTAATTGAATCCGAATATCAATGGTTCCTAGTAAAACAAAGCTCATTGAATTATTAATATGCAATGTCGAGTTAGAGTGCTTTTATTTTTTCCTTCAAGTGTTTTAAATCACTAACTCCAATTTCAGTCCATTGCTTTTCAGTTTTAGAGTCGAAAAGTAAACAATGAAAACAAAAATATACGTTCCTTTTTTTCACACCCACAAATCCAGTCACAGAAACTATAACTTTTGAGATTAAAATATCGTTTAATGTCTTTATTTTTTTCTTCGATATGGAGATTATTTGCATTTGTGGCTTTGGCCGGCCAATACACTTGATTTCAACACGCTTTTCATGGTTCAATGAACTGCTCGCGACTGCTTTTAATATGAAATCAACTGAATTATACATATTTAATTATTAAAATGCAAATTACGTACATCAGCAAAGGTAAACAAAACCCAACTGCCAACTGCCACAATATACACATGTTCAAAAATGGCCATTGTTTCAACTTTCAACCTTTCAACCGTATTAAAATTTTATCGACATCTCTTTCAAGCATCTTTCATAATTGTATGTCCATCTCTGTCATGGCCCGGGGCGTTTCTCATCAGATAGCAGCGGATTATGAAATTTTGCATACATGAGACATGTTAGTGTTTATTCTATGTATTATATCGAATAGAAAGAGAAAAAAGATTACTCATGGGTCAATTCTTATTTTGGCCACGACACATAAGCAGATAAGTTTGATTTTTGGACGCTAGATGGTAATACTCTCGATTATTAACACTGATAATAATGAACAAGCGGACGCTAGATGGTACTAATACCCGCGATTTTCAAAATTTTCGACTGCCAACAAACAGATGCTTGTTGGGCGTCCTGTTATTCACTCCAAGGTTATACAACTAATATCAGATTTGTCGTGTTGTGAATGGATGCTTCATACGTATCATAGAGTAAGTTTGACTTCAGTATGATTTATGTGCTTGATTTCCGGATTTATATGTTTGATCGCCTTTTCGCGTGTTTTTCCTAATGCGCAAAAATATTGATTCTTGATTATTTTATTGTTATATATGATCTTTTTTCAATTTCATTTCTGTATTTACCCACATAAGGCTTTTATTAGAATCTTACAAAAATACAACATAAAGTTTAGTTGGCACAAATTCAACATAGTATCATAATATTCGTACTTATATTAAAATGATATGAAAACTGCTTGATGTTAGTATAGGACGCTTATTAGTTCATTTAAGCGTCCTTGAGGTGATATTTCCGTCACGAAAACGGTGCTATATAAACCAGCCAATTATTATTCATATAATAAAACTAACTCTGCTTGATGAAAGTAACCTTACTCATCATCCCAGGGATTTGGCCTCATCCACAAATGTGCTCCACCGGCTCCGGTCCTATATTTATACATTTATTTCCAATCTTCCAGCCATCTATATTTATTTCCAATCTTCTTCCACACAGTTAGTACAGCTTAGTTAGTTAGCTTGGTCTGCTTCTGAGTTTCCACTACATTTAGGTAATAGTTATTGGTACCTGCTAAGTAGTGTAATAAACCTTTGCATCACAATCCTCATTGATATGACTTTTAGTGTTGAAGTTATAATTATCCCATTTAGTCACGTGTATGGAATGTTACGTTATAATAATTTACATAGTAAACATTTCACTGTATGGCGTGCGCCGTAGACAGTGCTCTGTGAGTATTTTATCTGGTTTGTTTGTTATTCTGACTGTTTCCACTTCCACCAGTAAAACTGACCAATGTTTACAAGTGTCTGGACTTTCCCCGCAGACCTTGACGAGGATGCTGTTTGCACAGTAAATTCGGTTAAATTACAACATAAACAACTCCCAACTCTGTGCCCTCAAAGGAAAACTTTACACTGAAAGGTCTTAGCAAACAAGTGCACAACTTTATCGTGTTTGGTTAATTTGTTTCAACCGATGTTTTCTTTATACATTTCTCATGAAGGTAGGTACTAGCATCCGTGATTCTTCTAAAAACGACCTTCGTGGCAGAGCGATGAGATCTTTGTCTCTGGTCCAGGGGGGCTGCGAAACCTTGCGTGGATAGTAATTTTAAAAAAATATAATATGGGTTATTTTTCATATAAAGAATTTCAATAAAATAGCAAATATATTGAATATTTGTACTTGGTTCAAGAATGTGTAATTCTCTCAGTAGCGCCTCTGTGGGATTAGATTTGTCGTTTAGATTTGAAGCGTTTTTTAAGCTTCCCAACATTTAAAAAATGAGAATACAAAAGTTCCACTGGCTCCTGGCAGTTAGACCTCTTGATTTGAATGTACAAATCATTGTCAAGATCATTATTTAAATGTTTTGATTTGTTTTCTTTCTTATTTTGCATGCGATCATCGAATTCATTCAAGATTATCTGTGTAGTTGGACCGTAACCGCATAGCGCAAAAAATTGAACCACTTATGTAAGTTACCATTCCTCGGTCAATAAAAAATATCATTATGGTGTACGTACTACTCTTCGCTCCGTTGATTTTGTTAAAACAATACAAGGAAACTGTTGTGGAGAATAAAGATACGTACTCGTATGTTGTGTCTGGATGTAGCAGCAAAGTATTACTTCATCACCGTCTATTTGATACCATTTGACGAGCCGAGAGCAGTATACGAGTACACAATAATGTACAATATATATACAGAATCAAATTAATTTTATATCGTTGGGTTGAATTGATTTATCAAACCAGTCTTAGGCAAATTTCTAAACCAAATAATTATTATCATTATTAAACATCGGATTAAGTGCATTTTCATGTTTCAACTGACGAGACTACCACGATTGTAACCGTGCCATTTTAATTATTGGATAATCAACTCTTAAATTTATAACTTTTTGCTTAACTGCGAAAATGTATATAGTCTGATGGTTAATCATTATTAATTTGTATACGAGTATACTCTCAGTATCGCCCAGGGTAAAGACCACCATTCCCAATCGGAACTTTGCTTGAGATCACTTAAGCCGTGTTTGATGTCCAGATCTAAATAGGTAGTTACTTCCAAACCTCCCTCTTCTCCATCTTCTTTCTTTCCTACTAACTACTTTCAGGCTCACAACATACCCCGAGTGGAGATGCCATAGTCCCACTGGCTCTGGGCAGTTAGGAGCAATTGGTACTCTTGCGCGATATTATAACATGACATTCACAAATTACTGTTAAATTTAATCCCCGTGTAATAACTTTCTTCTTATATTAATTTTATATTTTATTTCTCCGTTTTTATTACTTTTTTTTTTTTATTTGCATTTTTCACGTTTAAGTCTTTTTAAATATGTATCGCTGTTAATGTTCCACCTTATTATATTATTAATTTGTGTACCCTCCGTCTGTCTCGACACAGGAATTTCCCAGTGAGACAAACACAGAGCAATCCCTTAAAATTTGTATTTACTAAAGAAATAATAAAAATCTCAGAATATGAAGTAATAATTACTGGGCTTACGTTCATACGTTCTGTTTTGATTTTAGTAATTGCTAAGGGGTAACTGTGACACATTAAAAATAAGTGTCAAGGATCAACATCTTTTTCAATGTTGATTTAAAGAAGACTTACGGAATATTCCGCTCTTTGTGAAATGGTGCTCAATTGTCATCGTTGTGAACCCTGGTCTTTGAAGATAAAACTATAGCGACTGAAGCAACCGCTTAAGCTCAAATATTCTGTGAAATACACATATATTTATAATATATAAATATACTCTAAGCTCGGCTCTGACTAAAAAAAACTTAATACCTTTTATTAAAATGTTAATATAGTACAACAACAAAAAACATCTCTTGGTACATTATTCCCAAAGAGTTAAAAAAAACTCATTCCGGGAAAGGAAAAATTATAAAATATAAAAAAAAGAAGTCATATTTTTACAAGGACATACACATTTTAAAAAGGGAGTACAAAATAAAAGGGAACAACCGAAATAATACATCAAAAAGAGACTCAGGAGTAGAGATTAATCGGAGTGGTAGATACTCCAAATATCGGCCTGGTGAAAGACCACCATTCAGAATTGAAACGTTGCTTGAAATGGCCTTGGCCGTGTTTGGTGACCAGATCTGAATAGCCTGGTACTTCCCAACCTTCCTCTTCCTCATCTCCTTTCCCTCCCCACTGCCTTCAGCCTCACAACATACCCCTATATGGGATGCCATAGTCTCACTGGCTTAAGACGGTTGGGAGCAGTTGAGACTCTTGTGCGGTATTCACGTAAAAAAAAAAGATAACATCAGAAATACAATAAGAAAGATATTCACACATGTAGAGGTTTTAGAGATATAACTGATCACTTTAATATGGTTCTCGTCACCAAGTTTAGTATGAATAATAGAAATTAAATTATTGTTATCTTACGTTTCTGTTTTTTCTTATATTTAATAATGGTCCCGTTTTTTAAAAAGGTAAGCCTTTTTGCAATTAAGCAGCGTAGTATTAAATATGCACTATTCCGCCATTCCATCCACCACCGCGAGGTAATTATGTTTACAGTCATGATATTACGGGATAATCCCAAACTAAGATAGCTTTAAATCAGTCTTAAATTGTGGCGAATATAACGAAAACTCACGGAGAATTAGAGCCTTATGACAAATACTTAAATATCTATCACCAGAACCCTCCTGGCGGGGGGAGATTATTTTTTCACCTCGTCTAGCCTCAGATAGGTAATCTAGGAACAATTTGATAAATTAAGGAAGATGGCAGATCGAGTTGTGGTAATTATCCTAAAATTGGGCTAAAAATCAGTACCTTTTAGTATCTATATTTACTAGTAGTGAATGTAGTGATGGGCACAATACAAACATTTAAAAAAATATACTTTCGTAGAATGCATCACTTTGTGGTTTGACATATTTAATTAAAATTAAAGAACAACTTTGTATAAGACCACAGTATTTATTAAAATGTTTATGACCTACCGGTTTTGCTTAGCCTAAGCATTATCAGGGTACAAAATTAAACTAAACAAAAAATACATAATGTGTGGTTATATATTCTCATACATACAGAGGGAGAACACAACATAAAAGAGAACAGTAAGAAAACAAAAGAAAAACATTATAACAAAGGAACAGAGAGGAAGATTAAAGGTAAAGATCCCTGATGATGTTTAGGCTAACCGAAACCGGTCGGTCATGGAAATGAAAATAATACAAAATTATAATTTCATTGTCATTATTTAAAATAATATTTTGTAAACAGAGACATAACTCCGCACTCGGATTACGATTAATCTGACAATATTTGAATTCCTCCTACTTGCATCGTTAAAAGCGGAAAATGTTGCTTGTGCACTGATGAAGGAATCGGCTAGCAGATAATTAAACCCACGACACCTCCGTGAAACCCGATGCATTTGTCCACCCGTCTACTAACCAGTCTTGTACCACTCGGAAACTAGCATTTCGTACGGTGATTCGATTTAATCGCTCAACTTTCTTTGTCCTTCTCTCCCAGAGACAAAAGCTGAAATATTTTATCGTCTCCCACATTCAGTAATAGCCAAACACTTGACACATCAAACATACCGTAAATCATTAGGAATATATTCACGTTCGAAACATTGGGTCGACTGGGCTCTAAATTGCAACTAATTCATTCGAGTAATCAATCGCTCATTTCGAAATGCCCGTAATCTAATATCTGCCTAGCATGTGAATCTATGTAGAACCTGCAAAATGATCTCGCTAAAACTAGATTTACATACCTCAATGTGTACAGGTGCTTGTTTTGTATTTCTGCAAATGCCAACTACTCGTACTTTTAGAACTAGATCAACTATATATATAACAAGCATAAATCATTATTTAAATATACGTTAGTCCTCTCACACATCCGTAGTCTAATATTACATTTGATATGTATTCCAAGGACTCCCAAGACATCAGACAGATCACACTTAGCATTTGCATCACACAACAATAGCTTGCAATTTGCATACAATCCCTGCATTCCAATCTAACTGCCTCGACGTCCCCATACATGCACATGATTATGGCGCGGATAGTGATACCTGAAGCTAACGTATACATAATTGTGATTACATATTACCTGTATTATTTTGTATGTTCCAGTGTGTCTACAATATAGACTGCATGTGCAAGCCGTGTTGAAATATACTGCTCGTATAATATGTTATTCCTGCATTAACAATTTGCACCTCTCCACGTATCCATAACGATGATTTTATAAAATGCTTTGATTTCACGGTAAATTTGGTATGATGATGATTGTGTCTTTGTATTTTGTTCTGAATTCCTCCGGCAATTTCGGTGACTAAGCACGTGAATAGAAAATTAAGTTTTAAAATGTTTAGCTCATTGTTTACCGCTTCAGTAATGTGATCATTATACCTAGATATACCATAGAAACCGCACTACAGAAAACACAAAGAGCCCACTTTGGTATAATGAAATTGATATTTCCATCATGCACAAATCACCGACCAAACCGCCATTATTCACGTGCATTCCTGCTATATTATTTTAATATGTAGACGGAAGCGAGACACTCTGTTCCCCTCTCAGGTGATCCTTGATGGTTCACGCAACTCCGTCCCTCAAGGTCGTCCGGTTTGTAAACCCGCATTTATGCTGCTTACAAACTTGGCTCTCCGATTTGAAGAAAATATGTGGAAAGGGATCAACAAATGGACTTGACTTAAATAAAGAACGGTCAGACGGTTGAGCCTTCAGACGTGGTCGCTTCAGCTAGTACGAATGGATTCGGATGGTCTCTTGGCAGCTTTAGACGGCCAGCGATTGCAAATTGAACTGCATATTGAATTGCCTGGAAGGTATTTTTCATACTATCGTAATATTATTTATGATACTTAACCGTTTTTAAATCTGATTTTTTGTCGCATAATAAACGATTCATTTCCGCGGGATATACAGGCGATTCTGGAAGAAAATTCATTCAGAATAGTTAAAAACGCTGTTTTCTCTAACTAAGCCCTATACCAGCTAAGTCCTAAAACATATTATTTTAATTATTCGTACCTAATTCAACACTGAATGAAGGCCTCCCTAGACATCTTTCACATTATCTCTGACGTATTGGAGCGTAACGGGCCACACTGCCTAGGCTGGTTTGTGTGTGACCAGAGGCGTGCACAGAGTTTTTGAATCAGGGTAGGCAGTAGGAAAATCGGATTAATTGATAACAGAGATAGATACCAACATTCATTACATGTTACTGATTACAAAATCACTGCCTTAGATTTTGCACTGCACTAACAAATATACTAACACAAACGAATCACTTGAACAGCTCACAGCATGCATATTTTGTGTAGTCTAGTGAACATAGAATAATCTACTCTGACGTTGGCGGTGTTTGAGCATATGTAGTTACTGCTTTTGACACGTTGTAGCAGGAAGGTCGGTGGAGCGCTCGGACCGGAGCGATTAGCTAAATTTCGCACGTATTTTTGAAAGTGTATATTTATTTTTTGCAATAATTTCATATTATTAATTTTAATATTATACATATTTTGTATGCAAGTACAGCAGGGTAGGCAGTGCTTATGTGCCTTAATGGAGTGCACGTCTCTATGTGTGACATACATGTCCTTATCTTGAATTGTAATATCCTTATTATGAATTGGTTTTTTAGTTTTATTACTTTAAGGGGCTATTTCACCACCTCTCAATAAACTACTATTCATTAGTTAACTCTAATCATCGGAATATTCGTTAGCTATCTCTTTCCGCAAGTTTGGCTGGCAACGTCGCTTTTTTTCAAACCTTATCCCGTCTGCTGTCACGTCTGTCAATACAATGCCGTTATTTCTAACATAAACTAACTTTCACAACACAACATTCGCGCGCGAAGCTCATTACATCCCTCTCACCAAATAGTTAAACGCGTCTCTATATTTAAATAAAACATATTTCTATTTTATAACTTTATTATTAAATTATATTAGTGAAGTGCATTGGGGAGTGTCTATTATTGCTTGGTGAAGGTTGATAGTTTGTAAGCATGAACATGTTGTATGTGGGTATATTGTACTGCCAAAGATTGTTGTTATTTCATAGTATATTCCGTGATATATTGTGAAGGCGTATATTAGAATTACATACCGTGTGCTTCTTGGAGAGATTTTATCCTTGATTTTGTATCTCCTTTACGGCATTTTTGTCAAGCGAAATCTTGACCTAAACTCAATGTCATCTAAGACGTATAAAAAATTGACTCTTGGTTTGAAAACACGCGGTCTACGTCTTTCCGCCATGTCCTGTTCGTCTAAGATATTTAAATCTTCAACCACTTCCATAATTACAGTAAAAAATCAACTTCAACAGAAAACTCGCCTACTGTCAGCTGTCAAAACAGTACGCCGCCATTTTAAATCAGAAGATACTAACTACTGGGGTGCACTTTACGTTGACAGCTTCTTGAGAAGTGGTGAAATAGCCCCTGAATAATACAATAAAGTTATAAAATAGAAATGTGTTTTATTTAAATATAGAGACGCGTTTAACTATTTGGTGAGAGGGATGTAATGAGCTTCGCGCGCGAATGTTGTGTTGTGAAAGTTAGTTTATGTTAGAAATAACGGCATTGTATTGACAGACGTGACAGCAGACGGGATAAGGTTTGAAAAAAAGCGACGTTGCCAGCCAAACTTGCGGAAAGAGATAGCTAACGAATATTCCGATGATTAGAGTTAACTAATGAATAGTAGTTTATTGAGAGGTGGTGAAATAGCCCCTGACACAGATATTAGTTAAAGTGATTGCACCTATAGCACAGCGTTCGTCATTAATTGAGCATCAATAATAAATACTAATACCCCAAATTTCTGTCGCTCATTTTTTGTGAAATATTACCTCGAGGGCGCTTAACAAGGCTATAAAATAACAACAACAAAAAACTATAGCCAAAATGACCATACATATATACTTCATTAAGAATGCTAATTTTTTTTTACCATCGCGTTGGCTGCCAGAAGCCATCGTAATTTTGTACTAATTACCACTAGAATTACTTTAAATACAGGCATTTACCGCATACTATAAGGCACTAACTGTACCTTAAGAGTTGATATTTAAAAATAAAGGTACTTTGGTTTATATTTGTACAGGGGTATTATGCGGTACACGCGTGCGGTTTAGGGGTTGTTTCTGACCTAGTTTCCCATTCTATGAGCGCGGCGCTGCATAATAGCGACTGCATGTACCGCTTTGCATTCTGCATAGGCAATAGGCGCACGCTCCTATAGTTCAGTGGTCAGTAACCTTCTTGAAGTCACAAAACACTTTTAATTAAACTCCAAAATGACAATATTTGTATAAACAAAAACTACACTTTAAAAAAATTGTTACTACGTGATGCGATACTCGAGCTTGTCGCTTTTTGCGGATTCCACCAACATACAGTTTGTGATATAGCAGAGTCCCAACTGCCCGAAGCCAGTGTGACTGTGGTATCCTCAATTTGGGTGTGTTGTGAGGCTGAAAAGATCGAGGAAGAAGACACTTGCTCCCTAAATATCTACAAAATAATATTATGTGCAGTGTAAATGTTCACAATTATCCTACGAGAAGTTGTCATGATTTTAGGCTTCTCAAAACAAAACTTGCGTGTACTCAAAACATCGATTTTATAAGGTCAAAAACTTTTTAATAGCCTTTCAAAAGCCCTAAAAGAAGCCTCATGGCACTTTTAGTAGGGTTTGTGCTGAATATGTAAATAAAAACCTATGATTTTTATACATACTAAAATTTCAATTTATATCAACTCATATTAATATACGTGTATAGTAACCTTATGTGCTTCGTTCTACTATTGTGAAATGTTTTGTGTTTTTTTACTAGATGTGTGAAAAAATAATTTGCATTACAAGTTCGCGGAAAATTGGTGTTCCGACAAACACCGGTTGAAAACCCCTGATATTTATTTTCTTCTCTTTATATCTCGCTCACCACATTTCTGTGGTTGGAGCCTTTTATTTAGCGGTCTCTTCTGTCATGAAAGCTTCTGCGAATGTTTAAAGGAAGAACCGCGCATGTTATCTTCTTTTCCGCAGCAGAATATGAATTTAATTTAAAACACTTCATTGCGAAGAGTGCTTTCCAACGGAGCTGACTATTTAAGCGATTTCACTATCCTCTGTTGGTCGATGTTCTCTATTAGCCCTTTCAATGGTATACGAGTATTATGTAGTCCAGTTTCGTGGCCGAAGTCACGGAATGTCGTGTGACAGTGTAGGCATGGTGGTGCTTATTCGATTCAAGGCATTTTGTAATGTCGTAATTCACCATAAACCTTTCCGCAATTCGTCAATATTATCTTTACCTACGTTTATATAATTTACCAAAAACATGCTTTGGGTTTGGGTTTATACTACGGTTTCTATTTTTAAAACTGTTGACTAACTAACCATCACGCCGTTTTGCCTCAGGGGTAGGCAGAGATAACGGACCGCCAAAAAACTCTGTCTTGGCACACACTCCTTGCTTCATTGACATTCATACATCGTCTCATACATACTCTTCTGTTATTCCGACTCAAGTATTTGATTCCTTTGATCGTGCCATGTCTTCCTCGGGCGTTCCGGACTTCTTCTTCCATTCACTTTCGCGTCATATATTCTTTTGACACTCCTTCCTACGTTCATTCGCTCAAAAAACTGTTAATTGTATTATAATATAGCTTTCAGCAGAGGGAATACAGTCCCGCTGAAAATAAACACACGGTGATTTTTGATAAAATGAGTATAATTTATCTAAGATGGCAGAGTCCTCCCAGCCTTACATTAAGTAATCTTAATTTAAATGCAAATAATGTTTTTCTAGGGGCTATGCGGTATTTTGCAAAGCTTATTTCTCATTAGTAGAAATACATTAAAGTATACTATTTTATTTTTATTTATTTTATTTTATTTTAGTACATAAATATAACAGGCATGATGCCCAAAACATATATACATTTAAGTGGAATATTTAACAATAGTAAGTAATCAAGTAAAAGTTTATGAAAAATGCAAGAGTAAATGAATAATAAACAAAATCAAAAGAATAATATTATACAAGGTAGAACATGAATTCATGGATTATTGGCACCTGTACTGACTGAAGAGATGCCTATTAGCCGTTTGGTACTTCTGTATTGAGAATACAATGGTAGCTAAAAACTAATCACCGTCTTTGAAATATAATATTTATGTTCTACGGTATACTAATCAGATGATTTTAATACTGTTCACAATTTCACATTCGTGTGGTCTGCAATAATTTATAATCATTACAAGAAACTGGAAGAAGTTATTATTAGATCCATTACCTTCGCAGCGCCAGGTACCTTCGCAGCGCCGAGTACCCCTTCCCGCCCCACCTTCCTTCCTTCCGTCTCCAGCTGTCAATATTCAGAATGGCTGTCACGGAAATGAGAAACGGAAGTGGAAACAGTAAGACACTGCGCCTATTCACTTCTCAACAGCCAGACGGGAAATTACTTTCGTCAGAAGTGAATTGAGACGCTCGGGAGTACAGGCCAATACCGCCGTTTAGAATAGCTCCATTGTTGACGAGGAATGGATTTATTGGTACTATTTGTTAGATACGTAGAATTCGAAGGAGCGAAGCAAGTGTTGTGGTTGTTTTCTTTTATTTATCACCAGGATATACCTATATTTATTTATTTATAAACTAACGGACTATTGTCCAATCACAAAAAAATACATACCACGAAATGGGAAAAAAGAGCAACAGAGAAAGAACAGCTCATACATAATATTATAATGAAACAATGACAAAAATAGGACAAAATATACAGAAGAAAGAATATTCAAATCAAAGCCATGTCAAAGTTTTGGTAGAGTCGTAAAGAATGACAAAAATCATTTAGACTGGTACCAAAAATTTCAAGACCATGGCTTGAGTTAACAAGTCTCGACATTCTGGACAGTGGAGAATGATACCTATAATTAGTAGAATGATGATTGAGTACGGCAAGTAGTTTTGAACTGGATGAGTTCCAACAAAGAAGGTGAGTCAATTATACAGTTAATAATTTTGAAAATGCAAATGAAATCAAAGTCTTTCCAATATGAGAATATTTCAATGGCAACTTATTGAACTTCGTTCGTTTTTTTTTTTAAATAAATAATCCAACGTTGTAGCCGTTGTAGACCTTTGAAGGTCTACCTAGTAATATTATGATTATTACTACCTGAACTTCGCCAATGCTGTTGGTTTATGGCTGAATGTTATTGAATCTCACAGTATAATATACGACTTTCATTGGTATGTAATCAATTATCATTTATGTTGAAATGTAAAGTACCCAAGATATAATCTTAAAGTGAAAACCTATTAACGTTATGGAAGTTATTACTGCGGCAAAAATATAACGTTATTTTGGTTTGCATCGTAATTTAATCATAGTCAATGTTGAGTAACCTAAATACAAACTGTTGGTGTTTCTTCGAATGAATTGGACTTGATTCCTAATCAATATTGGTCAATTTATCATTAATTATATACGGATTCTAAGGACATGTTGTTTCCAATAGTTACTGGATTTAAGAAAAGAAGGTCTCACCTCTATTAGTTTTTTGTTTTTACTTGAATACCGCACAAGAGTCTCAACTGCTCCCAATCGTCTAGAGCCAGTGAGACTATGGCATCCCCAAAAGGGGTATGTTGTGAGGTCAAAGGTTGTGGGGAGGGGAAGGAGATGAGGAAAGTTTGGAAGTACCTGGCTATTCAGATCTGGTCACCAAACACGGCTAAAGCTATTTCAAGCAACGTTTCAATTCTGAATTGTGGTATTTTACCAGGGCGATACTAAGAATATCTACCACTCTGAAAACTATTCCTACTGTTGTTTCTTAGCCCACTTGTTGTTTTTATCATAGTGCACGCCGCTTGTGTTGGAAAATATTTAGTTTGTTTTTGTTTTTGTATTTTTATTTAGATGTATGCAAATAGTTTTTTTTTTCACACATCTAGTAAGACAAACATTTATACATTTCACAATAATATAACAAAACACATAAGGTTCCTATACAGCATATATAAATTGAAATCATAGTAATCTTAAGAATCATAGGTTTTTTTTTTAACATATTCACTACAAATCCTTTTGGGTGTAAAAAGGTTGTTGCATTATTTATGGGTGCTAGGATATGCAAAAGAACAATTCGTAGTGAAGCATAATGTATCATTCAAGTATTTGCTCAGATAAACTCTTTTAATAATTATGAATAATTGTTCCTTCCCAAGTCATCTGTCCCGTTTTCCTTATTATTTAGTATTATTCCGCAAACAATTTATGTTTCCCTCAGGCTATCAAATTACTTGCAGATACAATTAGTTGAATCACGTTAAAGCAAGCAAAAGCGTACAGCGTGATCGATCTCCCGGTCCGACGCTGTATCATTATCAATGGCGCTTAGAAAATTAATGGCAATCTTTTCCGCCTATTTTTTGCGACATCAGTCACCCCTCGAATAAACATTTAAATACTTTTTGAAAATCCCTCTTTATAAATATAATTATTGGGATAATAAATAGTGAACTCGTCAACTCAACAGCTATTATTATTAAGTTCAAGTTACAAAAGTATTTTCTTATTCCAGATATTGATAGAAAATCTGTATGATCGAATCTTATGTTGTCTGGTTTCTTAAAAATATTTGTCATGGTAGACGTCGCTTCATTTTGTAGAATACTCACATCTGGGAAACTCTTCGTGTACCAGTCATTCAAATTAAGAGGAATATCTGTGTTCAATTTTTATCTTACAAATTGTTTGCCGTTTGATGTGGTAATTTTCTAGCTATAAAAAAACATAAACAGCAATATTAAATTAGTATTGAGCAATTTAGTGATATTTAACCCTCGCCGCGCTTTAATCTAATAGCATAACCTATGAATACTATACATTTACTTACATAATCTATATATCATTAGGGGTGCTTTTTTAGTTAAAATTACTCCTATAGTGGAATAGACATTCTAACTTTATACTAATCAAATCAAACACTAAGATGGAAATTGTAAGCATTATTAATTAGTATGTACAAAGAAGAATATTCTACCATTAGCAAAATATTTGAGGAGCTTTAAACCTAAGAGAAGAAAATTCTCAATTATAATTATAATTTTTTTGATAACATTTTATTTTTAGTAAACAGAAAATAGGTTCTTTAGTTTATCACAAAATAGGTTTTTTCATTTATCACAAAATAGATTTATATTTATATTAATGCTTGGGAAACCAAAAATAAATCGCCCTAAGGCCGCTAACATTTTTATGTTAAGTTGTAGTTTTTTTTATTTTTTTATATGAATACCGCACAAGAGTCTCAACTGCTCCCAACCGTCTAGAGCCAGTGAGACTATGGCATCCCGAAATAGGGTATGTTGTGAAGCTGAAGGTAGTGGGAAGGGGAAGGAGATAGGGAAGAGGAAGGTCGGGAAGTAACTGGCTATTCAGATCTGGTCATCAAACACGGCTAAAGCCATTTAAAGCAACGTTTCGATTCTGAATGGTGGTCTTTCACCAGGGCGATACTTAAGTATCTAGCACTCTATTTGACACTTTTCCATTTATTGAACGATATTATTTATTTTAATTTACCAGTGATAACTGCAAACTTGCTACAATAGTCAATATTATTTAAAGATTGCAAAGAGATTTGCAATAAAAATTCACACAATATGATATGATTACCATATAAGAGTTAATCTTGTATGGTGTGTTCTAGGTAATCTACCGTAGGCGCTACCCCGTGGTATAGTATGAAAGTCAATGGTATTTATACAATGCTATCCAGTATCCAGTCACTCCATCTTTGGTCATAAGAGGATATCCGCTTGGCCAGCAGTCGTGTGTTGGTTTTGACCACTGCAAAGATAATCCTAAGAAGTATTATTTATACACATTCGAAAGAAAACGGATATTGCCAGTTTATTGAAGACCTTTTGACTCCTAGGCCCCGGACAGGCCAATGAAATTGATTTTGTGTTCAAGAAAGGATTTTAGTATTTGAAAATATTCTATCAGTTTCGCGAGAAGTAAGTTGAAATTGATCTTACTTCGAGCACATGTGCAGGTCCGCAACACACTTCTATCGCTTTATCCGTTCAGTGGTTTTGACGGTGTCGCCGTTGTTTTCATTGCATTCTAGTTGCGTTATGTCGGAATGCTTCTTGCCGCCGTTTATTTCTATTCTGGTCTGCGGAATGTGTCGGTCTTTTCTTCCATCAGTCTGCAGGTTGTCTCCTCTCTGCTCAACAAAGATTTGGCTACTTGCGCATGGGAGGGATGTGGGAATCACTCGACGCTCCCTCGGTAATTACCGTGTGCAATTACCTCGTATAAGCATTATAATAGCCACATGTATACACTTGTATTCCAATAGTTTGGCTTAATACTCCAACATTGAGGTGAAACCCATGTATACATTTTTGAAGACTCGAATGTATATTTATGACATGTTTAACTAACATGTCATAAATATACATTTTACACGAACTTTGCAAACGCAAAGAAACAAAAAGCCTAAACAAACCAAATTACAACGGTCTCAGTTATATCAAGGTTCTTTTTTCTTATTGAATGTTGACATATGGAACTAACAATTTATCATCTTGTCTTAATTTATGGTAATATAGATATTTCAAAGCTCCATTGCTCGAGATGGAGATGACGTTGTTTGCTAAAAAATATTTCTGTTACCTAGAAACTACATACAGAAAACACTGTTCGAATTTTTATGATGCCAGAGCTCACAGTTCGAGTGCTTTTGCTCGAATCGCTTCGGATATCGACTAATTCTGCGTCAGTGAAACTGCCTTTAAACAGCAACCCTTGTTGCTGCTTGCTTAATTACTTCGTCCATCTTGTTTATTTATGAAATTTTAGAACTATGTCTATCTTTTTTATCACACTTTTATCTCTTCTTGCCTCTAATGTATGCTTTGTAATATCTTTGTTGTACAGCCCTTATACATTTTAAAAATATGTCTTTACAAACGATTTAAAACTGTAGTTTTGTAATGTTTTTGAAAGGAATAAATAATCGAATTGAACTGAATTGATTCAGACATCAGACAAAACAAATGTATTTTTTGCCCATGTTAAATACCCCACCGATTATAGAAGTATAAGTATGTACAATATTCAAGGATAATATTATCTTCCAAACCATGAGACTTTTAAAACAGTAGTAGTTACCGCTCGAAGTATTTTAAACTCCCTTCTCACTTAGAATTCAAACACCTCTATCTATATTTGGACATGTTCAACCTCCGAACCACCGGTGAGGTGATTTCACCTACAACCTTAAAAGTCCGAGAGCAGAAAATAGAGCTCTTATATGGAACACGTCTCTCGACTTGAGGCTACGTATAAACTCACCCAGTACCTAGTCTATATCGCGGTGGTGGTTGCATTTAACCCTCTGGCTGTCAGTAAACGTTCAATCGTTGTTCTCGGTATAGGCGAGAACTGCGAACAACGTTCGTTTTTGAGCAATTATTGAAAACTATCCATCACGCTTTTTTCTCGTAAGGTTAGACAGAAATGATGAACCGACACACAACTCTGCTTGGCACGCACTCCATGCTTTATTCACATTTTTACAATGCCTTATACATGGCCTGTTCAAAAGAAAACGTGCATTTTGAATTTTCGCGGGCTGTGTACATTCGATTATCGATTTTTTTTGTTATGTTGGTACACATATGTTTATCATATGTTAGCATTATCAGCCATTTTGGATTAGTGGTTTGTTTTTGACAACTGGAAAGGTTAGTCACGTTTTTGTGTGTTCTTCGATTTTTTACATTTGAAAAAAAATTCCGGATCTTCACATTTTTAATACGATCATAATTGGTTTTATCACACATACGCCTAAGAAATTATTGAAAATTATTTTCTAAACATGTCGTATTTGATTTAATAAATAATCCTATTACAGGTTATTGTAAAATTTTTGAGATGAAACTTTTGTTAATATTATTTTCAACGGTGAATCTTAAAATTATCGTTGACGCTACCGTTGTAAACGCTCCCTCCCCACACCGTCCCTTATTTTCAAATTTTATAGGAAAGGGACGGTGCGTACCATGTGGTACAAGTGGGATCGCCGAAAGTTCTAGGACACGTGAAGGAAATATTTTGGTTTGTTTTTTTTTTATAAAGAAATAAAAATCATCCATAGACCAAAACGATATTAATTTTTTTTCTGGTTAAATCTGTCGGGTACGCCCTGCCATACTTCGTATATACGTCGGCGTTTCCGGCATGGACCAGGCCAAAAAGCTCGGCATCTAGAGGGTCAACCAGGAAGAGCGGAGCTCTCTTGAAAACCGCACAAGTTTCTATTCCCAGAGAGTATGTTTCGGAATTTTAAAGTTTGATTACTCTCTCGCTTGCGGTGTCCACTGTTACAAGAAGTTTGCGGTTAACATGTGCTGATTTAGCTCGGCGGGCAATTATTTAACTATCGCTTTATTTTAGTTTTTAAGCGAGAAATTTTACGATCTACTTTCTCCGTTGAATTTAAGTGGATTGATTTTGTTTTTTTTTCAAATCTGTTTGCTTTACATATACCCTAGTTCAATGCGTCGGATTCTCATCCAAGCTTCGCGGGTTCAATTCTCTGGTAGCCAAGTCCTCCATCATTGCCAGTTTCAGAAAAGATGTCCTGCTATTGCAAATATGAAACAATGATTGGACTAATTATATTGTGTATCACTTTTGTCTCTCTTTTTGTGTATTGCTTATTTGTGTTATTTATCATTGATTGAGTTTTTGTAGTTTTATATTTGATGTATCCTCGGTATTTGTAATTTTTTTTTACAACTGTACACTAACTGAGTTTTTTATAACAGGATTGTTCTCACGTAAGTGAGAACATCTGTTAAAACCCAGTATAAATAAATAAAATATAAATTGTACAAGCAACAATTTCCGCTTAAAATTATGGGAGTAGGGAGAATTAAAATATTGTCAGGTTATTTGTAAACCGGAAATGTTTATCTTTCCTTTTTTTAAATATGTAGTAATCTTTCATCTTATTGCGTCCTTGAGGTGATTTTTCACAAAAACGGCAAAAAAATTGTCTGCGTGTAGTCTTATTTTTTGACAATTAAATGGATATTCCAAAGCTTAGGATGGAAATGATGTTGCGAACTGAAAATTATAAAGCTGTGCGTATTTTATCATGTCAAAAAACATCTAAAAAAAACTACAATACGGTTCATAGGAATTTTACCTTTGGACACTGAACAGAAAATCCCAAGAAGTGTAATCTATTCCGATTCGAAAGAAAGCTGATGTCACCAGTTAAACATAACACCTGTATCTCTTAGGTCCCAGACAGGACAGTGGAATTGATTCTCTTTTCAAGAAAGAATTTCGGTATTTGAAAATGTTTCATCAATTTCACCAAATGAGGAAAAATTGAGCACACCCGCAACACACTTCTGTCAGTTTATCTCTTCAGTGCTTTTGGACATTAAATTTCCATACCGCGTTAAATTGATACCTCCAGTTGTAATCACTATTACTTTGATACGGAATTGATTGATCGATGTGTGTAAAGGCGCAGTCAGGCGATTGGCGCAATGGGCTGCCTGCCAATCACAGTCTATAGAGGCTACAATGCTTTGCCGTTATTCATTCAAATCCGGAACGCCGGAGAACGGAACAATGCTGTTCGATTTCAACGAGACCATTATTCGCATGTATCAGTTTGATTGATGTTGGATGGCGGCTCTTCGCGGCATAACACTTCGGGGAATGCATTTTGGAATATGTCCGAAAATCAATAATACATATTTTCAAATGGCTAGGATTCATCCGATCACCCAAGCAAACGTGATTTCAATTGCCTAAGTATTTAATTTTTTGCCACCAAAACTAATATTTGAGCATCAAAAGTTGGGCAGCAATTTACAATTTACAGGTTATTTTTTTAGTCTTGGCACGTTATAAATGTATTGTGTCATACTGATACAGATACATATGCGTTAAAGCTTCCTTCACGAGAAAGATGCTAAGTTATTTGATCGCATCTAGCAAAAGAGTGATTCAAGTTTCATACAACCCATCGAAAACCGGTGCCATAAAAAGGCTATTGAAATAGATTTACTGAATCCTTAACGTCAAAGGATAACATCAGAGAATAGCTGAAAAAGTGTGGTTTGGACATTTTATGAAATATTAGATCCAAAATGTGGTGAAAACCATGCCATGACGTATCGAAGCAGTTATTAAAAATAAAGGAGGTACATATAACTTAGTAATGATTATTTTATTTTTTGGTGATTATAAGTGTTATTTTAGTAAAAATATATGTATATTTTAAATAAATCCGTGGGTGGATAAAATAATTGAGTTACTTCTAGTTATTCCCGAAAAAATCAGAAATCTTGAAAAACATTCTAAGATTTGCGAAATGTTATTTGTTCTAATATTTGTATAGATCCTGTTTCAAGAATGTTACTTTATAACATGCAGGGAAAGGTTATCAATTGTGTTACAATTAAAGTGATAAAGTTTAAGACTGAACACCTTTCTATGCTCGCTACTGTAGTTATAATGTTGATTAATTATCGAATCCTTCTCATTTATTATTTTTAGTGTCAATTTTTTTCACCGATTACTTAAAATATCGTTAGCAAATTGACAACAAAAAAAATCACTTTTGTGCTCATTAAAATTTTGGTATCTTTTCCCCTTTTAATTGAATTCAAATTCGGCTCTCTAAAAACTAACTGTGAATTTTGACAATCTTTGCACTAGGAACTTAGCATTTGTAACCTAGCTCTTTTTACTGGACATGAACCTAGTTTTTTCTCCAAAGATAAATCCTTAGTATAGAAAACACAATATACCTAACTGGATAAACAAATTTAACCCGTTAACGTTGGAGTGGGGCAAACTTTGCATCGTATAACATATTCCTTGCCTTCCCAATTTCTGTTGAAAACTTGTTGGAGATTATGGGTCTAAGTTGGTTCTACCTTTCAACATTGTACCCTTTTAGATGTAGTAATTAAGTTTATTTTGTTTGGTAATAGTTTGTTTTCCTAGGATCTCTTCGGTCAATTTACTTATCCACAGCACACAAATTAATTTTAGTCGATTAATTCATTTGTAAGTGTAAACATAATTCGTTCAACGTGAATCTTTCAGTAATGTAGACGAATTTTGAGGTATTAATTTTGAGCCGATTCTAATTTACATAAATTGATTGTGTTTGATTCTAATATCACTCAAAATCAAGTATGTGTAGTTCTTTCACCTGTCCCATATTTAATACAATCATTCACACCACCATGTGTATTTTTATATTTTTAACGAAGGTCTCTACATGGACAATTATTAACTTATACTTAACGTATCTCTCAAGTTCAGTGAAAGATTTAGATTTTGAAATAATATTAATAATTTATTATATTATTGTAGAAATATTTTTTACCTACGGGTGCTAGAAAGGTTTGACATCAAATCGTTTAGTTAAATTAACTACATTTAAAAAAAACTTTGTAAATTTGTAAAATGTCTGGGTAGTAATTTAAAAAAAGACAAAGGTATTAAGTTCCCAAAATGTTACTAAACTTGACAAAAATAAGTTCAAAAATGTTTTTATGCCTGGGGTCTCAATGTTTTATTTTAAGTACCTTGCAGAAACCTTAACCTCCGCAAGGTCATCGTAGTATTTTCTGTACCCCTCTTGAAACAATATAACCTCCACGTGAGGAAGAGTCTAAGTTTTATTGACAATCGATGAGTACCCATGACGAGTATGGGACAATAGAGCATGGGCGGCGTCGGACCACTCCATATTCTGCTTGGTCTCCGCCCACCGCCTCAATCAGCGCTGCACCCCTGAAATTGCGGTCAACGTGGTCCTCCGTTGTAACTTCTATTTCTGTTACGTGCTTGAATCGAGGAACATGGAGTGGTTACAACGTAGTTATCAGCGGTACGCCTATACACGTTCCAGTGCTAGTGAGGTGGGTGTCTCCAATTCCGCGTGTATAAAAGGCCCAGACACGGACAACCAGCATAATTAAAATATTTTTATTTTTTTTTACATTGTGGATGTTAACTCAAGTTTTTGTCAATAATAACAGCAGTCGAATTTAAAACCAAATAAAAATCAGTAATTAATGAAAATTCAGAGAACCTCCGGTCCTTTTGATACATTTTGCAATTCGGGACACATGCCTATATCTATTAGCCAATATTACATATAAACCATTCTGAAAATATTAAATGAACTACAAAGACAATGATTTGAAATAGATGATATATTCTGGAATAGTACCCATTTATTTATTTTTTTAATAGAAAGCAGAAGAATTCGAAAAAAACAACACGTAAATCCATACTTAATTGTATGCAAATTTCCGTTTGAAATTAGATTAAGATGCCCGCAAATCTGCCACTAGAGGCGCTGCTAGCAGGCTGGCCTTTTGTATAGGCGGAATTGTTGTAGCGCGCTGATATTTTATAACATGATGTTATCGCCTTTACTATCACCGGACGATGCTCCGGGGGCGTATTTGTATTACGCCTCATTATCCATATTCCAAATAATATTCATGTATTTACTAAACGCTGTTCTGGACGAACATGGTAACCACGTCCAAAGTATGTTTGTTGTACCTACACTCATGCCTCTATCATAAAACACACACTTAGTTACCGACTTATTAATTGAACATTTATTGTTTTATATCTACTGTTATTATACAAATGTCTCATGTTAGAATTTATCAAATATCTTTTTTTATTATGTCGATAAATAACAATTGTTGTAGCATTCCAAGGCTGACTCCAACTTCTACGCCTGTAATTTATTTAATCATTGATAAATGTATTTATTCATTTGTGAGAAAACACCCCACGGGCGCTTTACAATTAATTAATGACTTACTTAAATAATATCAATAACATTTAAAGAATATGAATCGGAAAAAGGCTAAAAAAAAGAGATTATTACATGTCTTTCTTTTCAGCCTTTTTATTTTTGAACCTAATCATGATTTTGTAACCTAGTATTTTAATATTTATATTTTTTTTTCTGTGTCTCCTTCCGTTTCATATTATTTGAATATTATTGATATTGTTTCAATAATTAATATCACAATGAAGCGTGAAACTTTAATATTTTATTAATAATTAACAATATTATTTAATGCATTAAAAACCTTAAAATATACACAAAAAATAAAGCAAGAATGATTATATTTAGTCTAGTTTGTTTGTATTATCTTGAAATATGATGCACACCGCACAATAAGCAACATACTCGTACATATTTTCTGCCAATAACCCTGACTTTGGCGAGGATCAATTTGTTTTGACCACTTCATTGTGTGATTCATTTTAACAATTTAAATAAGTGATTCAATTATATAAGTGGCGATTTCTCCAAAGTATTTGATACTTAAGCTCAATGCTATATCATTTCGCCACCAGTTTGCCTTTTGCACTGAATTTGCGTCATTTACATGTATGAACAATCCATTTCCAAGTTATGAGAATACTTGAAATAGACTGAAATTCAAATACCCATGTGCAATTTGAAATCTTTAATAAAACAATAATCTTCTGTTTTGTATCGTCACTGGTGATCCAATTGCATATGCACGTGTGTAATAAAATACTAATACGTGCTGATATAACATTCTAAAACCAGGATGCACTTAAGTGCTATTAATTTGTCTTGTAGCGTAGTACTTAAACCCCACCATTAAAGCAGTATAATATAGATACATATATTTATTTTGTTATATAGAACCTATGTAGGTATTTTACTGGCGTTACGATACACTTACTTTAATCAACTTTTACATCCTGTTTTTTTAAGAAACTGACACATTAATTAAACATTTCATTATTATCCTTTCACGAATTGTTCAAGTAGTGTCGGAAAAAATGCGTTTTGCAATGGTCTCGACATACATGGTATGTGTTTTTATAAACTTTTACCAATATTGATGTTTTCTTTTTCGTTTGTATATTATGTTGCTCATTGCATCTGAGCTAGTACGTTCACTCATAGTATGAATAATAACACATTTATGTAATATCACTTACATCAGAGTTTAACAGTTTCAGGTATGACCTTATGAATACCTCAAAATACAAGCGTAGATCATTTATTTTGATGAATTGTAGTTTCTTGAAGGGTGTTTTAAATTTGATTATCGTAGGTTATATGAGTAACTTTATAGGTAACTGCTTGTTAATTCTTGATTGTCTTACATGGTGTTTTTATGTTTTTGTTATGGTACTGATTCCTTTTCTTGTTTGTTTCAGACGTTGGACTTCGATCGGGATGGCCTGATGAAGTTGAAGAAGGCCATCAAGGCTATACATAATTCGGGAAACTGTAAGTACCTACTTATTTTAATGTTTTGACGATTTAAGGCTGATTCACACCAACGTCCGGTTCCGCTCAGTGCCGATATTGTTCCGCAAGAGAGCTTATTGATATGGTATGAATATCAATCAAGGAGTATGTGCCAAGACAAAGTTGTATGGCAGTATATCCTTCTGCCCACTAGGCAAGCCTGTGTTGAGGCAGTCATTTTTGCCGATTGTTTTGGTTACTTCAAATTAAATTAATCTATGGTTAATGTTATTTGAAAGTGTGAATTTAATATTAATATAGAAATAGTAACATAAAATTGTACATATATGAATTAGTAATTATTTGTTCTGTGATTGGTTTATTCAATGATTTCGAATTAGGGTGAGTGCACCGGTAAATGCTCTGTCTTTGCTATTAATCCAAATTTTTATGTTATGTTTGAAATTATTTAACGTTTGACTTTGTTTTAAATTTTTTGGAAGAATATTGAAGATTCTTGTCGCAATGTCCCTAAAACTTCGTTGTCCAAATGTGGTAGAGATAAGAGGATATTGGAGTAAATCTTTGTTAGTGTTACGAGTAAATCGAGTGTGTGGTTGTAATACCTGTAAAGCAGAGTCAGTCCTACGGTTCGTCTTGCATTAGAGATGGCAATCGATCTATTAATAACACATTGTCAAGCAGACGAACCGCCCCCTTCTGCAGGTTAATCGTCAATGAATTCAACTGTCGCACGCCTTTGAGATCTGTAAAGATCCAGCCGCCGAGAACCTCGCGCAAGTAGACATTTATTTTATGCGAATACCTCACAAAAGTCCCGACTGCCCGGAGCCAGTGGGACTATGGCATCCCCAATTGAGGTGAGAGGTATGTTCTGAGGCACTTTTTTATTTTATTTTTTTATATGAATACCGCACAAGAGTCTCAACTGCTCCCAACCGTCTAGACCCAGTGATACTATGGCATCCCCAAATAGGGTATGTTGTGAGGCTGAAGGTAGTGGGGAGGGGAAGGAGATTGCGAAGATGAAGGTCGGGAAATACCTGGCTATTTAGATCTGGTCACCGAACATGGCTAAAGCCATTTTAAGCAACGATTCGATTCTGAATGGTGGTCTTTCATCAGGGCGATACTTAGAGTATCTACCACTCTGGAACGTGCCGCAAATATACGTTTTATTATTTTTATATGAATTAAATGTGTTATTACACATATTAATTAAATAAACTCGACTAAAGCCATTTCAAGCAACGTTTCGACTCTGTTTTGTGGTATTTTACAGGGCTATACTGAAAGTATCTACCACTCTGGAACTTTTCGCAAATATACTTTGTGAAATAACATATTGGAGAAATACTGGAATATGCGCAACCCGGGTCTTCTGGATCTGTAACCAATGATCTTAACCACTCGGCCACGAAGGTCTTTGTGAAATTTGCCTACTGCTTAGTATCTAATTTTAAAAGAATCCCGGTAGTTTAAATGAATCTAAACTTTAATGAATGAAGCATACCATTAAGAATGTTTATACGAAAGGGCTACGTGTTTTTTATCAACCATTTTACTCGTGTTTAATTACTTCGGACTGTTTCTTTTGGTTTATCTTATATTTTTAACCGTTTTTTTACAGCAAGGCTATTATTTAAGTAAGTATCTTTTCCGGCACACAATTACCCCGATGATAATGAAAAGCCACGTTTGTGGTAATAATTCGTGCTATATCGTACGCTAATTTGATTTCTGCAATCATAATTGCCCACTGCTCGTTGTTAATGCAAATTTTGTTGGTTAATTGGCTGTGACCTGTATCCCGCGGTTAACTTTATCGCTCTCTGATTGAAATAATCAAACTATAGTAAATAAGTGAATGTGTGTTTTCAATACATAAATGAATGGGTGGTAAATACTCTCAGTATCGCCCTGGTGAAAGACCACCATTAATAATCGAAAAGTAAGTTTGAAATGGCATTTGAACCGTGTTTGTTATTTCCCAACCTTCCTCTTCCCATCTCCTTCACCCCTCCACTCCTCTCAGCCTCAGAACATACCCCCAATTGGGTATGCCACAATTCCACTGGCTTTTCAGGCTGTTGGGAGTGTAGGGACTCTTCAGCGGTATTCGCATTTTAAAAAGCCGCATCTTTTTCAGTCTGTCTATTAGGAATTGCTGATAACTAAATACTGAATAGGGTACTAACGAGTAACCATTGACTACGGGACAAAACGTAAAATAATAATATCGTTAGCATTATTTTTTCAACATCAGTCAGAATCAGACGTCTAGACTAGACTAGACTTTCTATCTCTAATCTTGAAATTTCCAGACAGCTTTAGAATGGAGGTAATTAAATATTTTTCGAAATGGAATCCTGTCAGAGTAGTTAGTTAGAATGTCTGTACTTTAAAGGATCTAAAATTAATACAATTAATATTGTCTAAATTGTGTTTCATGCCCATACAGCGACCTAAAGTTTCGCTGATTAGTGATTGTTTACGATTCTCAGAAAAAAATCCTAATGAAAATCTCAAAGGTAGCAATTAAATGTTTAAAATAAAATAATTTATCAAAAATTGTGTGTGCGTAGGAAAGAATATATGGGTAGTAGATTATTAATTTTCATTGAAAAATCACATCTGAAGTGTAAAGGCTGATTCACACCAACGTCCGGTTCCGCTCAGTGCCGATATTGTTCCGCAAGAGAGCTTATTGATATGGTATGAATATCAATCAAGGAGTATGTGCCAAGACAAAGTTGTATGGCAGTATATCCTTCTGCCCACCCTTGTGATATTTAACTACTTATTTAGTTAAATAATTATTTTGAAGTGTAAAAATACTTACAACGCAGATTTTTTTTTAACCATTTTTTTATCACTAAATAATATTTTTATTAATTATTAATTATTGAAAATATTATTTAGTGATACAAACATGGTTTTTGATAAAAATAAATCTGCGATGTTAGTATTTTTACAATTCAAAATAATTATTTAACTAACTAAGTAGTTAAATATCACAAGGGTGGGCAGAAGGATATACTGCCACACAACTTTGTCTTGGCACATACTCCTTGATCGATATTCATACCATATCAATAAGCTCTCTTGCGGAACAATATCGGCACTGAGCGGAACCGGACGTTGGTGTGAATCAGCCTTAAGGGTATGGCCTGAGTGGTAGAGCGTTCTGCGGGGCGGAGCGTGCAGCGGAGCGTGCAGCGGAGCGTGCAGCGGAGCGTGCAGCGGAGCGTGCAGCGGAGCGTGCAGCGGAGCGTGCAGCGGAGCGTGGAGCGGAGCGTGCAGCGGAGCGTGCGACCATTGAGCGTTCGCTGCCTGACTTCAGTGAACAGACAGCGTTCGAAGAAAAAAGTCGTCATTGAATCTGCCATCATGGCTTCACTAGATATTATCGACATGTATTTAGAAGAAAATTCATTTCTAAAATTTGATTTATTGCGTTAGAAAGGTCAGAGTGAAATTGTAAAACAAAGAAACAAATTACAAGAATTTTCTACATTATACGATATTTATTATATTTAAAGGTTAAATGAAGATACACTCCCTGAATTTACAAGAATTTCAGTGTCAACCTTTGACTATTTTCCATATTTTAGGCTTAGATTGAATTTAGAATTTTATTTCTTCCAATGACATCACGCATGAGTACTACAAACGCTGTTAAAACACACACTGTGTTATATGTCATACGGTGTTAACCTGAAGGCGCACGCCCCGCTGAACACAAGCAAGAACGCTCTGTCCACCGCTCAAGCGTCCGCCACTCAAGACACTTGCACGTGTGGACATGTGTTGGTGGTGCACGCTGCACGCTGCACGGTCTGCCCCGCTGAACGCTCGACTAGAGCGGGACTCAGGCCTTACGCTAAGGTGAAATAAACCATTTTTGACCGTGTAAGGCGGCATTCCTCGCATCTTACCAATAGCAACATTGTTAAATGATATGAATTTAACGTTTGACGTTGAACTGTCGCGTATCGGTGTGAATAAATGCATCAAGATTTTCCGCTCTACGGTGCATAGTCAAACATCCTCTTACTTTCATGTAGGCTTTTGGTCATAAACTCGCCAGCGCACTGACGGAGAAATAATTTCCTCCCCGATGTACCAGGCCGGGTAGACTTCTCATTCTAGAGTAGAACCAGGACAGGGGTAGGGGGTTTGGGTGGGTGTAGTCTAGACAGACTGTAGATAGTAGACGGTGTACAGTAGACAGGCCGGTCTGATTTGTTTGCGGCCAACGTTAATAGTTAACATCTCTTGCGGTCTGCAATTTCAATCACCGCTTTACTTGTGTGGTGAATGCAATGATAAAACAGAAAAAAACATTCTACAGACGTTTTGTTACTTGAGTTATGCATAACTTTCATCTCTAGTTTAATAATAATAATAATATTTGGATGATTTGTATAGCGCCGTTTTTGTGAAAAATCAACTCAAGGGCGCTGTACACATCTTATTTTCTATTATTACATATTAATTCCTAGTTTAAATATGAAAATATTCAGGAACATACTTACCTGGCAGGTCCCATCAGATAGACACACTTATTAACTTAAAATTAGAATTATGATATATATATATATATACGAGTATATATATATTTTATTTTTTTCCGATTTAGGGTATGGGAGCGAAATTAAAAAAAATGGAGTTTCTGAATTTGTCGTACAGTACAGAAGATATTTGTTTATCCAATAATTTTCAGGTAAATGGTTTTGGCATTGAAAAATACAAATACCCTCCATAATATTATAAAAGTACCAATGTTAAATTTTTTACACTAACTTAAGAATAGAGGCTACAAACCCCGATAATATTTTTTTAGTAACTAAAATAATATTAATAATCTTCAAATAATATGACAATAGAAAACAAAAAGATTAGGTTGTGACCGATAATCCGAATTCGGAACCTTTTCACTACCCGGGGGTGGCGCGTCTGCCAATTCCACCATCCCAACCAATTCATTAAACGTCATTTTTAACAATCACCTACCTACTGCTTGAAAACTGTTCATATTTTTAATTTATTTTTTTAGATATTTTTTCAACCATCTTTATAATTGTGAGCAAAGTTCTATCAGAACACAATTGCAAACATAGATGGCGTCATGGATAGAACTATCCATTTTTTTTTACCGAAGATCTTTGACTTTAGTGAGTGTTGAATAATTTTTCAAAATTAAAATTACCTTTTAAAGCTTTACGCTTCATCGAAATATTGATTACTGAAAGAATTTTAACAATCTCCACACAGCATCCCCAAAGATGACATAGGCCCTGAGGGGAACTATTTCCCTCAAGGCCTCCTGTGTGGAGTATTGTAAAAAAAAAACTTCAAAGAAAATTAGTAATATTTATAGTAAAAACCTTTTTACTAAGCAAAACTCGTGGTGAAGATGGAGAAAGTCAATACTTTTTTTTTGTTTTTGGTTTTTAAATATTATTTAAACAATACTTGTAATTATTTTAAATTTTTTAATATGTTATCAAACAGTATCAAACAGTTTGATTATGCCCTCAGAAGGCGAAACAGCTGTCACGCGTAAAAATAATTACATCGCAGAGCTTTTAACTAAAAATTGTTTAAAAAAAAAAAAAAATAATTATTATTATTGTTTAAATAAAATTTAAAAACCTAAAAATTAAAATGGAGTTCTACAAAATAAACTTTAAAACCATAAATAAAGTCAACACTCACTGTGAGTATCAAACTCGTTTCGTCCCACTGGTATCCGAGCGATCTTCTCGTAAGGAAATTATTGAATGTGATTTGCTAAAATTAGGGAATCACAAAAATTCTAACTAGAGGAATATCTCTAAGAATTTGATGACTCTAAACTTAACGAGGCTCTTACTCTCTTACACACTTCTAGTTTATCCCCTATTATACACCTAGCTATATTTGTTATTGTTGGAAACCACAGTTTCAATACAACAAAGCTTTCGGTATTTTTAAACCCTCTATCTTCTAGTTTATTTTGTTGTTTTTTTCCAAACATAACGACCATAAACCCTTCCAATAACAGGTCCAGGTGTCAGGTGAGCCATTCAGTGGCACACCGCGTTAAATATTAAACATAACGTTCCGGCTACCGGCCACCTGTTGCAGGTTCCTGCCAACCTCTTTCGACAACGCTGGGACCTGTGACGATTTGTAAAAGACGATGGTGGGTCTGGCGTGTTTCTGGAATATTTAAATACCATTGTGTAAATAATTTTAGTTAGTACGAGAACCCCTTTTATTGGACCGGATGACCTTTCATATAACTCACTCCGCTGATGGCTTCTGCAAACCGTAAATACGTACTCAACATTTTAACAGTGATTCGGCACCGGAATTAAATGTTTACACGGTTGCCTTAATTGTTGATTTGCGTGTTTTCTGCTGCCCTATCTTTAGGGTTTTGATCATTATAACCGGTAAAGTTCTCAAGTGTCAAATTGATTAAATTAAAAATATTGTAAATGTTCACCCTTTCGTCGTAAACACTTTTAGATTTTTGATAAAAATTAAGCAATCGCAATACCGTTACAAATATAATTTGTTTTACACTGATGAGATTTAGCTGTTGGTCGTTTATTGTATTTTTATTTCCTCTCAATTTACGCCAGAGCACAGTAAGTCCTAAAGTGGCCGATATCTTTCTATTAGCGTTGGGAAAAACTTCAATGTTTTGTGAATGCTTCATGAATTTTTAGTTCTTTAAAATGAACCCTTCGAAGTGAACACTTCAATTGAAGTCGAACTCGCAAAAAAGAGATTTGAATTTATCCGTTTATTTGTTCAGTTCTTTTTGGAACCGGTTCCTCGCCGAAAAAGCACTGGCTAGTCGGTAGAGATTTGAAAACGAAAAGAACTGGAACTGCTTACTCGCCAGCAAAATCGCGTACTAGTCGATAGCGCTTTGAATCCGGAAAGCACTGGAACCGGTTCCTCGTCGAAAAAACACATGCTAGTCGGTAGAGTTTAAAAACTGAAAAGAACTGGAACCGGTTCCTTGCCGAATGAAAAGTACTAGTCGGTAGAGATTTTAAAACCAAAATAACTGGAACTGGTTCCTCGCCAAAAAGCACATGCTAATCGGTAGAGATTTCAAATTGAAAAGCACTGGAACCGGTTTCTCGCCACAAAAATCACGTACTCGTCGGTAGGCATTTCAAAACGAAAGGAACTGGAACTGGTTCCTTCGTTTTGAAATGTCAGTGCCTTCACAACGATACTGCTTCAAATTGAAGTACTTCTTTCAATGGAATGAAGTTAATCAAATGAATGAAGGCTAAAATGAACTACCAACTTCAATTGAAGTGTTGGTTCAGTGAAATGAAGTTATTGAAATGAAGTCAATGAAATGAATGAAGGCTAAAATGAACTACCACCTTCAATTGAAATATTTGTTCAATGAAATGAAGTTATTAAAATGAATGAACGCTATAATGAACTACCAACTTCAATTGAAGTATTTGTTCAATAAACAATGAATGAAGTACGAACTGTTGCCAAAAGAAGTAGTTCTTTGAAGCAGTTCTTTCAAAGCGGTCACAACGCTACTTTCTATGGACATTAGAGAGATTCAGCAACAGAGGAGTAGTGAGAGGCAATTAGAGGGCGGCGACGACAATAAGAAAGCATTAAACAAATTTTCAGGTAAAATCATGTTATTTTTTTTACATGCTTTCTTTTCCAATCACTCTTGATAATAGTTAATGTTTATTTAGTAAATAGCAAGACTACAATTCCACGACCTTTTTTTTGCAAAACATCTTTGAAAAGGGAGCGGTGATGACTATTTAGTAGAATATTCATATCCAAGCAGGGGGCTGTTGACAACCAAAGCCAGCCCCAACTTGGGGCGATAACCCTGGCACCCTTCTGCTACCCTCGCACCTCCCACCCCGGGAGACTCCCACTTCTGGCAATAGATTCACGGAAACCGTCGGACAATGGCAGCTAGCAGGCCCCTGGCAATCTTCCCACTTTTTTCGCGGATTGAAATATGGCACTTTATCAAGGAAATTATGTTTGCATTTTTTCGTACTTGGTCGTCTGGGATTTTTAAATAATGTAACTGGAAAGATGTGCTGCAGATGAATTATCGTTTAATTTTGTAATAAACTAACTATGCTCTTCACTATACCAACAGAACAAAAAAAAATCTCATTAAAAATAAAAATATCAACCCACTTTAATTATTGTTCAAATATTATTTTTCTATGAAATGATGAACAAATGCAAAGGATTTAGAATATGGAAATGCTATTAATACTTCAGCGCAACGTTGGTAAGATACATTATGTTAAAAAACTGATAATTATTGTACTACCAATAAACATGGCCTGTTCAAAAGAAAAGGTGAATTTTGAATTTTCGCGGGCTGTGTACATTCGATTATCGTTTTTTTTTTGTTATGTTGGTACGCATATGTTTATCATATGTTAGCATTATCAACTGTTTTGGATTAGTGGTTTGTTTTTGACAACTGGAAAGGTTAGTCACGTTTTTGTGTGTTCTAACTTTTTTCAAAAGTTAAAAATCGAAGAACACACAAAAACGTGACTAACCTTTCCAGTTGTCAAAAACAAACCACTAATCCAAAATGGTTGATAATGCTAACATATGATAAACATATGTGTACCAACATAACAAAAAAAAATCGATAGTCGAATGTACACAGCCCGCGAAAATTCAAAATTCACCTTTTCTTTTGAACAGGTCTCGTACATAAAATAAACTCATACTAAATAAATATTAACTTTAAAAAAAATAGATACAAAAATGTTGATCCAAATTAACATGAGATTGTGAATATTTTTTTTTTTAAAGCGATTTATTGATCTGCAATATCTGTTTGTGTTGTCATTAAAATTCTACCTTGAACAGTGTCAAAGTTTTCAATTATTTATATTCAACGGTGTTTCGGCTTTAAAATTTATAGTTTCTCTGATTCAGATAGTAGTCGGTAACGGCGTAGTCCAGCACGTAAAAGCCTACAAACTACCAACTCTAGGGTAAATATCCGGATTTTTGAAATGATTGCAACCAGTGCCCAGTAAACAGATCGATAATCGCTCTCGGCCGTCAGTACAATTGGCTGCTCTCCCCGGGAGAATTGCCGCCGCATACCTGACGCGTGTTCCTCAGTACTCAGTGGAGCCCTTTCAGCCCCTATAGGAGCGGCGTATATTCCAATTCATATTTCGAAAGCTTTTTGTGCCCTGAATACAAGGTAGGAAATTTCGACAAAGCAAGTGATCAGACCGGAAGTTATTTGATCGTGTGTTTTTCGAGTATTTTTTCTTCATTTTGTTATTTAATTGCCTTGAATATAAATGTTATTACTTTCGTACTAATATATTTTTTTTATTATACTTATAAAAATCAATATTAAAAACGCTACAAAAAACGAATGTTTTTAAAAGAATCAACCTATTTTTCAGTTACACACGTTGTTTACGTGAACGAGGGGAACGTTACAACGGGTCTATCAGCGGTATGCCTTTAATTATCATAACTTAACACGTTAATTGCTGACACCGCGCGTCGCGCGTCGACAGACATGTGACCGGTATGCGCACAACGCGCCACGTGCGTTGTGTCGCTTCACTTTGAACCGATCTAAAACAAACGCAGCCATGATCCGTCATTCATATGAAATTAATATGTACGAATTTTAGTTAGGAGCAATGAACGTGTTAAGGGTCAGCACCCAAAAATACACACTTTTTAGTTTTCTATTACAAGCAAAACTATAAATTATTAATCTGTTAATTCTACTCGAGTAATTGAAAAAATGTGCAAGGTTTCCGGTGAATACAATTCTCAAACAGTCATCTTTTGAATTCTTCGTGAAATGCATACTGGAATTGCTTGTATCAGTATGCTACAAACTGACGTTTAGAGCCATTTTGGGTGCTGAGGATTAAGTTAGTTTTTTTTTCAAATCCATGTAAATAAAAAGTGGTTTGCATTTGCGATGCTTTACCACTTTTTATATATTTTTTTACACACATCTTTCATGCAGATCCCTTCAAACGCGTTTTATCATTTTTCATACACCTTTTTTCACAGCTTGCGGCATTTCCCCCGGAAGCCGCCGGTAAGTTATAATGGTGTCTTGACTTCCTCTGAAACCAGTTAGCCGAAGCGCAGAACAAAATGGTGTTTCCTTTTCATTCATTTTTTTCAACAATTTGATTTGAAATCACCTACTGCTAAGCTCACGCACGTGTAGTCCACAGTGCTATTATTAGGGCCCCTTGCATAGCGATGGCATTAGTGCTTTTCTTCTCCTACTTTGGTATTATGTAGTGCTTAGTGTTTCCTGTTCCGTGAAGTGTGTATGATTTATGATGTCGATCAACTTATCAATGTTGTTTTCTTCGTGTTCATGTAGCTAAGAGAAAAGTAATCTCATTCATTTGACTAGATTTCATTTTCATCAAGTTATCAATATTATACTTTCTGTGTATGTAGCTTAGTGAAAATGAGTCCCATTCATTTAATTAGATTTATAATCTTCATAAACTTATAAATGTGTTTTTATGTAGCTGGGAGAAAATTCTGTTGATAGTTGATCCATAATGCCGATGAACTTATCAATTTGTTTGTATGTAGCTGAGAGAAAGGAAATGTTATTCACTTGATTGCTTTTATAATGCCCACCAACTTATCAATGATGTGCTTTGTGTTTATCTAGCTAAAAGAAAAGGAATCTCATTCATTATTATTAAACTTTGCTAGTTTATAGCTTTTATTTTTAGTTACACCTGTTTCAGCGTTCGAGGCCACTATCAAACTGTGATTAGGCCACATGAAAACGACTTAAATGATTTTGGTTATCACCACTACGACCATTCAGTTGATTAGATTTATAATGCCCATACACTTTTTGATGTTGTGCTCTATGTTGCTATAGTCAAGAGAAAATGAATCTCATACAGTTGATTGAATTTATAATGTCCGTAGTCTTATCAATGTTGTGCTTTGTGTTTCTGTAGCTAAGAGAAAGGAAATCTCATTTGGTTGATTGAATGATTCTCATCAAATAATTATAAAACAAACGAACAGTGTGTGGGGGTCTTGCGTCAATATTTGACACTTAGTTAAAATGGATATTTCAAAGCTTCACACCTCAAGACGGTTACAACAGTACAGTCTGAAAAAGTCGTGCAAATTTTATGACGCTCGAGCTCAGCGTTTGAGAGCCTTTGTTGCTTCAGCATATTTTTATACCAGGAGGGAGCGCTAGTGTAGTCAGTATTGATGATTATTGCCTGACTGGGGCGTGGCTAGGGCTAGGGTATTTATACATTCATTCATAGCACATGTCGACATAATGTTTTTGTTTATTTGTAAAAAAACTTTTTCACAGTATTGTTATAAACAAAAATGTAGGATATTACCTAAAAAACCGTTGAGTTCTGTCCTGTTATGTCGCATAACAAAACGTAGTGGGCGGAGTTGCCGGAGAACATGCATACATACCTAAAAGCGGTGCTATATTGTGTGAGAACTTGTCTTATATCTTTCTCTCTCACTGGGCTGGTTTCTCTCGGTTGGGAAAAATGTTTAGCTCTCTTTCTATATATATTCTTGGTTTGAGGTTTAAATAAACTAGTAAATAATTATAACGTTTTTTGACATAGTTTTAAAGGTTTTGAATCGTTTTCCACTGTACTTTATTTTAACACATTAATTACCGTTAACTGACAAATAATAATGCGTGTTGATTTTTTTTTAGTGTAATGAATATCTTTTTTAGATGAATAGTTCAAACTTGAAATCGATACAGTGATTTACGTAACTGTGAGAATTATTTCCAGTACGCAGGGTAGAAAAGCCGACTAATCGGTGTTCGGTCGTTTACGGTTGGCAGCAAAAAGCCGACTAGTCGGTTAGAGGTTATTAATATGTTAAGAAGTTTCTACTTACTTGAGTAACTCTGAAAATCGTTAGTATTAATTGAAAAATTCATAATAATCGAACGATTAGTACAGAATTTATTTTCTTAAAATGTGCATTTTTTGCAATTAGTACGAATTTTATTGGTTAAATAAAAAATAATAAATCGTAGGTCGCTAAAAAGTGTTTAAACCACCTCTTGAAAACTGTCGAATTTTGTCAAAATTTAATTAATATTCTTCCTTTATAGCCTTCCACTGTACTCAATTTTAAATTCGCGTCTTGAAAAATGTCCCACAAACAGGTGAACTCCTAGCGTGGAGGACAATAAACATCATCTTGCATAAAAAAGCCATGTATAGTAAATTTAAATATTCATCTAATTGAATACGTACTGGATGGTTTGTAAAGAAGTTTCAAAGTTGAAAAGATAGCAAAAAACCAGCCTATCATTCCTATTTTCCTAAAGAAACGTTTCAGTTCTTACATGGATTACCATCTGAGAAATAAACAAACAATGATTAATTCCTCTGCATCCGTTTGGGATAAATGGTGGTTCCGCTTGAGGGTGGTGAGTGTGCGCGGAGAGGGGCAGGGGGCGGGGGTAGTCGGGCCAGTGGAGGTCCTGGGCTGGCTGGAGGGTGTACAGAAGCGAACAGCGCCTTCCTTTGTAGGGGAAAATCAATAGACCCGACACCACGGTGAATCTCACCAACTGCGTACTACCCCGATCGAGTCCTTTACCCGATTCCTGCCTCTGAACTCCTGGTATTAATATTTCACAAATGAAACCTTTGAAGTTTCAAATCACGGGGAAATTTGTTGTATAATGCGTTATTTTACCTTTAATACAAATAAAACAAGCGTTCAATTGAATGGAATTTATGTCGACATAATAATGATCTCTATCGAAGCAAACTTAAAGAATTACACATTTGAATTATTCCATACTACTAACGAGTTAGATTAGCTCTCACGTTTTTTTATATTTTCTTTCGCAATCTCGTAATAAACCCGTATCTGATCCTACAATTCCACTAATAGTGATTTTCTCGCTGCATGCCCATGATTTATTTACCCACGCCTTTATCTTGATATAAACGACAATAAACGTTATCAATGCCTGCCTATTTCATCTGGATTGTGTGCGATTATATTTTCTTGACCGATATTTGATTTCATCATAGGTATTTCTATTACGTGTTTTCCACACCTACTTTGCGATTTCGTGCAGTTACACTTTTAGTTATATTTCCCAGAACAATTGAGTTATTGCTGGTATTTTCAACGCCGAAAAGTTGTAGCTCAGTTATTTTTTTGTTTTTTTTTTATGTACAGTTGTAATGCAATGAAAGAATAAACAGCCTTTTTTATATCGTGTACATTGATATTTTGTGAGACAATCGAATGAATTCAATTGAGTGTAAGACGAAATTAATTATCATTACTTAGGTTAGGTTAGGTCGAATGAACGAAGAAAGGAGTGTGAAAAGAATATATGATGCGAAAGTGAATGGAAGAAGAAGTCGAGGACGCCCGAGAAAGACATGGCACGATCAAGTAAATCAAATACTTGAATCGGGTCATGTGAAGAGTCAGAATAACAGAAGAGTATGTATGAGACGATGTATGAATGTAAATGAAGCAAGAAGTGTGTGCCAAGACAGAGTTGTATGGCGGTCCGTCCTCTCTGCCTACCCCTGCGGGGAAACGGCGTGATGGTTAGTTAGTTAGTTACTTAGGTTAGCATTATCTCTCGATTGGCACGATGATCTCGGGACTGGGATGACCTTGGAGTAAAGTATATATGGAGAGAGGGCTAGATATTTTTACCCAACTTATACAAATTTACGATAAATCACTTTATCCGAGTTTTCACGTCGTAAACCGTGAGAGAGAAAGATACAAAATAAGTTGTCACATAATATCGCACCTCTTTAAAGTATGAAAGCATATTTTCCGTCTCCCGCGTCTCGGGCGACTCCGCCCACTACGTTTTGTTATGCGACACAACTCTACGGTTTTAAGGTTAAATCTTATATTTTTGTTGATAACAATGCTGGGAAAAAGGGGTTGTGCAAATAAACAAAACATTATGTCGAGAAGTGCTATGAATGGATGTAAAAATGTGTGTCCATGAAAACCCTAGCCACGCCCGAGTGAGTAAAAAATCAAAAATCCTGACTACACTGTTTCGCAAAGCTGTATATTATCGCTCTGAGGGGGTGACAATGTCATTAACTTGCTGGCATCTGGGAATTAAAGTGGCGCAGTACCACACATGCCACATAATTTTATCAAGTGAGCTTTTAACTTCATGTCGAACAATATTGTGGCCCCTTCGGATTACCCCAGGGCTAGAGCGCTACAAATCTATCCCATTATTCTGGTGCGATCGAATAAATACGCATCAGGCGGTTGTAGGATAGAGATCAAGAAAGGGACGCTTAGATGGTTTGGGCGTGTAGAGCGAATGAACGAAGAACGGAGTGTGAAAAGAATATATGATGCGAAAGTGAATGGAAAAAGAAGTCGAGGACGCCCGAGAAAGACATGGCACGTTCAAGTAAATCAAATACTTGAATCGGGTCAGGTGAAGAGTCAGAATAACAGAAGAGTATGTATGAGACGATGTATGAATGTAAATGAAGCAAGGAGTGTGTGTCAAGACAGAGTTATATGGCGGTCCGTCCTCTCTGGCTACCCCTGCGGCGAAACGGCGTGATGGTTAGTTAGTTTAGTATGTAATGATAGAAAGTAAGATCTGTACAGCGCCCTTGAGGTGATTTTTCACAAAAACGGCGCTATACAAATCGTCCAAATATTATTATTATTATTATTTAGTTAGTTAGCGGTTGTTTTATGAATTTATTTTACTGTCAAAAGGAATTAGTAAAGATATGAATATATAAGAATAAAAGGTAGGGATATGTTATACCTTTAGAATAATACTAAGAAAAAAAACTCGGATTATGGTTTGTTTTTTAAACTTATCATTTATCTTGCTTATTATTATTCACTGGAAGATTTATACATAAATATGTGTATTTTACATATTATTAGAGTGTCTTTATGTGAGTATGTAGTGTGAGGATGAGTAAGGTAACATGAATTGAACTTTTTTCGTATTCGTATGGTGATAAAGGGTCCCATAAAAATCTTATCACGTTGAAAAAGGGTGCCGCTGTGTCCCCATTTTGTTTCAGATTTAGGTTCACTAAGCAGGGCCTTCCGATTCGTTATAATAGCGCTCCGCATTTTGTTGGTATGTACATTTATTTAAATTACAATAATCTCGCCCACAGATGAGATTCAAAGAGAACTGCCGGTTTTAGATAAGTAAGACTCGCCAAAAATTGACAAAACGAGAGTTATGTCTGAAGCTGGATGCCAAAAGACTCATAAAAAATATACATATTTATATTATACTTACTTTAATTATTGTGTTTATGAACTGTATAATAATAACATTTCATTTATATAGCGCAGTTTTGTTATATTTTACCTCAAGTGCGTTCTACTAGAATAAATTTACTTACAAACTAAAGAAAATGAAGTTACATAAATATCTATAACAAATATGTATTATCCAACCAGTTCCATCGTGCAACCTGAATTTAAGATTTAAGTTGATTGATATGGTGAATACTAAGGAAGGGCAAAGTCCTTTTTTACGTGAACACCGCACAAAGGTCTCAATTGTCCGAAACCAATGGTACCATGGCATCCTAGATTCGGGTATATTGGGAGGCTTAAGGTAGTGGAGAAGGGTAGGAGTTGGGGAAGTGGAAGTTGGGGAAATACCTAACTATTTAGATCTGGTCTCCAAACACGGTTAGTGCCATTTAAAGCAACGTTTCGATTCTGAATGGTGGTTTTTTAGTAAGGAGATACTAAGAGTATGTATAACTCTTCCAGTTCTTTCGACTCAATCTAGTCTGAATTTAAGTCGTGGAAACTGCATCACAGTAACGATTAAATGAAGAAAAAAAATCATCTTTAGTATAGTTAAAACTATTACAGCAACACTAATACAGACAACGGTAAACAACAAATATATATTTTTAATGAATAGATACGGGATCGCCGATGCTCTGCGGGGAACCCGCTTGCAGAGCGCGGGTGTAAACTGTGCGCCTAGAGTTTATATTTAGACTTACGGAATTCAATACTTCGTTTGTGTGAAACCACTATAAAACAGTTTACATATTTATTATATTTTTTGTAAATGTTTGACGATCCGACAATTCTGTTCCTTGTGCGCTTCCGCATTCCTTCGGCATACCCATCCATAAAAGTAGAAGTTCGGATTTCGTACAATTCCGTGAATATACTATAAGACTATACGCAGATTTTCCACCCACGGTTGTACCTATTTATTTTCCTCTGCGGATTTGGCAGCGGTCTCACATTTCAGATGGTCTCATTTTCCGGCAAAATATCACAGTTTTTATTATTATTTTCACGTGTATTTTTTCCTACTTGTGGAATTATATCCGACTACCGGGGAATTGTGTACAATTGACGTGAATTTATATTAGCCGTCGAGGAAATATCCGCCCAGATACATTATTCATGGTCTCAATTGAATTTTAAGAAGTTTTCGAGTTTCATTGGTAAAAAAAAAAACGAATATTTCCATGACAAAAAATCATTACATCGCTAGTAAATTTATTGTGTACAACTGGTTATTGTAAGCATACGTATGCATGCTGTTTCATATTACCAAAGCTACTTATATTTTCTGAACCCAGATATTGATACGGTTTATTAAAGTCAGAATTTTTTATATCCATACAATATTTAGTAGACTGATTTTTGAAGTCGTGTTTTCCGAACATAATAATAATAATAACTTTACTGGAGAACAAGAAAATGTTTCAATTGAATTTTACAGAAATACTAGGTGTTACCTGTGGAAAATCACGAAATGTAACTTGATTTGTCAAGAAAAAATATTAGTTGCTTTAATCCACCCATTTCAAATATAGAATAATGTCTTCTAAAATATATCATAGGTAGGTAGAAGGATATGAAAATATTCGTTTTAAAATTTGATAATTTCAATTTACATCAGTTTCAAATTTGAAAACTTCACACCAGTACGTACGGTACCTACTCACAAATAGAATTATTTAAAGTTAATGTTTTTTATCTGATTGAATATGATGTCAATGGAACACAATTATTATTACCAACGTATGATAACTAAAGTGCTGTTTTTTATAATTATTTCACCTCGAGTGCTTTTTTGTTCACTGGCTTAACTTATTTTTAAATAAAAATAATTTCCTTTGTGAGCACGTACGAATGCGAAATATCGCACAATGAGTATATACCATAGTAAAATCGACAGCTCAACTAAGTTCAGAGCAAAACTTAAGACTCAACTTTTCAAATTATCATACTTAAAAAAACGTCAATTTGTTTCACTGCGTTTTGATCACTCAGTCCAAGTGCTATACTTAGTTTTTCTATTGCTTATACCTTTTTACTACCCTAGGTTTTGACAGCACGGGCAACAACCATTACATAATATATTGGTAAATGTAAATATGTTAGTTGTAAGTCACTAGTTATAAGCATTAGGCATCCATGGTCGAGTGGTAAGACGCTCGACTACGAATCCAAAGGTCGCGGGTTCAAACCCGGCGTGCGCCAATTACTTTTATTTAATTAATATGTGTCATAACACATTTAATTCATGTAAAAATAATAAAAAGTATATTTGCGGCACGTTCCAGAGTGGTAGATACTCTAAGTATCGCCCTGGTGAAAGACCACCATTCAGAATCGAAACGTTGCTTGAAATGGCTTTAGTCGTGTTTGGTGACCAGATCTGAATAGCCAGGTACTTCCCAACCTTCCCCTTCCCAATCTCCTTCCCCTCCCCACTACCTTCAGCCTCACAACATATCCTATTTGGTAATGCCATAGTCTCACTGGCTCTAGACGGTTGAGAGCAGTTGAGACTCTTGTGCGGTATTCACGTAAAGAAAAAAAAGCATAAGTCAATATTAATAAGTTTTAGTTAAAAGTCTAAATTTTAAGTCACTTATTATATGTTTTAGCTGTAAGTACATATTTATAAGTTAGAATTTATACGCCACTAGTTATCAGTCTTAGTGATTAAGTTATAGATTATGCTAATTAAATTGTAAAGCGCCCTTGAGGTGATATTTCTTTCACGAAAACGGCGCTATAGAAATTAATCAGTTATTATTAAATTAATTTTATGTCTGTATTTGGCATGCTCTTGGTCACGAAAGTTCACATCGACTAAATCAAGCATCTTTATTCGACGTGAGTTGTAGTTTTTTCGTTGGCGATCTGCAGTCGGGCTCGGGAACGATTCCAAAAATGTCGATAAAATCTATATCAATGTTTCGTGCTAGGGTCTTAGATGTTAGTTATTTTATCTAAATCGGAAAAAAAAATCATAATTTTAAGTTAATAATTGTGTCTATCTGATGGGACCTGCCAGGTGAGTATGTTCCTGTATATTTTCTTATTTAAACTAGGAATTAATATGTAATGATAGAAAATAAGATCTGTACAGCGCCCTTGAGGTGATTTTTCACAAAAACGGCGCTATATAAATCGTCCAAATATTACTATTATCTCATCGTATCCTTTTTTGCGGTCTCAGTCCAGACTAATTTCTAGGAAACCTCAACATCTCACAAAAAGAGGCCGAAAGCTCACGTCAACAACTTAATTGCTTCGATTAAGCCGTTGGTTGAACGATCCCCAATTTTCTATCTAATTTATTTTTGTTTTCTGGGCCCAGAGTAGTCCTTCCTCCGGGCGTGCCAATGTGGGATAGGTCCTAACGCAAAGTAAACAGCGGAACAGATGGCCACCGGTTCTCCTCCACACTCCACACGTGTTTCGTAAACCCGAAAATAACTGCACCCTAACCTGCTTAACTGATAATTAATCATTTTCTCTGCAAACAACTGCCAAGCGCTGAATGATATTGTAATATCGCTATGTTCTCGCTTTACAAACAAAATTCATCAATATTTATTATCGTATTATTAATTAGATTGTTTTTCTCAACAACGATTAATTTTATAAGGTTTCCAAGTTGGGACCGAACTCGTACCAGTCACGTAGGTTTTGATATGACGAGGTTCGATGTTTTCCATCAATTTTCTCCTGGATTATCAGTTGGGTATATTTGTCGCTTATTATATTGTCACTAAGATATTGGAATTTTTTTACTTTATTTTCTTCTTATATTGGTTTTGTAATCTTACATAAAGAATATTCTAAAATAGTCCCATATATAATAACATTACCAAAATTTGATTCAATTAAAGGGCAGGTAAAACTGACGTTACTATAATGTTAAATTCAAAAATGTCAATTTTGTACACATGCTGGTAATACTGTTGTAACGTGTTGCTGTTCCTCAATCATCACTCTACTAATTATGGGTATCATTCTCTATTGTCCAGAATATCGAGACTTGTTAACTCAAGCGCCATGGTCTTGAAAATTTTTGTACCAGTCCAAATGATTATTGTCATTCTTCACGACTCCACCAAAACCTCGACTTGACCTTGGCTTTGACTTGAATTCTCTTTTTAATGTATATTTTTATCCTATTTTTGTCATTGCTTCATATTATGTATATGCTGTTCTTTCTCTGTTGCTCTTTTTTCGCATTTCGTGTTATGTATTTTTTTTTTTGTAAATTAGTCCGTTAGTATATAAATACATTATCGCAGTGATATGTGTATGGTATGTGTATTGCTTGAGCTTTTCATCGAATCTCATATGGTACGTTAAATGATAGAATATTGAAAACATTACTTTTTAACCGCAAATGAAAGCCTTTCCAAGAAATTCGAAGCTTTTGACTTGTTTCGATTTGAATATAAAAGCACTAAACGTACGGTTCATTGGTAAGCTGAGGAACAAATAAAAGCTTATTCAGGGTACTGTAATATGAATACCTGCGCGTTGAAAAACACAAAGCTAAAACCTGCTTTTTCTCCTACGTGATTTAATATGTTTAATATAGTATTGCGTACTTTCATTTCACAGCATGTGCAAAAAAGATCCCGTATTCGCATTTGGTATTATGTTCAATATAATATTCGTCCCACACTTTCTCCGTGTTTCCTTAGTATTACATAGTATTTTAGCAAAGAACATACGTTATTAATTTTCCAGGTAAATATAATTATTTCTTAGTATTATTTCAGTATTATTAATTTATTATTTTTTAATGTTTCTCAATGTTTATATGTTATTTTTTTGCATTGCATTGTTTGAATAATATAACCTTTGCTTTTGTAATACAAACACAACTGGAAGAAGTTTTCAGAAAAAAGGTATCTCCGAATAGGTAATCTAAGTACACTTATATATTTATTGGTAGTTTTTAGAGTAAAGCGCATTTGAGGTGTTGAATTTCAAAGTAGTAATTTGTTAGGTTCTTACCTACATGTTTTTAATTCAGTTCCTACCTTATTCATCCATTTCGCAATATCGAATTCCATATGGAACAACATGGTGTTCGAAACAAGTGACAATCGAAATAGAAGAGTTTAATTTGAAAAAACGTGTTTCGTGTTGTTCGTTGGTCTCTCGCTCGTTCGTCGGTTTGTCGTTCTCCAAATAATATAAAATTAAGAGTGGTGTTTTGTTGTGATTAGTTTCGTTAACAATATAACTGTGTAAAAAGAATCAAGAACTTCCACTTCAAATACATTAGTAAGTGAATGGTTTCCCATTTTCCCTTCGTTCCAATAATCTTTCCACATCCATAATTAAACACTTCCATCAAGTAGTATAGTTTATCGTTTTATAGTCCTCTATTTTACAAATTCATCTGAAGCTGAAAACACATTCGGCGTTTAATCGTAACTTCGGATTCAACATGAAGTGTAATATACGCTATATAAATTATTTGTTTTTATTGTGAAACACTAAAATATATTATTTATAGTTAGTGCGTAATATAATAAGGCTTCCCACAGTAGAGTAATCTATTTTCCTGTTTTGTAAATTATTGTGAATGCAGATATAATATATATTTATTATGAGGATGAAAATGCGAATCGAGGGGCTTGGGACAAAATTGTGTTAACTCTCGTTTTCTTCAGAACCAATAACATTTTTGCTGCAAAAGTGACAAACAAATACGTCGCGAACAGATTAGCCAGTATCAGCAATAATAAGAAAGAGAGGAAGTGTTGGGTCCTAGAATTGACATTTTGTGAGTTCCAATGTGATGTTCAATTTTACCCCGTCTACCTATCTCCTATACGTCACCTTGCGACCCTTGTCCTGCCATGTTGGCCTGGCTGTGTAAAATATGCATTAATCAGCCTGTCACTTGACCCCCACTCTCGGATCGTGTCGTTCGAACGGTCGACACCGGTCCCCATCTACTTCTTCACATTTAGCGCCCGAAGAAGGAGGTACCTCCTTCAAGACCACGCTCGGCCCTGGAAGTCATTTTTCACACTATCACCGGAACAGAGAGGTTGGCCGCCATCAAGCAGACACACAGATCAGGTGAGCAAGATGACGTAATTCCTCTACAATTGTTCCTCAGATAATCAAGTCATTTACCAAAGCACCATCTCGCCTTACAGTCCACTAAATTCAGTCCAATTCCATTCAGAAACCGATTCGCGGTTTTTGGATCGAACAGGAAGCATTGAAGATAACACAAGAAAAGCTCCACCGCTCTACTATCATCTTTCATACCATTATAAATGCATACTGTGTTGTGTCCCATATATCATCTACCATCTCCAACCCTCTGAGGGTAGTACTTATATTCACAGCTATTAAGCCACCATTCTGTTCGCGCTAGATTACGCCCCGCCCTCCCTGCAATATTAAGTGAAATTCATCATTTTTTCAATTAATTAGTACTTATTCTGTTCCTCAATCGGGGTAGGTTTAGAGACTGAAGGAATTAGGGAAGAGGAGGAGATGGGGAAGAGAAAATTTGGGAGGTATGTGGCTATTCTGATCTGGTCACCAAACACAGTTAAAGCCATTTCAAGCAACTTTTCGATTCGGAATGGTGATCTTTCACCAGAGCGATATTGAGAGTATCTAATACTACTCTGGAACATGCCGCAAATATACTATACATTATTGTGTATTTATTAAATGTAAAGTAACATAAATTTATTAAATAAAATGTATTTCCCACGCCGGGATTAGAACCCGCGACCTCTGGATTCGTAGTCGAGGATCTTAGCCGCTCTACCACGAAGGTCGATATAAAAATCATCAAATTATTATATTATAATATGGAATCACAAATAATCGAAGGTCAAATAATCGAACCCTACTGTATCATCAAAAAAAAGTTGCTAGAACAAAATTGCTTTGTTTACAAATAACATACGAGATACTTAAAATTAAAATAAACTTTTATATACCTACTAACTTCTACACAACACGTGCCTTTCATCAGAGCAAAAGTTATAATTATTAAATAAATGTTAAAAACAGAAAATTAAAAAAAAAATAAAAAAAAAATAAAAATTATTGTATATTATATTTTCATTACACATCCTTCTTGTTATCCATAGATAGATACTGTGATGTGGAATTATTTTTTTTTAATCACTATTCTAGAGTTTTAATTGCTTTTGATTTAATTGATTGTAAGCAAGTTCACAATCTCGCATTCTTGGTTCAAAAGTTTCATGAAAGTATAACGTGAATTGAAACGCCACTGTTCCTCTAATATTAACAAAATAACCTACAAAGTTGGGTAGTTAGTTGCGATCTAGGTTTAGCAATTTAGCAACGACCGCTTTAAGCCGAACCGAGGCTGTAAGTCTTCCAACCACTAGGGATCTCTTCCGTTTCCGGTGCGCTGAAATCCTTGGGATTATCGCCTCCGACTTCCGGTTTCAGCGGCAATTTTGTGATGGTAATGTACGGGAATACTTTGATTTATAGGTAGTTGAGTTAATTAAATATTAGGGTTACCCGGATAAACGCATACATATTATATAAATAAACTTAGATATACAAACTTATACTCAACTTCGCAGGAGTTTCAACACTCTTATTTTTTGACAAGATTATTTCTTATTAAACTTCCGGAGGTCGCGGGTTTAAGGCCCGGCGTGCGCAAATAAAGTTAATTTAATTTATATGTGATATTTTATATATTCTCTTAATAAAATATTATGTAGGTAGTATATTTGCGGCACGTTCTGGGTATCGCCCTGGTAAAAGACCACTATCCAGAATTGAAACGTTGCTTGAAATGGCTTAAGCCGTGCTTGGTAACCAGATCTGAATAGCCAGGTACTTCCCAACCTTCCTTTTATCCATCTCCTTCCCCCACTTGAGGTATGTCATAGTCCCACTGGCTACGTACAGTTGAGACGCTCATGCGATATTTACATTTAAAACAAACATTTACGTTTAAAATGCTGGATTTCCGCAAGATTCAATTTCCGCCGTACCTTGCTGATTAATTTCGTAATAACGCGCTTGTGTTTTACAAAATTATGTATTTGTCAATTATTCTATCTTCTTAAATAATGTGTTTACATATTTTTTCAAATTATGAATGATATGAGAGGTTTTTCTGGAATAGCTTCTTATATTCGGAGACTTGGGTTTTCCTCCTTATGTCACTAAAGAAAGTTTTATTAAAATGTGAAGATTTTTTTGTTGTTTTATTGTATTTTTGTGTAGCTGAATAAATTTTGATGAAAACTTCGTTGCGAGTGCAGTGGCGACTCATCACTTTTTAGTGTACTAGCGCGCTTAGATTGAAAAATACGACGTTATTATTGTTTTTGTAGATTGAAACGATTTTTATTTTATGAAGATTTTCTAGATCTTTCAGATTTGGTAGTGCGCTGCACCAGTTTGCTGAAAAATCTTTACACAAAAAATCAAAATTAAATAAATAACGTTCTTCTGCAAAAACACCAATAATGTCTTTTTTTAATTTAGAATTCTACACAAAAAAGCCGCCACTGTACCAGGGAGACGATATAGTTGCCTTGACCTAACATTATGAGACAGATAAAACTGCAAATGTCTCGACGCCAGAGCTCGCCGTTTGAACATTATTTTTGCTTTATAGTTAAGATTATAATTATAATGACAATATTTTGTGATTTTATTCGCTTCGTGTTAAAAAATAGTTCAATAAATTAATTTCTCAGTTACTCAAGATAAGTTCGGAATTCTTACTTTTGGAGTATCAGACCCGAAGCTTGCAATAAATTCCCACCTGAATGCGTAATAAAACACAAAATAATTCATAGCTAAACTTGTCTTCAGAAACTTGTATCCAAAGATAATATTAAAATAAAACCATATATGTTTGCTTTAAATACAATGTTACATATTAAAAAAAAAATACTACAAATTTATTTGTTTCTTCCGAAAATCTATGAATTTTATGTGTGACTAATTTCAGCAGTGATTTTCCTCCGTGTGCTTTTTCCTCTAGTGTCGAAGAATAACCTTTATGCAGATAAATCAATTATGTTATTAACCACGAAATCTCAACGTTCTAGATTCGTCACCCGTTACATCATTCCTTCATCCGCCCTTGAGTTAATTATTCCATTTCATTTCTTTTAACAATTTTATGTTCTTATTTATGTTTCAAGGCACTACGATTCACTGACTAATTATTAATTAACAATCCGTTATGCTTACATTTTTCATTTCCTTTAACGTATTTTGAAAAATTATTTAATTTTTAAATTTGTTCACTCTTTTTGTACCACAAGCATTCTAAACCTTTTCACAAGATGAATGTCTGCGAAATCTGTTTTTGTATAATGCCTCCGGTAATCTAAAAGCGGGTGGCTACGTTATTAAGTTTAATTTAATTTTGAAAAGCACATTTAGGAAGTAATGTAATTTTTTTTTCTCTGCACCTTCAACTTATAGATCATGACTTAATCCTTTTTTAAGTATGGTTATACTCATCCCGCCTTCCGCATTTTAACATATTTACTATATTTTTTCGAAGGAAGCAAAAACTTGGGGGTGTGACATTGTATATTAAATAAAACAATAAACTTTTTAAAACACAACTTTATTTTAGTTAACCGCCAACCAGGTTTCGCTTTTCTCAAGCTGGTGGCTTAGCTCAAGTGGTACCCCACTTCCCCGTACCCGCTCCACCTCTAATTAGTTGTCTACCTCTATTATACTTATATCTCTCTGTCTCTCTACTATATCTTGTATCTCTCTCTTTCATCACTGTCCTATATATATATATATATATCCTGTCAGCGTGTAATGTTATTTAGATGATGTAAAAGCCCTGACGAAGCTTGAGAAAAGCGAATCCTGGTTGGCGGTTAAAGCCTGATTCACACCAACGTCCAGTTCCGCTCAGTGCCGATATTGTTCCGCAAGAAAACTTATTGATATGGTATAAATATATCAATCAAGGAGTATGTGCCAAGACAAAGTTGTGTGGCAGTATATCATTCTGCCCACCCTTGTGATATTTAACTACTTAGTTAGTTAAATAATTATTTTGAAGTGTAAAAATACTTACATCGCAGATTTTTTTTTATTAAAAAATAAATTTTTATTAAAATAATATTTTTATTAATTATTAATTATTAAAAATATTATTTAGTGATAAAAAAATGGTTTAAAAAAAAATCTGCGATGTAAGTATTTTTACACATCAAAATAATTATTTTACTAACTAAGTAGTTAAATATCACAAGGGTGGGCAGAAGGATATACTGCCACACAACTTTGACTTGGCACATACTCCTTGATTGATATTCATACGATATCAATAAGCTCCCATGCGGAACAATATCGTCACTGAGCGGATCCGGACGTTGGTGTGAATCTACCGTAACTCAAATAAAGTGGTGTTTTACAAAGTTTATTGTTTTATTTAATATATTTATTATAGGTATTATTAGTTGATTAATGGAATGTCTATACGAAAAATAGTGGGTTTTGATAATGTATTAATGATGTTTCATGCATTTATTATTTTTAGCCTGCATTTATTTATAGATATGTATTTTATGACTTCATGTTCATATGACTCAATCTATTAAATCAATACCTTCTGATTGCTATTTGGTCATCAAAATATGTTGATCCTTGATAAATATGTTGATCCTTAACAAATATTGCTTTATTCCAAGCAGTTAGGATTAATGCAGATATCTTTACATTTTTTTCATATTTTTTGACCGTATAATATTTTGCCTGCGGTCTCGTCTGACCTTTGACCTAACTTACCCAATGTTAACCTAGACATCGGACAAAATATCAACTCAGCTTGAAACTAATATTTATCACTTCCAGAATTAAAAAAACAAAAATTTTACCTGCTCCATTCGAGAGCAGAGTTCGTAACCACAACATTGTACGAATTTATTTCGTTTTTTAGGTATGTTCCGCATTCAAAAACGTTTTTAACGATACAGATTTCCGCTGTTTTATATCTCATATAGTATATTTTTGTTCGTGCCGAAACTTCGGTTCTCGTTAAATATTCATAGCGTTCGCCTTAGAAGTTTTTCGATGGCGAATTGTTTCCCAAATATAGGGCTTTAAAGGCATACTCCATCTCGTTTGCTTCTATTTAAAACTTAGTATGTAGCCTTGAAAAGTTTTGAAGAAACCCGTGATGCGCGTGCTGTAATTTTTTAAAAATATTTTGAGTACCTAGCAGAAAAGGTGAACAATAAAATTCTCAGCGTATTTTCTTCCCCACTTCCTTCAACCTCATAACATACCCTGATTGGGGATGCCTTAGGCCCACTGACTCTGGACGGTTGGGAGTCTTGTGTAAGTATTCAAATAAAAATAAATCTTCTTCTGGGCAGATTTATTTATTTATAATTCAGTTACTTGAAATGGCATAAGCCGTGTTTCATGACCAGATCTGAATAGACAGGTACTTCCCAATATACCTTTTCCCCGTCACCTTCCCTACCCCACTAATTTCAGCGCACAACTTATTTCATACAACAAACCTCAATCGGGAATGCCTTAGTCCCACTTGCTTCATACAGTTGGGAGCCGTCGGGACTCGCGTGCGGTATTCACATAAAAAAAGGAAAACAAAACTAATTATTGATGAAAATAACTAAATAATTCAGCTACGCCAGTCTATAAATAAATTGAAAAAATTACCTACATTATTATGTAATATTATCAGTCACTCTATGAAAATGATTTTTCACCATTAAAAATAATACTACTGTGTAACGATTTGTCACTTTTAGTAATTTGTATTTCTGGCTTGTGTTTCTGTCTTTTCAATTCCTGCTGGGAAATTGTATTTGGTAGGTCATTACGTATGCCTTGCCTATTTATTATTTTACGTTTGTTATCTCTTTAGCCCTGTGTAGTATGCACCCCATCTCTGGATGTAAACTCATCGAGAATTGAAAACATACTGCCATCTGTTCCCTTGAATTCTCCCTTGCGGCTTTACCCCTGTTCCGTGCGCTGGCTGGCGAGTGGTGGTTTTTTTACAGCTACCCATTAATCACACGGGCGTTGCGCGGCCACTAACAGACAAACCGATAAAAGTGGGTTGTGGGCGTGTCTGGCTTGCCCGAAGTAAGGTCAATAATATCCCTTACTTTGGGTGAAAATTTATCAAACTTTTTAAAATATCAAAATTCTTTCTCGAACAGATAATCAGTTTTATCGGCTGTCTGGGGCCCACGAGTCAACGGTCTTATATGAATTGGCGGTTTTTTTTGTCGGTATGGATCACACTTCCAGGGATTACCCGTTCAGTGTGTGCGGCATTATTCTCTCCAACTGTGGTATGGCCGGGAGACTGATGAATTTATTTTGATGACCAAAGGACCTTTTGAAAATTTAACGCAAACGTTTAAAAATATTCTAGAGAACTAGTGGTTACTGCAGATCAATCTTTACGCATGGCACTGTTCAGTCGCAGGCAATACTTATCCTAGATAACAGGATTTTGAAAAAAAAATGTATTTGTATTTTTTTCTTCTAATAATATTTCTAAAGCATGACAGAAAACAACTGTTCTCTGTGCACTGGGAAAACGTTGCTAAGCAAGCAACCACTGTGTACGTAGAGGCTGACAAACGAAAGAGTGCGGCTAATGGCCGATGCGCAGAAATGCATTAAAACGCCAATCACCACTTTACGGATTGTCTACTTCCCGAACAACTCTGCTGTATAGTTGAGTTTAAAGCGATGTTCCTGTTCTGGTGGAAACACTTCCTATGTTTGTGATTTCTTGTCCGTTTCTAACTTCACCGATGAGTCTTGGCCATTTCTAACACTGCCACGTCCGTAATGTTTGTATAACTTTTATTATAGCGTTGGTCATATTCTCTTTGTTTCTTTTGTTTGTTGGTCGTTTGAGTCGTGATGAAGCTCCGTCGACGCTCAGCCGAATTATCCATTCACGGAAGTAATTTATTCCCGTCGACTCGAGAGCAAAACGAAAGATTCTCCGAGTCTATTGTGAATCAAGTGTTGATGAGGTAATTAGGCTATACTATACTAAACTCGTATAACCCCATAGGCTGGCATAGGCAGTACGGTATGGACACGAGCGGGTTCATTCACACGACTGCTCGACTGGGTGCACGCTTGTTCGTTGTTCGCGCTACATTCTACTACGGCTACCATAATATTGTTGATTCTTACGTGACGTCACGGTGCGGTAACGGTTGTTTGTTGTTGTTGTTGTTGTTACTCTTCTTGTCGGCATTGCTCCCATCGCGGTTAATTTGAAGTTTCCGATGGAAATGTTTGATACCCGGCAGCGCGGTACGGCGCCGGTGTATTATTCTGTATTCCCGTACTTTACCCGACTGACGGCCGCTGCAATAAGTCATCGAATGAGCTTCCGTTAATATTTAAGGCATAGCCTTGTTTGTCGCTGCAATGTTTTGCCAATTCCAAATGGATTTTTCCCAGACGGACGGATGAATTTATTGAATAGTTTTTCCATGGACATCTTACAATACCTAGGCAAAGTACTCCCTGGATGACCTTGGAATTCGGACTAAATCACACGCTCCTTGCGCTTGTGGCGATAAGGTCCAACTTGCCAATGGAACAAAAAACATTTCATTTTATTTTTTGAACCTCAGACATATTTTTAAAAAATCCGATCATGCTCTGAACGATTTAATTTTCCACATTATACAATAAAACCAATACGAAAAAAGGTTCGCAGGGAGAAAATTTAACACATCAACATTTTTACAGGCCTGATACTTTTTTTTCTAGACTTATAAAAAGTCATTGAAATGCTGGATACATCTTTGACTGAGCTTATGTTTCATGGGCTTTGACGTCATGAAATTTTATCATATTTTTCCTTCTCGGTCAATGCTCAATGCAATTATTTATTATTTTATTTTTGAACTCGCAACGTAATTTTCATCGTAAGAATACATCCATTAAACTTTAAAACAAGACGCCTTACTGTTTTGTTCCATATTTTTCAATCGTTCGATAATATATGAAAATAGTGCTAAAACTCGGTCAAAGCCGGATAGTTACTACTAGTAAAAGATAACTATATATATGAACATACTATTTCAACCTCACAATATTATACTCCTATGCGACGAATTCAACATCTGGGAAACAAATACTCCGATGTTGTTGATATATTTAGTACGTCAATATCACAATATAAGTATACCGAAGTACAGTTTTTTCATCTAGTAGAGCTAATTTATTTGATGAAACTATTTAACTCTGGATGTACCAATTATTCAATACTTTTTTTCTTTATTGTACAATATTTTTTACACTGTTTAAGAGTTTTAAAGTTTAAAAAAAGAATATTTGTGTAAAATGCCTTTAACGGGCGTCAATAAATTAACATTAATCATGTTTATACATGGCTACAAGTTGAAGTGCCTATGTTCACTTTACAAAAAAAAAACTATAATTAAATTACCTTAACATACTGACTGAGCAGCTCATGTTTTTTAATTTTTTTTATTTATGTGTTTTTTATTTATTCGGACGAAAGATTACGATAAGAGGATGTTACCGATTTTGATAAAATATATTAATTGAATGGAATTTGGTCTGATTACTTATTAAAATTATAGCTTAATTCTATTGTGTTTTCGCGATGCTTTAATTGTATTTATTGTTTTCTAAATTATCCTTGTCGAAGGGGTAATTATTGTAGAGTAATCTATGGAAAATTTACTTTTAATATTTTATAGTAAACCTAATAATAAATGTAAAATAAACCCTAATAGGGTGGTATACGTAAGTTACACAACGCATCGAATTTGTTGTCCTGTGCGTAGCTACGTGCGTAAATGATCGGAGTAGGTACTTGTAGACAGTAGACACGTAATGGATTTTCGCACTTCTGTCAAACCGACATTAATTACCTGTCAATGGCAGGTTCGGCAATGATTACGCCTTCGATCCAAATAAAGGTATCATTACGTTGAATCGTTACTCAAACGCACTGTTTATTTGTTTAGGATTTCCGAATAGAAAGCTATCAATTATTGGTTAATGGAAAGTGACCTAAGAGGATTGAAAATTGAAAGCTTACATTTCATAAAGGTCAATAGCAAACTCGTGCGTACTTTTCATGTGTCTTTTCATTTACTTTTTACCAAAGAATGTGCAAAAATTCCCTCTCGTTACAAATGAATAGCTAGTTATCACATTTATTTTTATGTTTCTATTTGAATTCTGGTAATTTATGGCGGGTAAAAGTTTCCGCACATTTTTTCCGGCTGTAAAAAAAGAAACCTATCATTTTGTCGGAGAGATTGCTGGTATCATATCTACCCCCTACTGAATCCGGTTCATACATCACCCTCGTCGTACGTACGAATAAACACCTACCCTTGCTATGGTGCGCCACGATAATATTATGGAATCCTTTCGGTTATCATCATGCTAAAGCTTTACTTTTTTCTACACGATCTTTTTCGTGAAAATCACTTATTTGACCATCACCTTTCTTTATCTAAAATACTTTCTTTAAATTATTTGACTAAATTTTTTTTGTATAGAGTTTTCTACCTACTTCCTTTTTTAACTAGGAAGATGGGCCTATTTAGATTGATTTTAAAATACTGCATAGGGATGGGTATATAAACATTTCAATCCTTCTAGTTTTAGGCGAATTAAACGGTGTCTGCTAAATACTTTTATATCTGGCGAATCAAGGCCACTAACCGTAAACGGATGTTAATTTATTTATTAAAGATATCCATTAAAACCTCATCCTCTTTTTATGTAGATTCGTTCATTCAAAATTCAACGGGCAGTAAATTAAAATCAGATTCTACGAATTGTCGGTGTTTATCCCGCTTTTGCTAATGAACATGCACGTGTATATTTTCATGAACCATGTACTATTGAAAAGTTCACGTAAAAGCATACAATGTTTATATTTGAACAGTTAATATTGCGGGGATTATGAAAATCGCTTAATTAACGGCCTTGGCGGTTTTTGCGTTGTCAACGGATACGATCTCGAAATTTAAGTTATTTTTTTGTACTGTAATTGAATACGCTTTTACAGTCATACTGTTTTAAACTTGGAGTAAGAATATACGGAGAGGTACCTTTGCGAAACAGTGTAGTCAGGTCGGTTGACTTTATACTGACTCGATAGAAATAGACAAATATATGTAAAGGATGTTGAATAGCCTATTAGTTACCGCCCACATGCTATTTGGACATTATTAATAAACATATTTGAACACATTAAACAAAATAATATCAATACACCATTAAACTGATTTATAAAGTCAAAATATCACACACACACACTAATAACAGAAAGTTAGACTAAATAATGATGGAAGCTTTTTGTTGATTTTATGTCTTTATTTTATTAAAAATGTGAAAATTCTTAAGTTCGGTCAAAAATATTTAAAATTGTTTAAATATCTCTGAAAAGTGATGTTTTATAATCTTTGTTTGGTCTTATTTGAACATTCACGCAAAGCACATATCACCAGTATGTTCGATTTATTTGTATAACCACTGCAAGTTTTCTTGATCAACACAAATATAGGAAATAACCTCAAAATCCGTTGACGTAAGTTATACGACTCGATGATGTGAAGTTAGCGCGGATGGAGAACATTCTAACATACTTAGAAGTGCTGCAATATTATGTGAATACTTTTCTTGACTCTTTCTCTCTCATGGTATACGACGTAAAAACCCGGAGAGAGTGATTTATCGCAAATTTGTATTGGTTGGGTAAAAATATTCAGCTCTCTCTCCATCTATATTATTACTCCAAAGTTTTAAACATACCACCACCAATTTCGATATAAATGTATCAGATGCGTGCGTCAGTTCGTAGCAATTTTATTTTTTTAATAAACAACATGTGTACTCGTCAGGGGCGGCTCGTGACTTTTTAGGTTGCTAGAGTGCTGAGATTGAAAAATACGACGTTGTTGATGTTGTTGTAGACGAAAATGATTTTATTTTATAAAAAAAGAAATATATTTTGTATCAAGATTTTTCAGTTTTGGTGGGTCATATGACCCCCCCAAACTGAAAAATCTTGAAAATCTTCATACAATATATATTTTTATATGTATTTTTAAAAATTCATTTTCGGCCACAACAACATCAATCATGACGTTTTTTTTCAATCTTAGCACTCTAGCACACTAAAAAGTCACGAGCCGCCACTGGTACTCGTATACAACCATCAATAATATATTATTTTTCTTTGTGTACGATTGACTCCAAACTTTCTGACAGTTATTCGATTCCACGCCTGATGAAATCCGATATTTGTAGTGAAGAAGTCAATTAAATTTATAAGAGCGACGTCGTTATTACATGAGATTGTTGGATATGAAGTGGAAAATATGAATATCGGGTTGAGCAAGATCAGGAAATTAGGGCGGATGTGAAATAACCTTTTAAACAAGCTCTTGAATATCCGCTTTTGTGATGTAAGCAGTGCGATGGTATTCTCCCCCTAAACCACACATTTTTTTCTAGCTTCCCCTTGTGTACGAATTCCATTTATATCTGTATGAATTATATCATAATTAATTATAATAAATAATTGTATATAGTGTAATTGCAGTACATTCTAAGAGTGTTAGCCACCCTCAGTATCGCTCTGGTTAAATACCACCATTCAGAATCTAAAACTTGCTTGAAATGGTTTTAACCGTATTTAGTGACTGGATCTGAATACTCAAATACCTCCCAACCTTCCTCTTCCCCATCTCCTTCCCTTCGGCGTAACAACATACCCTTATTAGGTAATAGGTATGCCATAGTCCCACTGGCTCCGGGCAGATGAGACAAAAAAATGTGTTAAAGTTCGTTCTTTTCTACTTGTCATTTCTTCTCTAAAGTTGTAAAGTGTGTAAAGATGTGTTTATTGGAATATGATTTTATCATAGGTTTTAACGTTGTTTTCCTAATTATTGTCCTTTGCAGTGACGCAATACTGTCTATTATTGAATCGTGAAGGTTGTGTTCTAAGCGAAATTGCAAGAATCAGCCAATTCTGCTGTTTTATAAGGGTCCCCCCGCCGAGGTCCAGCGGAGCGTGGGCTATCAAAATCCTGATAAAAATTCTACAAAGCCTAATGACCCTGTCAAAGGCCGGGAGAAGTGTTCTCGAGTTACCCACGGCTTACTTCTTACAAAGCTCGAGTAGGAGCTAAAGAATAATGCCTCGATTCAACCCCTGACGGATTCGCCGATCAATCCGATAATATTTATCCACACACTTTCGGCCTCACGAAATTTTACAGGAAAGTAAATTCGATCCTCCGCTCTTAAAATGTATTGATTTCCAAAGAACTTTTATGTTATTGAGTGCTTGAGGCTGCTGAAATACGCGACGGTAATAAATTATTTTTTCAATCCTGACTACATCAGGCATGCTGAAATTGGGATTTTGTGTTTTATAAATCTTAACTATAAAGCAGTAAAGCACTTGAACGATGAGTTCGATTTTTTTTTCACAACCCGCGACATAGGTAAATAATTAATAATTATGTAAATATCAAGAAATAAAAGGTCATTTCTAGCTATAGTTATTATAGGTATTTCGATATTTTACCATAGTTTTTAAGCTTTTTGAAGCACCTGAGGTGAAATTATTTCACAAAAAATGCCGCTTTATAAATTAGACAACTTTTATTATTATTCTGGCGTCTTGAAAGTTGCACAGATTTTTCTGTCCAGAAATGATAAAACTATGCAAATATAATATCTTGTTCATTATGTCCTTTCCATCATGAGCTATGTAGCTTTGTAATATCGGTTTAATTGGTAAAAAAATAAGACGGCATTAGGTATATTGTTTTATCTTTTTTTTATTATATAAAAAATAAGGTTACAATATTTTTCGTATATTTTCGCCCGCCATGCTAGGGGTGTCCCTGTATAAAGCGGATGTTGTGCATCCGTTTATTTCCTATTTTCCAATCCTAATCTCGAACGAACGCGGGAAGTTATACTATAATAAAAAAATAACTAATGCAAAGATCTCTGTAATAATCTATATTAATCGAGCATTATCTATGTTTTCCAACTCGCAAATCATGTAGGTATTGGCAGTCAACAACACCGAACAAAGACACAAATCAATACACATTTATAAATGGAAAATAAGTACTTTATAAATCTTGCAATGGTAACGATAGGATTGTTAGTTTATAATAAAAATATATTATAATTATACTCAACGTATAGCCATAGATGGTTTCTGGTAACTTAACACCAGAATTTCTTCTTCCCCCCCTCCCTGTAATCCTCTATCACCTTTACCTGGGATAATTACATTTTAATTATAAGAACCACTCATGTTTATAATCGTAATCTCCAGGAGCGAGCATAAAAGTTAGTTCAGAGGATCTACTTAAATATTGTACAATTTAAAAAAAAAGAAACCAACACAGTCCAGACATGAACCCCATCGAGAACCCGTTTCAGAGATCATACGTAAAATGTGGAATAACGCCTTTGATATATATAATCCATATATTCCGATGTATAATAATGTTTTCAGCACAATCGAACATCCAATTCCGAAGCTAAAATAATCGAAATACTCTCTCGAACAAGGACGACAACGTTAATTTTCATTGCCTGTAAAACTAACGTCCCGAAAATTTAGCCATGTTTTACCAATTTTCATTCGGTTAATTCAATATCGGTATTAAAGAATCGATTTGTCATTAGAATGAATTCAATCGAATATTTAAAACAAAGTTTCAGAAAGAGTTTTTAATTTCTTTTCCGAATCGAAATATTATAATGTACATCCCTAGTTCGAACTCAGTGTAACTTATTTTCAAAATATCTCGATGTTAAGATTGAAATATTAGGATATGTTATTGTGTTGGCTTTTATCCGAGTAATGCGTTTACCTCTGTCACAGCTGTCACCCGGAGGTGCGTCAACTATCGACCTTGTGTCATTCCACAATATTGAATTGTTCATTATATTATAATAGTATGCTGAACTTGTAATATAAGAGATAAGGCGATGTTCCAAAATCCCCGTCTATTTTATTTTCTTGCGACCTTGTCCCGCCTTTCTTACCCCGAAGGATGACAACTTTTTTACGGGCAGGTCATTATGTTAGTACGGCCATATTGTGTTTCATAAACGAATTTCCCGCATACAAAAAATAAAAACACTTTAAAAAAAAATTATTGCTTTATGTTGTTTCAAGTATTTATTTTAATAAGTGCCCCAAACATGTCTCGAAATAGTGACGAAATTATTAGGCAATTTATTTTTATTTTAGCTAAGTAAAAAATTAAAAAGTGAAATAAACAGGTTTACGAGATATGCGGCCATAATGTATTACAAAACCACAGCAGGCTCTCGATTTACCGGGATTGTTTAAAATAATCCTGTTAAATAAATTTTCCGGTTAGTCCAAATATATTTGTATGTGGTACATAAATTAGGAATGTATCGGTACACATTTATGTATTAATAATATGCTCAGAGATTTGCAGAGAGAGGGAGCACTTTTCGCAAATCCCGTTTTTTTTGTCTGAAACTCATTTGATATAGGCACCTAACCAATATAACCCGGTTCGTCAACGTTGTCAATCTGATTAGACAAAAATCGAATAAATTTGAACAAATTATTTATATTTTGTTCTTGTACAGCTGATGGATTTATCGTTATCATTATTGTTGTTTTTTTTTAAATCTCTAGGTTGTTTGAAATGTCCCTTAGCCTAACCCAGTAAATCTGTCTGTTTCTGTTGTATTTCGTGTTATGTATCTCATGCGGGTCAGACCTTGCCTCCTTTGTTCAAAATTCGGGTACAACACCGAATTGTCATTGAATAACACAAATTATTTCCAATATCCATTCGTTTCCATTGGCACTCTGCGCGTTCGCTGCTCGCGATACGTAATAATAATTGATTACATTTTTTTTTATCTGAACGGTGAAATTTAAAAATACTGCGACTCGTCATCGCTTGTTTTGAACAATCATTTTATATCATGATTGATCTATTAGTTATGAGGATTTTAATGTAAATTCAACCTTTAGTGTGCCGGCGGTGCCTATCGGCACCATTATTTTTTTGTTTTCATATTTAACTGAACCGTAATCGCCTGTCAACAAAATAATCAATCCATAGAGATATTTTGTATTGCGTTAAGCTCGGTAAAAGTCAAGTAATAAATATTCGTTTTGCTTACGTCAGTACGGCTGAAAAAAAAAAGATTTTCAAAGTGACAATACTGTTTGTATTTACAGGAAAACCTCACGAACGAAAATACTATAAAGCAACAAAAAAATCTTCACAGCTTTTAATCGATCTTTTTTATTGACATGGGGAAGACAAAAACCAATTCTCCGAATATGAGTAGCTATTCCAGAAACACCACTTACACCATTAGCATACAATTTAAAAAAACAAGTGAGTTATTACGAAATTACAATCAGTAAGGTACGACGGAAGTTCCAGAGGTTAAATCAATTGCAATTTGACAGTAAACTGTTTATTTAATTTATTTCGTTAAACTCAAGTTCACTAAAGTTGCTTATTTTTAGTTTATTTTAATTCAATTCCTTAAAGTAGAAAGCTATATAATCTACGCATTTATATTTTTGGTGAAATAAAACAAGTGGTAATTTTGATGATAGAAGTAAAGACAACTTGATATCCCTTAAAGATTATAATTTCTCTGAATTTAATAATTTCGAAAAAATCACCAAAATACAGTGATCAATATTTTACATATCAATAAGTAAAGGAAATTACTAGATAATCTGGAAGCACGCATAAGTAAGGAATCCTTCAATAATAACATTAAAAAAAAAAACAATTAAACACGATGTATAGCCCCATGCTTCGTGACTCGTGTTCTCCCTTTCCTTGCCTATCTTACTATTTTAGTTTGTCCCCGTCTCTATTTCACTTGAAACAATTACATCATAGTTATTATAACAACCTATTTTTATAGGATTTTAACTTAAATAAAGTGGTGTGTATAAAATAGAAAGATATACGAATAATTACATTATTTCATAGCCATTAATACATTACAACACTGTACCTTGTGTTGTAAGGTTGAAGAATGCCTGAAGCACTTAATGTATTTTTAATTCCAATGTCTGAACCTACATTATTGTAGGCTGAACACGGTCAACTTTATCAATTACAGAAATTACTTAACAGCTCTTGTATAAATTTTTAACTATAACTAATTTCCTATGCGAGTCAGTGTAGGTACGAGTATGAACTTTTCAAATTTGGAACTGATTTTTAATTGAAATTGTCAATAAAAAAAAAACCTTTTCAAATCCTTGCCTACCTTATAAAGTACCTAAGTCTGACGTATTTTAACAGACATTCTTCTTTATTTGAAATGGGTTGATTAAAGCAATTTTTTTTTTTTGGCAAGTCAAATTACATCTTGTGATTTTTTACGGTTAACTTTACTTGCCAACTAGTTGATATACAATAAAAAAACCCAGCTAATGGATTAAATATATTCCAGTAGAGTCCATTAACATTACTAAAATTTTAAAAGTGTAAAACTACAGCCCACGGAAAAAAAATCACATAAATAAACATAAACAAGTATGGTGGTAGTTAGCATCTCTCCCGAGTGTGCTGACTATTCAGTGAAAATAGTTTTATTTTTAATTAATGAAATAATATATATTAAACGGTACCCTTTTAAAAGCTGACGAGACGCGATGCGTGTCGACGCACGAGTTGATTATTCAATTACACTAATAACTTCTGGACATGTGAAAAACCATTAGCCGCGGGCAAATGGACACTTAATACCGCGACCTCCTCATTTTAACAATGGAAATTCTGTCACTGGTGATCAAAATATGTGGGCCAAAAAGAATGGGAAATTTTCCACTTTATACGACGTATGAAATTGTATTACGTTTCTGTCAGATATGCGATAATAATATTTAACGCGATGCAGAATAGTGACTTTGTTTGAACACCACTATCTTAACTGCAAAGCATAAAATCTTTTTTTTTAATTACAAAATATTTATTTTTACGTGACATTCTTAAAATACATTAAATTTTTTGCGACTTCTTTTTTGTGCATCCAAATCTCTTGAACGGTGAGTTCTGACGTCATGAAATTTGCACAGATTTTTTTTCCTGTAATTTCTAGGTTCAAGAAACGATTTTCAGCTCGAAACGTCATAACCATCACGAGCTATGGCTATTTGAAAATCTATTTAACCGACAAAAAAACAAATTTATATTTTTAAGAAGGGTTACAGTTTACAGTAAAACTAATTTTATTGATATTTTGGACACCGACCTGGTTTCGCTTGTACCCAAGCTTCACCAGGACAGTGTTATTTTATCTAACCTTGGTTAAATAAATAAAAAGTGATACAGCCTAGACACCTATTAGTCCGTACAACCCTGGTAAGTCTTGGGCACAAGCAAAATATGTTTCACGTCTAAAATATCAATAAATACTAGCGGTAAAGCATGTTTCCTGCTCGTTTATCTATAATGTCCCTTCACAGACTGTTTACTTTTGAAAATAAACTTTTATGATGGAGATATGTCGGAAAAGTATTCATGGATTTGCATTCTCTGCAGTCGAAACAATGTATTTATTCTTAGTATGTGACCTAGTGCAGTTCCTTAATGTAAAAACCTACGCACAAATATGTTCCTGCTGCTTAGAGCTGTCATAGATCACAAAAACGAAAATGCGGGTCTGCTACCCTGACATAAATTATTTTTTCTATCGATTTCCATGTTTTAATTTATTTTGTCAAGCTTTATTTGTATTCGCTAAATATTGTAGGTGTATAGTTATTCGTACAATATTAATACTCGTAAAACTATTTTGAAAAATGATTTAAAAACTCAACAGATATAAACGCTCTGGCTTAACTCTGATTTCTGACGTCATCCGTATCCGATCGAGACCTATTCGAGATCGCGGAGAGATTGAGAACTATGTGACGTCATATGATGCGAATCCCCTTGGCGCCACTTAGCACTTCCGATTCGGGGGCTTAAGATCACAGGGAATCTTATATGCAAAACCCGCAGAGATAGGCCCTTTGTAATCGTAAGCCCCCGAAATGGACCTACTTTTACGAGTAAAAAACATCTGAACTCTATTTTACTGTGAACGGGCTTTTAAAAAATATTAAAGAATATTGGCATTTTCTAGACAGTGAAATTTGTAAAAAAAATTACTGAAGTTCATCATTCTATCAGATATTCTCTATGACATCTATTTAATTTAGAATTTCCAATTGGTATTGAGGTCGTTAATGTCCACATTTTACTGTCGAAGCTGTAATACTTTCAAATGCATTCTCTTTTACTTGTCCTATAAAAGTGAAACTTCGTAACACCTATAAGACGTCTTCTCATTCCGATGCATTTGTAAATACCTGTCGCATAAACTTCAACCTGTTTAGGTTGTTACCAATCGTGCACTCTCGCTTAATTTACGATTTGAAAATTTTTGACAGTAGTATATTTACTTGATTTGTATAAATTGTCATAATCGCTTAAATAATAATTATTTGTTGTTTTAGCTCATGTGGACAATGAGATGTATCTCTCCCGGGCCCTGGAGAAGCTGGGGGAGAACGCTATGTCCGAGAAGGACCGGGAGATCGAGCCGGACATAAGCGCCGCCTTCTTAAAGTTCGCTGTTGTCACCAAAGAACTCTCCGCACTCATGAAAACACTGGTAAGAACATTGCTTTTCTTACCTCCTGATATACCATGGTACCCAGGTACCTTTGATTGAATTGTTTGTTAGTTCATTCGTTCGTTACACGTATTTTTTTTTACCGATGGCACTTTACCAACGTATTGTGTACTTACACACGCCATAATGTTTGTAAAATACAAAAAGAGCAGTTATTTTCTGTCATGTCTTAGATTTTGTTTAATATCTCTAAAGAAATGTATGTAGATAAAATGTTTTTTTTTTTTAAATCGTGTTACCTAGCGAAAATATTGCCTAACTAACATCATGACCTGTGGTTCCTATTTAAGCCACCTGCATAGATAACCTTGTACATCTGTGCAGATTCACATACTTATCTATGCAGGCGGCTAGCTAACTAACGAATTGCTTTTTAAATCAACAGTTTTTTTTCTATCCACAATATCTACAAAAATGACGTTCGCGACTGCGCAGGTAAGATTTTAGATCATTACCTACTTATGTTAGTCGTTTTGTCAGGGCTTGGAAATATGTATTTGAAAAAATGCCTCGGTTATTATAATACTAGGAAAAAATGTTCCGGGTGTCTTTTTTCTACTCAATGACAATTGTTAAAAAGGTTGTCATTGGTTCCACGGATTTTTTTTGCCATTGGCGACACTTTTTAGAGGCTGTCAGTTGTAGTTGACTAGAAAAAGTCCCCCAAAAGCTACTGACAAACTTCTTAATAATGTAATAACACTCAAAGTATATTGCGTCGAAAGGTAAAAAATAAACGTATATAGAGTAATGTCTGGTAAAATACATTATAGGTGGGTAGGGATTTAGATTTGATAATTTCAATTAATATTTGTTCAAAATTTGTTCTCACTCTTACGTACGTAAGTAACGAAAAAAATAAATTATTAATAATTTGTAACGATAGATAAATTTGCTCTAACTGTTATTCCCGCAGATTAGATTAGTTTCCTAGCAATCGTTGATTGTTGAAAGAGAACGGGAGAATGTAGGAATTACTTTGTGTTAGTAACTCAATTAACGGTTTTTTCTGGGAACTCGTAATTCCAAGCCCCTTAGAGATAAAATCATCTAAAGCCTTTCGTATAAGTAATCAATTATTCGTAGTATTTAAAAGTTTTTCTTGCTAATTCTTTTTTTTGGTGTTTTAAAGCTTCTTATCTTTTGTATTAATGTTTTATTTCAAAACATTTCGCAAGTTTTTGTAAAATAGTTTTTACAGAAGAACGATATCGTTGTTATTTAATAAGTCAAAGCTGTTTAACCCTTAGGGGACGACCAACTACAGGTATCAGTGCAAGAAAATTGTGTTTTCGGTACGACCAACTGCGATGTGTAGTTTGAACTAATCTTCGTTTTTATCTTCATATATTTCGTTTATTTGACAGTAAAAATACAAAAAAAAAAGGATCATACTATGAAGTAGTATGTTTACTACAAAACCCTTTTTAAATATTATCCTTTTTACTTACGCTTTTTTTTAAATTATTTTTTTAGTGACATTATGCCCAATCCTAAATCAGATTACGCATCCACAGTTCGAGTCACTGATCCGCTGTGTGACGTGTCTCGCTCGCCGCCTCTCTGTATACGATATCTACCCAAGTATTTGTTTATTTTAAAGTGACCATTATTTCGTCTTGTGTTTGTACTTTCGGAATAAGCGCTCGCATTATTTAGATAAAAGATTACCATTGTTTACGGTTTATTTCATAAATATTTACTTTAGTGTTGTGAACTCTTTGGAATTCGAATTTCGTTTTTATTATTTAAGTGACACCAGTTCAGTTTTCTTGCTACTAGCTACGCATGATTTTGTGTTTTATGAACCCAAATATTGTTGCTTTTTAATAAGGCCTAAAAATGAATGATGATGATATTGAACAGTTTGTATTAGATTGCGACTCTGATTTATCAATGAGTGATGAAAGAAGACTATATTCCGGATAATTTGGAGAACTTACGAGGAGATAATATATCACCGGTAAACAGTGAGGGTGAAATCGACAATTCAGAAATAATAGAAGAGCATCCTCCCAGTGAAACCAATTTTTTCTCCTCTGTGGCAAAATAGCATCAACTTTCAACCAGATATACACAGTTTCAATGAACAATCTGGATTAAGAGATTGTGAAAGTATCAATAAAGAGAGTTCTGAATTAGATTATTTCGAGTTATTTTTTAAATAGAGATATTATGAATAATGTAGTAATTGAAAAAACCGATATTGTGATAGTGTAAAATTTCAAACAGTGCTAGCTCCTAATTCTAGGTTGCACAAAAATGGAAAAATGATGTATTTATTGCCTTGACCATGCTTATGGCTACAAATAAGAAGGGTCAAATTCGCAAGTACTGTTCGTTAGATAAACTCATATCAACACCGATATTTGGTGAAACAATGCCAAGGGATAGGTATTTATCGATCCTTAGTATGCTTCATTTCTCAGATAATGAGAAACAACAGCGAGGTGACACTACTTATAAAAATCAGAGATTTTGTTGATTCGGTGTGTGGACAGTTTTAAAAATATTTTACCCACACGAAAATCTTTGCATAGACGAATCTTTAGTTTTATTTAAAGGCAGATTGTCTATAAAACAATACCTTCAGCGAAAAGGCACAGATTTGGGATCAAGCTGTTTGTATTGTGTGACTGCACAACAGGACTTGTTTTAAAGTTTGTCATTTATTGTGGTGCCAAAACAGAACTACCAATTCCAAATATGGACGAAAGAACGTCGAGCCAATTGGGAATATCTGGTAAAAGTTGTGATTTCTTTGTTAGATGATTATTTAGGAAAGGCCATACATTGTACATGGACAACTGGTATTCTAGCCCCTTTTATTCAATTATTTACACAACCAGCAAACTAATGCCTGCGGCACGGTCTCGTAAATTCATGCCAACATTTGGAGTGGTAAAAAAGGGAGATGTTGAATCAAAAGAATCTGGATGTCAACTTGCCATTAAATGGCACAAGAGAGACGTGCATCTTCTGACTACTTCACACGACGCATTAATGATAGACACTGGTAAAACAAATTGGAAAACAAAAGCTCCCGAGTTGAAACCCAATTGTGTTCTTAAATACAACAAGAATACGGGAGGTGTTGACAGGTCAGATATGTTAATAACTTTTTTGCAGTGTATCAGAAAAACCGCGAAATGGTACAAAAAAATTGCCTTTAGAACAATCGATGTCACATTAATCAACGTCCATGCTATGTATAAATTCAAAACAAACAAAAATATTTCTTTAACTGACTTTCAATTAGAGGTTATAAGACAATTAATAAAAAAAAAAAATACCATACTTCTGCGTCCATAGTAAAGGCAAATCGAGTGGGCGAATCCCCACAAGATTAACCGAAAGACATTTTCTTTCAAACATACCTCCAACAGATAACTCTAAAAGAAAATCTGTTTATAGGGAGTGTCATGTTTGCAAACACGGAAAGAGCGGATCAAGAAGTCGGGTCCAAACACGTTACTGGTGCGCAGAGTATGGTATTGGCTTATGTCTAACCCCGTGTTTTAAAATATACCACACCGTGGATATTTATTAATTTAAAATATCCAATGTTCCGAACAAAATTGTGGTTACCCTATTCAATGCCGGAACGCGTAGTGTAAGTGTATGTGTGAAATAACTGAATATTATCTTAGAGACTCATTAGAAAAATCATTAAAATTCTTGTGTAAGCTGATCTCCTGATTTAATTACACAAGTGTATAGTGAAAAGTACAATCTTGAAGTGGTAAAAATAATTTTTACGATCCGATTATAAATAAAGATTCTGTGAGTAATCATTTCATGGAGAGCGGCATTTTTGAAGCTAATTTTTTATTTGAATTTCTTCTCACACATTAATGACCCAAAACAAACATTAATTGAGTATGCACAAATTATTGAAGACCATTTACCAATAGCACACAATTTTTTAAATAATTTTAATTCGATTTGGTGGAGCACTGTGCAGTAAAATGCACAACAGTAAAATGTACCGAAATTTGCTCCGTCCAAGATCGCCAATAAATTCGAAAACTTCCCGATTCCTAAGGGTTAATAAATTGTTGAAAAGGCCTTGGAATGTCTAGTTCCGCAAATTGAAGCAAAATGAATTGAAAACAAAAAAAAGAGGAAATAAAAAGTTGGATCTCACGGGGTAAGCTTTGGTGGTTTTAACAGTACGGTGGCCAATGTTCCTTAGTGGAATGGGATCACTTAACTCTGTAAGTACAAACTTTCGAAGAGCTTTTCTATTTAGATTAATGAATAAAATCCTACTTCAAACTGTTCAAATTCTCATGTAATTAACGCTGCTACAAAAAACTGCGAAAAACAAAAATTCTAGATAAAACATTCAGCTTTTTAAAATGTCCTTGAAATATGGATCTGTGCCCTCTGGTTGGAAAAAAGCGGTCATTCATCCTATTCCCAAAAAGGGTGACCGCTCCAACCCGGCCAACTACCGCCCCATAGCGATCACATCGATTTTATCCAAGGTGATGGAACGTGTGATCAACAACAAACTGCTCACATACCTCGAGGAGAACAAAATAATTAACGACCGTCAATACGGATTTCGGCGGAACCGGTCCTGCGGTGATCTTCTCGCGTATGTGACGCATGTTTAGGGGCGGTGCTTGGAATGTTTCGGTGAGACCCAAACAGTTGCACTGGACATTTCTAAAGCCTTTGACCGGGTTTGGCACCGAGGACTTGTCAACAAACTGCCATCTTACGGACTTCCCGCATCCTTGTGTACGTGGATTGCCGATTTTTTGAGGGAGAGGTCGATTCAGACGGTTGTTGACGGTATCACCTCTTCCTCTCATTCAATTAATGCTGGCGTCCCCCAAGGATCGGTTCTGTCTCCAACTTTGTTTTTGTTGCACATCAACGACCTTTTGTCATGTGCACCAATACATTGTTACGCGGATGACAGTACAGTTCATGATGGTTTTTTGTTTGACAAGCCCCCAAAGGGCACAGAAACAAAAACGGCTCGGAGGGCTTTGAAGCAGAGAATGGACGAGTACCTTGAGAGAATCTCCTTTTGGGGTAAGAATAATCTCGTCGAATTTAATGTTTCAAAGACCCAATCATGTCTGATTACGACTAAAAGGGATCCAAATGATAATTTAGTCTCCTTCAACGGAAGTAATCTTCCCAACAAACCTTCCATTGAGATGCTTGGTGTAACCTTAAGTGACCAGTTAAGGCACCGGGGCTCCATCGAAGCCAGAGTAAAGTTAGCCTCTCAGAAGTTGGGCGTGTTGTACAGGGCCCGCAGATACTTCAATAGTACACAACTGCTGACCTTGTACAAATCGCAAGTACGCCCCACTGTTGAATTTGGCAGCCACCTCTGGTCTGGAGCCCCTAAATACCTGAAAAAACCCTTGACTGTGCAGAAACGGGCGGCCCGTTTGATAGATTCTCCTACCTTAACAAACGTATTGCAAACTTTGGAGCACAGACGTCAGGTGGAAATGCTGTCTTTGTTCTACAGGTATTTCAATGGAAGATGCTCCGAGGAACTTGCGTCATTGATCCCTTCGGCACCGGTGCATAGTCGGGAAACTCGCCAAACGCACGCCCAACATTTGTACACGGTTGACATTCAATACATGAGAACGGGTTTTGTTCCGGGATGTAGAATAAAATATAATCACTTTACTTGCATATTTTTTATTGGAAGAATTTATAGAGTACAATATTTAAACCTTTAACTGTACATATTTATGTACCGCACCGCAGTACGTTCTGGATAGTAATGCTGAGAAGAAATCGGTTGAGGGTAGACAGAGTCGTAACAATGGTCAACCCTTAAGATCATAGTTTTAACATGTGGTCCATGGAACAATGCATGTTTAAAGGAATTTAGAAATCGGCCCTTACAATACAATTTAAGAGACGGAAAGACATTAAAAGAAGCAATTAAGAAATAAAAAAGGACGTTTGTATGAATGGTTTTTGACATGAGTTAACTGCACAAGTGGTGCGAATGGGTAGGTCTCTTTACACCTCCGCATTTTAAATGAAAATATATGATGAAATTTATTTTATACTTAAGCTTCATATTTTTATATTAAATTCAGCTTATATTTTCAAAATTACTCAAAAATAGAATATTAAAATTAACATATGCAATATAGGCGTGACATGCCTAGTTCAAGAAATTACTTTTTATTATTTGAAAAAACTTATTTCTAATTTTTGCTTTGATGTTTATGCTTATTAATTTTTATTACATTTCTTATACATCTTGTAAATAGGGTACATACATATCAATTTTAAAATAGTCAAATAGGTGAAAACAAAGTCATTAATACTAACAATTTTATTTATAAATATTTCACTTCCCAAATTATCAGTGATTTTAGTTATTTAATTTATGACATGCTAATAAAATTTGGTGATTATCAATATTATTTGGATACATAATATGTAAATTTCTAGAGATGAGCTTATGAGTTTCTTACGATTACAACAATTATCATTAATTTATATAAAAACATGGTACAATTGATTCAAATGAACTGTCGAAATCTTTATCATCTGTTATTAAAATAGTATTTTGTGTGTATACCTTTTACATTCGATTAATACTTAAATTCTTGTACATTCTAATTTAAATACAATTAATATATCATTGTCCTTGCAAGTGATTGTAGCAATTGTTGGTTTAAAAAACATTTGAATCCATTTATTATTTTCTAATTTATGCAATAATTCATTACATTTAAAAAAATTCTAGTTTACATAGAGTAATATAGGTTTTGACATTTACATAATATTTCATTATTAACTAAGTGTTTATAATTTTCAGGTTCATTCATAATTACATAATTAAACTTATTTTCTAAAATGGCAAGGTACGCCATTGATGGTAAAATAAAGGTATATGTATTATCTTTTCGTGAAATAGTTGAAGACATTAATTTATAAATGTTATATCTAACAAAGTTAAGTAAAGAGTTTTGAATTACAAACATTTTATTTTATTTTATTTAAAAAACTTATATAGTATAATAGTTAAAATCATTTTATTTTCTAAAATGGCATATAGGTGATAGTTTTGCTTAATTTATATTTTCTCTTCATTCAGTTTGAATTTTCTTCATAATAATATTTGATTTTGATTAACATAATTCAGTGTTATTAACCTTTTAATTATACGTTATCATTTTTAATTTATTTGAAACATTTTAATTTTAATTTAAGCATTTTCATTTTACTTAAATTAATTTATTTTTCCCTTTAAAATCTAAATAAGAATAATATTAATGTTGTCGTTTTAATCTATTGGCATGAACTGTTACAAATTTATTTTTAATTTTTATTGTATAGTTTACAGGTGAATTTATCTCAATTATTTTATAAGGTCCGTTATATCGACTACTTAGTTTTTTTGATTTTCCTGTTTTAATATTTTCATTTTCTAAATATACAAGGTCTCCTATTTCGAATTTATCTGTTTTCTTGTTTCTATCGTAATACTTCTTATTGATTTTTTTAGACTTGATGCAATTATCTCTGGCAATTTTTTGACTTAATTGTAATTTTAATTTTAAATCGTCTAAATAATTTTCGTATGTATACTTAAATTCTGGGGTTTTAGTTAAAGATGACGGAAGAGTTGCTTTATATCCGAAGATTAATTCAAATGGTGTTGTTTTAGTTGTAGCATGTACTGCTGTATTATAAGCGAACATTGCGAAATCTAACCAATCGTCCCAATCGTGTTGGTCTTGATTAATATAATGTTTTAGATAATCTGCAAGAGTTTGGTGACTGCGTTCTAAAGCGCCATTAGTCTGTGGATGATAACTAGTGCTTTGAATTTTCTTAATTTTAAATAATTTGGCTACCTCTTTCATAAGGTTTGAGGTGAAATCTGTACCTTGATCTGTTAATATTGATTCTGGCACACCGAATTTGCAAATAAAATTCCGTGTTAAAACTTTAGCAATTGTTAAAGCTTCGTGATTTGGCAAAGCATAAGCTTGCGAGAATTTACTTAAATCGTCTTGTAGTGTTAAAATATATTTATTTCCATTTTGGGTTAGTGTAAGAGGACCTACTACATCTAAAGAAATACGTTCCATGGGTTTAACAGAAGTGGTTGTTATTTCCATAGCTTCTTTGTGCTTTTTTCTAACTAGCTTATTTTTCTGACACGATTCGCATTGCGTTATAAATTTCTTTATATCTTTTTTCATATTGTGCCATTTATATTTTCCTTTTATACGACTATAAGTTTTGAAAAAGCCTGAATGTCCTGACGAAGGATTAGAGTGATTTTCAATAAGTATTGTTCCAATATCTTCTTCGTTCGGTGTTATTATACGATTGTGAAATATTTTAATCTTAATATTAGAATTCTTAAAAACATATCTTAATATAGCCCTTATCTTAAACCATTTTAATTTATCAAAACTATCGCATAAACTTGGTAAATTTATTTCTTTTATGCTACTTAAAAATAACATATTTCTCAATTTAATTAAAGTATTAAACAAATCTTCATATTCCGCATTGTTCCAAAAATTTTGTTTATTTATTAAATAATACACATTTTGATTATTTTCATGGAACTCAATAACATCGGTTATTTTAATATTTTTCTTGCCTATACATTCGAAGTGCTTAAATTTGTTCTTAATCTCTTTTTGTAAATCACTGTTACATTCTTTATCTGCCCCTAGACAGATGGCAAAAGTGTCTGAGGTATTCAATTCTTCGTTAATTTCTTCCAAATTATTGTTATGTATTACTGTTGTTTTGTATTTATCTAAAAAATCTGAATAAGTATCTATATGTGATGTGACATGATTGACATATTTTATAGAGTCTTCTGATGTTGATGGTTTGTCTTCGTAAATTTTAATTCTACTCAATGCATCTGCATTGGAATTTAATTTACCGGGTTTATAGACAATATCGTAGTCGTATTCTTCTAAGGCTAAACGCCATCTTACTAATCTTGAACCGGGATCTTTGACATTAAAAAGCCATACGAGTGGACGATGATCGGTCAGTATGGTGAATTTCCTACCGTACAAATAATGTCTGAAGTGTTTTATACTCCATACAATTCCCAATAATTCTCTTTCTATTGTAGAGTAATTAGATTCTGCGTGATTTAATGTCCTACTAGCATAAGCAATTGGCAAATCATTTGGCGGTGTTCCTTGCGATAGAACAGAACCTATAGCGAAGTTACTAGCATCGGTGGTTAATAAGAATTTTTGCGTAAAATCTGGATATTGTAGGATTGGATCTGAGATTAAACAATTTTTTAATTTCTCAAACGCATCTTGTTGCAAACTAGTCCATTTAATGATGCAATCTTTTTTTCAATAATTTTGTCAAGGGTTGGGTTAATTTACTGCATGAAGGTATAAATCTTCTATAATACGAGATAATACCTAAAAATGATTTGATTTCTTTCGCGGTTTTCGGAATCGGGAAATTTAATACTGCTTCTACTTTCTTGGGGTCTGGTTTGACACCTTGACTCGTAATAGAGTGTCCTAAATATATAACTTCAGGTCTAAGGAATTCGCATTTGTCCGGCTGAATTTTCAAGTTAAATTTAGACAATCTTTCAAAAACTTCTCTTAGTCTTTTGTTATGTGTTTCTAAAGAATCCGCATGAATGACTATGTCATCGAGATAAACAAAGCATCTATAGTTTTTTATACCAGACAAAAGGTTGTCCATGAGTCCTGAAAACTAGCTGGAGCACTACGCAAACCAAAAGGCATTCTAGTAAAATGGTAGTGTCCGCTAGGTACGCTAAATGCGGTTTTATCCGAATCTTTAGGGTGCATTTTTTATTTGGTGAAAACCTGAGGTAAGATCTAATGTGGTAAAATATTTAGAATTACCTAATTGCTCTAAAATTTCTGTTATTTGAGGAAGGGGGTAACTATCTCCTACCGTGATTTCGTTTAATTTCCTATAATCGATGACCATTCTCCATTTCTTATTTCCTGAAGCGTCAGCTTTCTTTGGTACAATCCACACAGGAGAGTTCCAAGGTGATGCAGATGGTTCAATTATACCATCACTTAAGAGCTTCTTGACTTGATTGTCTACTTCTTCTTTCAGTACTTGTGGGTACCGATATGATTTGACATTAATAGGATTTGATGAAATTGTTGGGATTTCATGCATAACGACATCGGTAGTAGTTAGTTTATCACCATCCAAAAAATATATCATTAAACTCTTCACACAAATCGAGTAAATTATTAGTTTCTTTATCATTTAAATGCGTTATTCGTAACGACTTACGTAAGGTTTCTATTCTCTTAGAATTATTATTTGTGTTATCCCGTCTAATATTTCTAACGTTTCCCTTTTTATGATGTTCCGCTAAAGGCTCTATAACCACTTGTATAGGACCAAAAGTGACATCTTTATCGCTAGCATTTAAGATTGATGTAAACGCACTCTTATCGGAGTTCACCTTAACTATGCTAGGACATAGATAAACATCTTTTATAATTTCTTTATCCGGGCAAATTCCTTCCCTTATACTACTTTTATTTATAATATTAATTTTAATTATTTTCTCTGTACGCGCAGGGATTGTATAAACATATGTATCATCGTTCGTTTTTACGATTTTATTTTGTTGTGATTTATTGGTAATATTATCATTAATTATATTTTTCCTTTCACAGTTAAAAGTTTCATCTGGAAAATATTCTTGAGCTTTCGTTAACTCGATATCGCTTTTACATTTCACGCGATTTGATTTTTTAATTTTAATTTTAGTATTCTTTTTACATTTTTTATTTTTCTTAACGCGATCGCTTTCGTTTGAATGTTTAATATTTATTTTAGAATTCTTTGTATGAAAGTGGTTTCTTTGACCATTTTCTTTATTTAATTCACTTGTAACGTTTTTTGACTTATCAGGATTTTGAGAGAGTACGTGCATAGACGACATATTGATCTCGGTGTATTCCTGACCCATGGGTTCGGAATTATCCTGACGAAGTAAAGGAATACGTTCATCTTGAATATAAAGACATTGACTAAAATAGTCTATTCTACATTTATATCTTGCCAAGAAATCGTTTCCTACTATTCCATCAAATGGAATAGAAAACTCATTATTTACAATGTAAAATTTATGATTAATGTTTTTATTATTAATGCATATATTTAAATTTATTGATCCAATTGTTTTATTTGGATTTTTATTTGAGGAATCTATACCTCTTAACGACAGAATGTCATTTTTAAATTTAATATTTTGTTTTAAGACTTTTAATTTTATAAGTGAAATATCTGCTCCAGTATCAATTAAGAATTTATTTAAAGTATTTGATGCAATTTTTAATATTTTTAAATTTACGAAAGTAGAACAGAATGAATGATTTAAAGTACCTAAAAAGCCCGAATTAACTCGTCGGAATCCTTTAGAATGGCCAGTTCCAAAGGTCCTTATTCGTTTAAAGGAACCTTAGGATTATTTTCAAGTTGTTTTTTATAGGCTAATATCCTACAATTTTCTATATTGTGATTACTCCTTTTACAATATTTGCAAAACATAACGGATGGTTGATTTTTAATGATTCTGACATTGTTAAAATTATTAATAAAAGATCTATTCTTGAATCTACATTGAGACGTATCATGATTATTTTTCTTACATATTTTACAGAAGGTATTATTACTGAATGGAATTTTTTGAAATTTTCTAATTTCATATTTTGATTTTAATTCTTGTTCTTCGGATAAAGCTAATGAAATTGCTGATTCTAATGTTTCTGGCTTTTGTGATTTCACCAACAGATTTAAATCGTCATTTAATCCTGTTATGAAAACATTTTTAGCCTGGTTTTTTAAAAGATTAATGCAAGCTTCTCGAGCTTCGCATGACAAATTGACGTTTTCATTATTTACGCTATTAATTAATTTTACATAACAATTTTCTACTCTACTAGAATAGTTAAATATGTTTTCATTGAATAATTGTTTGCAAGAGTTCAATTCTAAATGCCACTGATTAGTTGTTCTTCTATCTGAATATATGTCTAGCAAATGTGATTTTAATGTTTCAAAGTTATTAAAATTTCGATTACGAATGAGATCTCTGGCATTTCCAGTAATTTTACTCTCAATTAATGTATATAAAATATCTTTATGATTTTTATCGACTAATTTTAAGGCTTTTTCACTATTATCAATAAATTCAAAAAGTTTGGATTTATCGCCATCAAATTTAATAAGAATTTTTTCAGCTAAATTTAAATCTATAGTGTTTTCTTTCTTTAAAGACATGATTGATTCTTTAGAATTTAATGAATTATTACAAGAAAAAAGTGAAGTTATTAATATTGTACAAAAAAAAATGTTAAATGGTTTAAAAAATTTACTATATAAATCTCCGACTTACATAAAAAATAGTTGAATCTGCATTGTTTCTCCTTTTCTTGATGTTGTTGATTTTCTTCTTCTTCTGGATTCGGAACGACGATTGTGATCTGCACCTGATGAGCTGCTGAACTGCCTCCAAGTAGATCTGGTCTCACGGGAAGGCTGGTTGTTGAAACTCGGCTTCAGAGTAGACTACTCCTCGGGAAAGGCTGCTGTTTGCTTCCAGATGTGTTGACTTCCAGTAGTGAAGATGATTGATTGCAGGATTCGTACAAGCGTCACGATATTTGCGTAAAAATGCTTCAAGTTTTTAAAGCCCGCTAGATCCGTGATTTTAATGAAGTAAATTATTCACATCCCAATTACTTCTGACACCACTGTAATGTTCGCTGACGAACTCGACAGATGCTCCTTGGGTAAGGCGCGCTTTTGTTCCGGGATGTAGAATAAAATATAATCACTTTACTTGCATATTTTTTATTGGAAGAATTTATAGAGTACAATATTTAAACCTTTAACTGTACATATTTATGTACCGCACCGCAGTACGTTCTGGATAGTAATGCTGAGAAGAAATCGGTTGAGGGTAGACAGAGTCGTAACAATGGTCAACCCTTAAGATCATAGTTTTAACATGTGGTCCATGGAACAATGCATGTTTAAAGGAATTTAGAAATCGGCCCTTACAATACAATTTAAGAGACGGAAAGACATTAAAAGAAGCAATTAAGAAATAAAAAAAGGACGTTTGTATGAATGGTTTTTGACATGAGTTAACTGCACAAGTGGTGCGAGTTAAAATGGAAAGGATGTTTCTGTATTGAATCTGTATGAGTTGGTATAAAAGTCACGATTCATTTAGAGCCATTTTCCGGAGAGCATATCGGCCGTAAAACGAGCTGTTGGCATATAATGGGGGAAATTCTAATTTATTTAATAAGAAAATGCATTGTGAGACAATTTTTCATATTATGACAGATTGATCAAGATTACGTATCAACAGATTGGCTGGCCTATAGAAATTGAGCGTTTAGGTAAATTTTTGAGCCATTTTCGGGTACACTTATGCCTCAAACGCCACGGGCAATTTGCTAATATAGGAAGCATCACACCTTGAATTGAATTTAATGGCGCAGGCAATTTCGAACACAACACGTCATACTATTTTATTTTATAATTTATGGTTATTTTTCTTATTATTGACTGGAATTTATCTAAAATATGAAGGTTCTATATTTTATTTCCATCTTCCATTAATGGGAACCCTGTTGCAAATCTTAATCGAAGCAAAAGGTAAGATAACACTATTTTAAGCTCCCTCGGGTAATTTGTTTTTTACCCAACCGCTGTATTTGTATTTTTGCTATATTCTTCAAGCAGGAGTCTCCGAGTTTTCCCTCAGGCGCTATATCATTTTTGGTGATGATGTGTGCAGAATCTTAAACCGACCTTGATTCGTCCGCATAGCTCATGATGGAATGGCGTTGCCACTTGAAAACAGTTGCGTTCACCTCAAACTCCCGGACTTGTTTCTGTAAAAAGAGCTGTGCTTATTTCGCGTCCTTTACCGTTCGAGAGTTTCTGCTGATACAGGTGAGATAAATTCAACGTTGTAATAAATTGGGGGTTGGTCACCCAAGCAAGTGTATGCGAGATGTTATCGTCGCAGATAAGCACGCCAAACTCAGGCAAGGCCGAGTGACTGTGAAAAAAACATCACCGCTGCTTGGTTCTGCGTTCCTGTTCCTTCAGAGTGGGGCGGTGGGGGAGGGGGGGATGGTATCGCAATCTCTGCATTACTCTGCAACAATGGCGGTCTTGGCGTACGTACATTCTTAACAATGAGTAATTGAGCTATATACTCTCGTTACTTGGGCCGATTACGTTGTTATGTATGGCTGGTGGCTGAGCAGCACGTGGGCTGTGAGCTGTGGGCTTTTGTCTGACAGACAGTTTAGTTCGTGTCGTGTGAGCCGCCATTGTTTCACCTGGGAGTCGTCACGTGATTGTTAGACTAATTACTGTGCGTATCTTTAATTGAATTAAAGGAGTTGAGTCGGAATTGAATCAGGCGGCTCCGGATGGCACGTTGCTGAAGGGCCGTATTTATCAGCCCGTTAAGTATTTTGCTCGCCTGCTTACGTCAAAATATTTAACGAAAAAAAAATCGTATTAATTTACTGTAGTCAAATGTGTAGACTACTACACCATGAAGACCATTCCCGAGCAGACAGTCATTCGAACAGACCGGAAATGACCTTCCCCTTTTCCATGAGATCTGCCCTAGTCATGGATACTTTAAGGCTGTCCTAAACGTTAACCCAATGAGAAGGAAGCGTATCACGGCTCAACACCCAGAAAGTCAACAAATGGACCGTGAAATTTATGAATCTCAAAAAAAAAAACTTTAATGATAGGTACCTAAAGAAAACACAGCTTTTGATAACATGTGTTTCGTTTCTGGCGTTCCAGCCTATATAAACTGACCATCTGATGATACGATAACTTTATTACACTAGATACGTTTAGATATTATGATATGATATATCCGTAGCAGCTGAAAATGTTTTCTTTCGTAATAAGAAATCATTTTTTTCGAATTACATTTGGAGTTTCCAAGAAAAACCTCGAAAAACTTTTAAAAAGCTGACATTAATTTCTCCATTTTTTGTTACTCAGCAAGTTGTTATCCTAGTACCGCTTAGCCACTTTTTTCTAAGTGCTTTGATGTGAAATACAAGTGCTTTGGATGTGATTTATCTCTCATCAAAAATAAAAATGATTCACGTAACCACCTACTTACTTGGCAGAGATATATTATGCTCCTACACAATATAGATAAAAATAAGCGTCTCAGCATTCGCCGTTATGATTCCCGACCTTAAACGATAAAAACAGGTACCTACTGATTTCTGAAAAAAGGTTTATTCGGTGATTATAAGCCTCATTAATTTGTATATTTCATTATCCCCGCTAATTCTTCCCACTCATATTACGATAGCGTAAAATTACTTAACATAGCTACTTCTTTATGATTTATTTATACGCGTGGGAAGTAATGTTGTGGCTTAACGAGAGTGAGTTTCGTTTTTCAATGAATGTAACAACACATCAAAGAATGTGACCTTTTTATCTGCAATTCTGTTGTTCTTCTGTTATCCTTTTAAGGTCTTATAGTCTTAAATTTAAGCTAAGTTTAAGCTTATTACGAGAAGCGGCTGACCCCTCCAGACTTAATATCTGAACTTTGGCATCTGAAAGCTCGAATGATTTATATTTTATTCCAAGTCCGTCGTTCGGCAAAGTTCAGATGTCGCGTCTTATTTAACTTTTGCCGACGCTGAAACTTTCATGGCTGCCTTCGTCGCTTCGCGAAATGTATTTTAATTTATGACGAATTGGCGTTCCACTGATAGCTCCGTTATAACCTATGCCTCTGTCTTGCATACGACACATTAAACTGAAGGAGAGGTGCGGCTTGTATTTAACCACAAAAAATATTTAAACCCCAGCAGTCATTTAAAAAAAATAAGAGTTCTTTATTTCAGCAGTACAGACTGGTGGGTGCAATAAATACCCTGTAATAATAATATTTGGACGATTTTTATAGCGCCGTTTTTGTGAAAAATCACCTCAAGGGCGCTGTACAGATCTTACTTTTTATCGTTACATATTAATTCCTAGTTTAAATAAGAAAATATACAGGAACATACTTACCTGGCAGGTCCCATCAGATAGACACAATTATGAACTTAAAATTATGATTATTATTTAATTATTATTATTATAATTTATTTTTTTTCCGATTTAGGGCATGGGAGCGAAATTAAAAGAATGGACTTTCTGAATTTGTCATACAGTACAGGATTTGGTTAAAATTTGCATATCTAAAGGTGATTCGTCGAGAGACAGATTATGTTGAGATTCTTTTAATGAATTTAAGGATACGAGAGTCTGAAAAGGTAAGTTTTCAGTTTGGACCGAAATTCTGTTGGGCTCGTAATACATCTTAGTTCCGGAGGGAGTTCATTCCAAGCCTTCGGCCCCGAAACTCCGAAAGCGCGATCTCCAAACTTAGTATTTGGTACGTCATATTCATGAATATTTAATTGTTTTTTTGTGATTTAAAACAAAATACAATTAAAAATATTAAAAAGTGTTTCGATTTACCAAAAAAATAGATGGTGTCGAAAGGAATCTGAGTATATCATTATGTTATTGTTACTAGATCCTCTCCATTGACACCGGTCGGTTGTTGTTGACTAGCTGACTTATACAGTGGTCTAACTCGTTTTAAGAATTCGAATGAATTGCGTATCACCGCTAGAAAAACTACAAAGGTCAACGATTTTATTGGCCGGAGATGATTTCAACATCTGTGGGTAATGTCTGTTTCTTTGTGTCCGATATCTAACGGTGTCTGGCCAGGTAACTGTACGCCGAGGCGATGGGTGCGGAGAGGAGGAAGCGGGAATACTCTACGCCCTACAGAAGAGATACTAAACCTTTAGAAGAGATTCTAAACCTTTTGACCATACTAAAAACCTTTAGAGAAGATACTCTGTACTAACTACTACGAAGAACTACTTCATTTTGCGGCAGTTCACGCTTTACACATCTCTCACTGTACGAATGCTTCAATTGTAGCACTTCAAATTTACTCTTCTGACAAATCGCCGCACTTTTTTGTAGTGTAAAGTTCGCGAAGCAATATATGTACTGCGAACTGATAGCACAAACGAATGATGCACCAGTCACTTGAGTTCCTTGCTCCTACAATACACACTACATTACCTACTACGGTGCGAATTGAACGAATTCAGCGAACTGTTAGTTCAATTGAAGTCTAACTCCCAGTTCATTCTTTTTTAGTATGCTAATTGGACGCAGTTATGCAGAAAGCGTCCAACCCACAATTTTCCAAAATCGAGTTTAACATGTTTTCCTATAGATAAATACGAGATTTCTGAAAACATCCAAGGTCATTTTAACGAGTAGAAGACGTGAACGTAAGTCTCAAAGGAGACTCGAGATCAGTGCTGAAAACATTCAAGCTCTAAATGCAATAGATTTTTGGTAATTCTATTTTTTTACTAACATTAAAATGTAGGAATATACTAGAAAAAACATTCTTTTAACTAATACATCGATTATAATTTACCTATCTATAATAATTTTCACATATAACAAAACACTAATATTCACTGTACAAATGCCGATTACGCATAGTAATGCTTTTGTATCGTCATATTTTTAAACGCCTTTTTCTCGGTTTCATCTTTTTGGGGTTGGACGTTTCTGCATAACTACCTCCAATTATTGATCCTCGCCGACAACAAAGATTATCGCCAGAAACATCGAAATACATCTTCTTAGACGAAAATGAACTACAACTAAAAAGTGTCACTCTTACTTTATTTTTCGTACATGTATTTGTATTTGTATGTATTTTATGGTTTTATTGTATATTAATATATTCCCTAGGCATAACTTGGCTTCTGTTCGATTGTATAATTTTTCATTTTTATGTTTGCATGAATGGAAAAGTTATGTAGATGAATGAGTTGTCAATAATTATATCCTTGAAATCGCATAATTATCAGCTTATTAGTAAAAACTAACTAACCAACTAACCATCACGCCGTTCCCCGCAGGGGTAGGCAGAGAGGACGGACCGCCATATAACTCTGTCTTGGCACTCACTCTTTGCTTCATTCACATATCTTCTCATACATACTCTTCTATTATACTGACTCTTCCCATGATCCGATTCAAATATTTGATTCACTTGATCGTGCCATATCTTTCTCGGGCGTCCTCGACTTCTTCTTCCATTCACTTTCGCATCATATATTCTTTTCACACTCCTTTCTTCGTTCATTCGCTTTACATGCCCAAACCATCTGAGTGTTCCTTTCTTGATCCTATTCATTACGCTCACATCAGCTTTGCATTCTCTCCGGATATTCACATTTTTAATACGGTCATACATGGTTTTAACGCACATACGCCTCAAGGATCTCATTTCCACAGCATTCAGTCTACTTTCATCCTTCCTCTGCCAGTTCCATGCCTCACTACCATACAGCAGAGTTGGTATAAGCACTCCATTGTGATAGCTTTGCTTCTTTGGACAATTTCTTATTTAGCTTATTAGTATAATACATATAATAGAATTTTCATTAATCTCTTGAATAATAAACCTACAGAATATTAAACAATTTCTGTCGTAAATAATTGCAAGTTCAGCAACTCGATTTTCACGTAAAATTGCTTGTTAGGATCTTATCTTTTCACTTGAAAGTATTTTGAAATCCGTGACCCGGCGTAGCTAATGCGAATCTAGATCATAACACCGCCGAGCGAGGAAAGACGAATAGAATTCAAAGGAATTCGTGTTCTTTGGTTGAACGATTCATCGATTAGCCGTTTCATTGTCACTATATTTTCTAAATCCTGTATAAATCAGCAAAATAAAAAGGTTTAAACATTGTATCTGTACCGCGAATCAATCAATCCGAATATATTTTAAGAGTTTTAAACGAGTGTGTATGAATGTGAATGTAGCGAGGTGCTGCTAAGGTCACTGAAAGGACGAATGTATCAGTCGCTAATGTCAATGGAAGCGTGACTAGCAGTCCACAACAGAGTTATGATACCACCCCAGCTATACAACAGTGATATATTTTATTTGCATTGCTTTGTTATGAGGGTAATTTATAATTTATAATGAAATGTTTAGATTTAAAAATATATATATTGATATAACACTTGTATAACACTACTATGTATTATTTTTGATAATAAATAAAAATAAAAAAAACTCAACAATTTTTTTCAGGTTATATCCTGTATTTTTGTTTGTAACAATACTGTGAAAAAGTGGTTATACAAATAAACAAAAACATTATGTCGAAAAAAAAATATATATATGGATCTGACAGATGGACGAATGTGGAATAAATGCCGTATAAATGAGATCCCTGAGGCGTGGGCGTGGTGAATCCATGTAAGATCGTAATACAAATACGTCGAAGATCGTAAACGTTTGTGGAAATCCGAAAAGAATACGCAACCGATATTCTATGCATAAGATGAAAAACGGGACGCTTAGATGGTTTGGACATCTAGAGCGAATGGATCGAGAAAAGAGTGCCAGGAGAACATGTTATGAGCTAGGAGTGTGGGCCTAGACAGAATTGTGTGGCGTTCTAACCTTGTGGAAGAAACGGCACGACGGTTAGTCAGTTATCAACAACAGTCAACAGGTTATCCGTAGAGTACAGAATCTGGGAAGTAAAAAATATTTATCTGATTTATCATGACCCTCAAAAGGTGTTTCTCCGCTCCCAAGGGCCCGGGGTCCGGGGCCGAGCGAGATGCACCACTGGAAGTACCACGTGACCCAATTCCCGCCCTTCGTTGGTGTAGTATATACCTACCAAGGGAATATATAGGGCGAGATACCATGCAGGCAGATCTTCTTTCTTAGTACCAATCCCTTATTTTAGGCGGTGTTTTTACTTGGCCTTTACTGTATTTCAATTGAAGTAACACAGATTATACTTTCGCCAATTTTTACTCGTAAAAGTCCTTATCATTATTATGAATTAATTTTATTATAATAATATTTGTATAATTTGTATAGCGCCGTTTTTTGTGAAAATTGCCTCAAGGGCGCTGTGTAATTTATGAAGAATTATACTCAGCTCGATGGTTGAGTCGAACAATGTTCCAAATTATAAAAATAACCTTTTTTTAATTTCAAATACATCACAAACATTAATTAATATAAGAAATTACAATGAAACTATTACAGCAGCTATGAAGGTATCTGTGGATCATCAATGAAGAAATATCTTTATCAAGAATCACAATGGTTTCCCTTTTGTATCTTTCCTCACTGACTTAAAATATGTCGATATCAGAAGCGATACTACTCTGCAATAATATACCCTTCCCCACCGGCAGAACCACTAGACTTTTTAGCCAATTTTTATAGCGCCATTTTTGTGAAATATCGCCACAAGGGCGCTTAAAATAATATATCGTCGCCGGAGCGCCATTTTGGGAAGAGCACTTTAAAGTTTTTTTTGTTTTACAAATAAAATGTAAAGTCTTCAGTACCTGTTTGGATATTGAAAAAAAAAGTTAACTCAGATAACTCAATGCTCCCACTGAGTTACCCGAAGCGACAAATCAGAGCATTCGACGCAGAAAAAAAAACTGATCAAAACTGCATATTTAACTCATTTTTGACCAAAGTGTCGCTTAAGCCATTTTGCCTTTCAGCGATGATATACTGACGCTGTCTTCGATACTCGTCACGTCATCGGGGGTTCCTGAAACAACCCCGCAGCGGTTTGAAAAAGTGGGTGGCGGAACATCCCTCCTTTCTGAGCTGACGGTAGTAGAAGGGAGCAGAAAATTATGTGGAAAGAGGGCCACAAACAGTGGCCGCACTCTCTGATGTAGAAAAAACCCAGAAATGTTATTATGAGACCAGTTTGACCAAAGGAAAACTAATATTAGATTTATTTCTTCGTGGAATTTCGTTCGTTTTTATTAGTGTTTTCTGGTCTTAAAGAAACTTTTGCTTTATGACTACGCCTTAGAGTTTTGCAGCGCGTTTTAGAATACAAAATGTCTTCGTCCATTCAGCGAGAAGCGAGTACTTGAGCACAGTTTACACAGTTTAACTTACAGTTTAATTCAATTCCTCTAAACTGCAGGAGAGCTTCCATTGCAATGAAGATTATAGTAAAAGCGCATTGCTAACATTTCGTTAGGAATTCCTCGGGAGCTTTATTGCGGCTCACGGTCAGACCGAGAACGTGTAATTACATAGAGTTTTAAAGTTTCATAGTCACATACTCGCGAGCATTCGTACTAAGTTTCTTACATTCGCCGTATATAGAATTTGGGCAAATTGGAAGGTCAGGTTTAATCGAGAAGTTCTTAATAGTTATATATATGTTATATATTTATATATATATATATATATATATATATATATATATATATATATATATATATATATATATATATATATATATATATTTAATGCTAAATTTAGATTATCTTTCGTTTTCCGTAAATACGATTGATGAAATCTTACATTTTTTGATTGAGATAAGATATTTACTATTAATTTAATGATTTTCTTGGCAACTTGATAATTATAATTTAGGTGATTTTTCACAAGAACGGCGCTATACAAATTGTATTATTATTATTACAAATAAGGAGATCCGAAAAGTGTGCAAGGTCGATGTAATCGTTATTAACAAGATTGAGAAAGGGAGGCTTTGATGATTTGGACAGTTGATGGACCTAAAAGGGAGTATCGGGTGAATATATCGACGGTCCTAACGAACAATGTCGGATGTGCAAACGGTAACTTTGCATGAAAGCTGTATGAAGTAAGGAGTGTGGACCAAGGCATAGTTGTTTGCCGCTCCATCCGCCCTTAGTTGATAAATTAGTAATCTAAATTATATGTTTTCGTAGAAAGCAATCACTTTGTGGTTTGATATATTTAAAGAAATGAAAAAAATAACTTTGCATAAGACCTCGGATTTTTTTAAATTTTATGACCGACTGGTTCCGCTTAGCCTAAGCATTATCAGGGTACAAAATTTAACTAAACAAAAAAATGCTTAGCCTTGGTTACTAATGGCGTCGTGTTTTATTTATTAATAATTATCCTCGATCTTCCTGGAGCGCAAAAAAAATTTCCCCCCGAAATACGACCGGCCTTTTATACAAACAATTATTTAGGTTAATTTCTCATCTATTCTAAAGATAAAGATGACAAACTAAGTCTCTCGGGAATTTATAAATTGGTTTGTAGTGATTGTTCTGCATTTTATATTGGTAAAACAACCCGTAATGTCAATATTAGAATTAAAGAACATCTTAGATGTCTAAATAACCAGTCTTTCTGAATTCGCTAATCACCTTATTGATAAAGATCATACCTTCAATAAAAGCCCCGGTGCTCATATTCTTCACAAAAAAGATTACGGCAATAGATTGAATAATTTTGAAACACTAAAAATAAAGAAAGCCATTTAAATTAATAGTCATACTCTTAATAATCAGGTAAATTTGTTCATTAGTCCAATAATAAACTCATAAAATTTATCATTATTCTTTAATCACCTTCTCAGTTGAAGTTTTGTCTCTTTCAATTCATATTATCTGTCTCTTTCTCTCTGTTCCTTTGCTATAATTTAAATTTTATTATAATATTGTTTTATCATTGTTTTGTTATTTATATTTTGTTCACTCTGTATGTATATATAACCGCACACTTTTTATTTTTTGGTTAGTTTAATTTTGTACCCTGATGACGCTTAGGCTAAGCGAAACCGGTCGGTCATAAAATTAATATAATATCCGTGGTCTCGTAGAAAATTATTTTTTTAATTTCTTTAAATCTTAATTATCTTTTTACATATTATATTGCGAACGTGGCTTGTTGATTTTTCGTCTTCTTTATAATGTTTGCCTTAGCCTCCATTGTATCGAATAAGCTTCGCAGTGCTCGTAGACCATGCACGAGTGCTTTATTTACTATTGGGCTTTGGGTGGCTTAATTCAACGGACGTTGTTTGGAGTTTGAACTGGGTCAGAATTATTTTAGAATTTTGGTTTAAGGCCGAAAACAACCACCGCTAGCCACTCGTACCTACTTTGTGGAAATAAAAGCCGTTATGTTATTTCGCTTTCGCTACCGGGCCGTTACATAATGTACCCTAGTTTCTGTTATTATTTAAGCGCATAAATTTGCCTTAAGCTAGTAGGTTACCTAGATTAGATAGATTCTCCAGTGTGCCAGCGAGGTGGAGTAGTGCAATATACCTACTTCCTAGTGATGTGATTAATGTATTCCTTAGTTTTATAGGAAACTGTTAACAGCCGGCAATGTTGGGGGCGTTGGTCAAATTTGTATGCGAGGAACGTTTGGGGCCGATCTGCGGAGGCGGATTGGGCAGGCACAGCACAGTGGGCTAGCCAGAGTTCCAACTACCCGGAGCCGAAGCCAGTGAGGCTATGATATTTTAATGATGGTGTTAGATACTCTAAGTATCGCCCTGGTGAAAGACCACCATTCAGAATCGAAACGTTGCTTGATTGAAATGGCTTTGGCCGTTTGTGACCAGATCTGAATAGTCAGGTACTTCACAACCTTCCTCTTCCCTATCTCCTTCCCCTCCCCACTACCTTCAGCCTCACAACATATCCGAATTGGGGACGCTATAGACCCACTGGCTCTAGACGGTTGGGAGCAGTTGGGACTCTTGTACAGTATTCATTATAAAATATTTAAAAAAAACTGTTATGATTAAATATGCCACTAGCAATATTCTTGTAGGTGCACAGAATTTACGATCTGTAGTATTGAATTAATATACTTAAGTTATCGTTTGGTTTTTTCTTTTGTTTTATCCCATACTGTAAAATAGAGCGGGGCTGCTGCCTCCCTAATTCGGAGAATTTAGTGAGGTTCGATGGAAGAGTACACGACTTCTTCACGTGAGAGTCTCTAGCGTTCTAGTATCTATTTATGTTAGGAAGTCATATTGGGGTTTCGGGCTGCTTCTTATTTCGCAATCTTACCCACTGTGCGCCCCGAGAGGGAGAACCCACAACCTACTTTGTATCTGCCAAGGTGGCGTTGGCCACATTTCCTATGAGTAGGTGTAGGTAGATACGAGTATAATAGATAGACGTGGGCCCTGCGAGTTATTGCCTTCACGTTCACGTTCTACGTGTGCTAAATGAGATACTTTTGAACGCCCTGCTTTCCTCTTTTATTTACTCTTGTTATTTTATTTTTAACATTTTCAAAATGCCTTCTAGAGATTCGATGCCAAATATTCGCCTTTGCCACCAAAAATAATATTTGCGCACCACAAGTTGGCAAACAATTTATATAAATGTTCTCTTTATTATTATTTTCTTCAATTGCCCTTTTCTTTGATTCCTCTGCCACCGACTTAACGACGTCTCGCCCAGATATATTGCTTTATTTTAACGATGGCGACAGAAGGTCGTAAAATACCTCTCAGTCTACAAGACTAATACGTAAAACAATCAAAACCTGATTATTATATAATAAAACAAATGATGCATCGGAATCACTACGAAGATGGGTTCGTGAAACGATGTGAGTACTTTACGAGTATCTAAATTAATAATTATTATTTTTATATCTAGATTCCAGGACTAAACTATATCTTTATACCTACACACACTCTAGGCGGCAAAAAGATAAAGTAACAAACGAATAAAATAATTTATTTTGCACCTATCACCATATCAATAATAGCGATGCCCCTGCCAGCATCGATAAGTTTTGAATTTAGTCATTTGCTTGCCATTGGTTTGCTTAGCGATAAAGAATAACGAGTTGGTTGTTATGATATATTCCATCATCAACTAGGTAGTGGCAGTTTTCGCCTCTCACTTGCATACACTTCTTCCTGTTGCTGATCTGTGCTCACGATGTATGCCTTTTGTTTCTTTATTCTCGTGACCCTCTTCTATCTCAGTGACTAGAAATCCGGTCACTGTCCAATCTGCTGCCCCCGACTCCCGACCCCTCCCCGAATTCTCTCCGTTAGTATGCAATGCATGCTCGGAGCGGCCAGTCGGAATAATCACTGGAATCGCTGAATCGTTTCAACCGACCGGCGCGGCTACAGACCGTTCAATTGTTGTTTCGGCTACCACTCGAACGTGTCTGCTCATTTCATTATTTTACTATTGAAGATAACTTCGCATCGGCGTCATTGGTATTGTACGAAGACTCGCTACTCTTTGCTTCGACTCGTCTCCTGCTAATGTACGAACCCAGCCACTACAAAATCAACAATAATCCAAGCACCGACTGCGCGATACGAGAGTGAAAAGTGTAGCACTCAGGCTCCCTTACCTCGGGAAAAGTCTTTCTGAATGTCGCATCGAGATATGTCGCTGAGAATGTAGAGAAGGCATTCCTGATGTGAGAAATTTAAATGCTGATAATACCTCGAAGAATACCTCGGGTCCATAATTAATTTATGTTGAAATTCAATTTGCAATGTTTTTTTATTACGTAAAACAGGGTCATAATAATATGTATAATATTCCACTCGAGATTATAGGAACCCGTTTTCTTGAACTGCATCTCGATCCACCGTGGACCACAGATAAAACAAGATTATTTATAACGCAAATTAACTCTCGAGTCTTTACCGCACTTCAATGCGGATCCATCGACTTAGCTGAATAGTGTTGAAATTATAATTAAGTACTTTTTCATCACGTTAAACTGGATGGACATAATGACAATGGAGATTTGCTAGAGTATTGCAACCTGATTCCTTGGACTGCATATGTCGTGGACCATAATCAAAACATGTTTACTTTTACCTTCGATAACATGTCACGTTACTCACTTTTGACGTCAATAAACTCTCCCGACTTCGCTGCATTGCAATGTGCAATTCTAAATCTCAGAGTCTACTTCGTGCATTATAATATTGATATGCGTTTGCATAATGCACATTCTGGGTTCCCCTTAAAATATCGACACGCCTACCGGTATGTTAGTATCTGCCGAAGAAATGAAAAGACGTTCTTCACGTGTGAGTTATGCGTTGTTACGAACGTCTCACTACCTCCGTGCATCGCTGAGCTCCTGGCATTAGAAAGTTCTCCCGGCCGTTCCGTGCGCTTGCCCGGCGCGCAGGTCATGTCCCTGCCGGGCCGCCCTTGACACACTCACACCGGCGCTGGCGCTCGCGCTCCTTCGCAGGGACCCGCGTGCCGCTCCCACTTCTCCGCCGAGTTATGTGCTCCTGGCACTTTACTAGATTATGTGCGTTTCATTTAACGAAGCACCTGAGGAATTCAAAACGCTCGAGAACTTCGTGAATGGGCGGAGACACAAGAGACGATGGTTTCAATAAATCCCAAAGAAGAAGAAAAATAAATCCTAAATTCACATTTATAATAATTTGGAATAATATCAGGCAAAAAAATCTTTATAAATATTATTATTAACTACTAGTTGTTTGTTATCCGTGAAAAATCGCGAGATATACAAAACTTGACTTAATATTAGTTCCCATTTAAAATATAGAATAATGTCTGCTAAAATACACTGTAGGTAGGGATTTATAATTTTTAACGGATAACAACTAGTTAATCAATAACGTTCAAAAGGTTTTTTCAAATTACATTCATCCACTACTATATTAAAATCTAATTTTACGTAATACAACTCTATGCAACTTGCGTGCGTAAAAAAATTCAAATGTGTGTTGTATTACGAACCTTGTATTTTATTATTTATGGGTACTTAACATCATAACAACCACAATTAATAATAATTGGGTGATTCATAATAATAATAATAATGCAATGCCTCTCGAGCCTTTCGTTGGCCGCATAAATAATGCAGCCTCATTATCGGCAGTCGCTTGTGACTTGTAGAGGTATAGGTGTGTTGGTATTTTGTCGTTATGGGAATTGATTGAAAGCGCAGACGACAGAGCAGAGGTCAACGACATTACAGGAAGGAATATTGTCGGGAAGTCGGTGGCAAAGAAGTGATATCATCTGTAGGTACTTGAGAAGTTTGCATTTATTAAATGCAGTCGTCTGTCTTGCTAATTGCATTTACAATACACACACTTTTATTGCTTTCACAATAATTGCATTAGGTACCTCGAGTTGAATGGGTTTTCAACAATTATTAAGTGTAAAATAATTCAGATCGGTTTATCCCGAGCTTCGGATGTTGTTATCTAAACAGGAACTACAATTATTATTTATAATAACTTGAATTAAATACACCGGATATTTCCTTTATCTAAGTATGACTACTTTATTTATAGTTGTCGTGTTAAATTTGTAGAACTCCATTTTATTTTTTAAATGTTTTAATGCCGAAACACCTAACATTACAAACTAGTAAAACTTTATTGTTAAATTTAAATTATAAAAAAAATCTAGACACATGTACATGTTTTGATTTAAATAAACGCTAATAAATTGTGTTATCGTTCTGAAATAACTTCTACTAACTAGGGTGTTCTTATCAAATATGTTGATTTAATGACAATATTTAACCACAACGCGGTATTATGCCTTTTTTTGTTTTGTAGCGGTTATTAATGTTATTTTTGGAGACTGAATAAAGTTACACATAAGTTTAATCCATCAAATACCTTTTCATTATCCCGTTGATTTGAAAGTCCCTAGCGTATTATATCAATCGTTCTGTAATCTTTTGTCATTTCCGCTCAGTGGTTTAGTGTCACTGTCAATTTATTACTATCGAGGGAAGATTATTTTGAAACCAAATTCAGTTTAGTGCATTTTATATCGGTTCTTTATCAGCCGAGAGTATCATATTTATGGCAATAATTAGAACTTGGCGATTTATAATCCGCAAATTGGCTGGCGATAAGATTTGCTTTTGATCTCCAGAGTGGGAGTAGATTTGATAATTGATTGGTTCCGCTTTTGTTGATGGCTTTACGGCTCATCGGAGATGTTATCAATATTTCTTCCATTATATGGGATTGATCAGGTTCTTTAATTTTTTTGCTCGGCCATTATGAATTCTGATAAAAAAATGTGTATTAAATTTATCTCCGAAATTGGCTACACTGAAATCATGTAGATTAAAAGCAGGGTTAAGCATTATTTTCAGTTTTTTCACGAACCGTTGTTGAACATAATTGTTGCTTCGCCATCCTTGAATCTCCCAACGAAAGAATAAAACCACTTTAAAGGGGGCATTTCATGTTTATCTGCTTTAACTGCCCACCTCCAAAGCAACAACCCCGATTCAAATACACAATGCCTCTGATGTTTCCACACTCCGAGGAAATTATAGCCACAATTTTAATTATTATCAAGTCTCGCCACTTGGGTCGCCTTCGCCTTATTCCCTTGAGTAATTATGTTCAGTTAGGCCACTTGATAGATGCAGGCACGTCATATATGGTATACTATCGGGTTAGTTATTAATCAAAAGCTCTCAAAGAGGAGTCTGTTCTAATTAAACCAATTTATTATGTAATTAACTCATGAAGTGTAGAATTTCAATTCCAATTGAATCATTTGATATCAAAACATAATATTAGTGTGCATAAATGCCATTTATTAACTTTCACTTTGAAACGCAAGGTTTCATTTAATTTCCAAAAAAAAAAATAGACGGATCGCTTTTGTTTTGATTATGCCGTTCTTAGTTTAGTTGTGCTGCCACATTCTAATCGCTTTCATCGCCTAGAGATATCAATAACAATGTCACATTTTCCTCTGTAAGATTGCTTTGATAGCACAAAATCAATATTATTTCTACCCCCTGTCAGCGATGTCAGTATGTCAGTAGAAGACTATCTCTGGCTGTTTTTTTTTGTATCAGCTTTATGGTCTAAATGCAAGAAAAGCTCAAACAGGAAAGCTTTCAAATAGAGAAGAAAGAGCCATATAAAATAATTCTCTTAAAAACATCCTGTTCCTGACTAGGGCTATATTCAGCCTACTTCGGAACTTCACCCACTTGACTATGACATTAATAAAAAATCAATTCATTACAGCTGCTATAAATTTCTTGCCTTAATTAAGAACATTTTATCCAAACATATGCATGTGTAAATTGTTTGGTTAAATCGCATGACGGGTCACTGATAGGTAGGTAGCCCATTTTATATTCTGATCTCATTTTTTGTGAAACAACTCAACGCCAATCCGTAACGCACCAATTTACGGGTAGGTATATTTGTACAAATCCACTGTTTTTTAAAACTCAGCGTTACCAGCGTTAGGGCATGTAGATAAAGACATATCCCTAAAACATTGTCAGAGTCAACGGACGAACTCTTGTAGCCCATAGGTGATAAACTGATAATCTATGGATTTCCATTATGTTATGTAAATCTGTGATTGGATTCACGTTTCTAGGGCTTGTCGTCAGGGAAAATGTTTTGTAAAGTCGTATCTGAAAACATCTACGAGTATACTATCCTTGTTTAATAATTTTATTATATCGAAGTCCTCTAAAAGCTTTCGCCGTGGAATGTAAATTCTTTCTCATATAAATGTAATATTTCGAACTGTGTGTAATCGGTGTGCATCCGACCACGGTATGTTTTTTTTTGCCCCAAATTTTACAAATCGTTAAATAATGCCACAATGATTCGCGTGATATTTCAATTATTCTCGATCTTGTGGTCTAAATTACGCTAAAAAATCTCCCCTGATAGCTCGACCTGAAAACCATAATACGGAGAACATAATTGGTTTTTATAGACTCACCACGGTCAAGCGAGATTTGTTTCCCGATAATTCATAGACCTGAGCTTTCACGTAGAGCTTTATAATATATTACTAGCTTTAATACTCGACTTCACCCTAAATGTATACACTTTGATACCTTTGATAATTGATACCAACAATGATGTTTTATGAGTTACTTGTTTTGCTTCCCGGCTTCGCTTGTGATTTGTAATTTTGTCCTATATTCATTTCATTAAAACAATTTATTTTATCTATCAGGGTTGGCGAGCCTAATGCGAATAGCCAAGATATCCTTTAACGTCCTATTGCTTATCTTATCACATGTCTATAGCTTTCTTAACAACATTACCTTCTGTATCTGCAATCATTTTACGTGTTATTGACTGGAAAATCTCCTAGCTTTACTGTAATACTGGTTTTATATACTAGGTCGTAAATCTAATAAAAAAATGGCAAAATAGTAGCTCTTGTATATTACCATATGTGTCACGTACTGATATAGTGGTACTGGATTATTTGTTATATTAATTAGATGATCTCTTTCGTAATAAGTTATTCGTTAAATGCTTAAGTAATAGTTTATTCGGCAGGAATAATATTTACTTATTTCTAATTTTGAAACTGTTAATTCGCGATGGAACTCAATTTAAATGATTTAATAATATCAAATTTATTCCACTATTTTTAAAATCACTTTCCACTATTTTACAAATTAGTTGTATTATTAAATCATTTATAATAATAAACATGCATTAAGCAAAGTAATCGAGTTAATCTATCGGTTAGTCATTTTTTCTAAAAGACTTCGGTGAAAGTAGATTTATTTATTGTTTTGAAACATTTACAGCGTGGTTCACATGACTAGATATATAATATAAAAATAGTATTGGGATGTGCGTCAGTGGTAACAATCCAGTTTTAAATGTTCACAGCATGCATAATTTATAGTTATTATTTTTTATCACTAGGTGAAGGAGCTATATAATCAAGAAAAATATAACAAATACATACTTTTATATAAAATACGCTTTTCTACATGATGTGTTAGTTTACGGTTTTTTGTTTTTTATTTATTATTTTATTATATATTTTTTAAATTTTATTTGTTTGTAATAAGTCGTTACTGGGACCCGCATTCGTCATCGCCAAAGGAGAGCCGAGCTGTAAATATTAAAAAAAAAACAATTGTCATTAACTGTGAGTTTCTGTTTATAAATTCTCAATTATAAGACTGTTAAAATTTGTGGGTTAACTTTGAACATATTTCTAATTTTTTTAGTTTATTTAGTTCATTTGATGGATTGAAATGCGCCTTTAGGGTGAATTTTCACAAAAATTACGCTATTGTAAAAAAAAAAATAATTTAAAAACATTTAGTTCTCAATCTGAATCGAATTTATTTTATTGTAATCCTTTTCAAGCGATCTTAACTTTGTGGGTTGCACTTTTGTAGGCAAATAAATCATTGACTCATTTCCTTTGCAGTACGTATTAAATCGATGTGTTTTTTTTTTAGTTCTGACGATGTATTTAGATGGGCTAACCCCTCGTTTATTATTGTCAATAATTATTAATAAAATTTATGTATCTGGTAATACATATCTATTATTAGAACATCGAAATAAGAAAAGCGAGGTAGATTTCCCCAATATTGCCGAAAACAACGTACGCAAAACGGGTCGTGAAATACTGACATACTCGAATATGAACAAATACGTGATTATATGAGCACGTACGTATTTGTCATTGATATTCGTATCTTAAATATTCGATAAGATACGAATATACGACAGAAATTGTGATAGTTAGAAGGTGCGGCCGTAGCTTTGATTATAGATACATTATCATTTTATAGTACAGGTATAGTATTTTGTAGACTTATATTTAGCTAATGCACGCTAATTTCACTGTTATTTGCACCATTTTTTATCTCTGCGCGATTATGATATCGTACAACTGGTATTAGTGAGCACATGGACATAAATGCAACATTTGCATCGGTAAGTTGGAATCACTGAAGAGATAAACCGATAGAATTGTGCTGTGGGCCTGTCCGTGTGCTCGAAGTAAGCTCAATTTTACCTCACTTCTGTTGAAATTGATCAAACATATTCAAATATAGAATTAAAAAAAAAACATAAACAATTTCACTGGACTGTCTAGGGCCCAGGAGTCGAAAACTCTTATGTAAATTGGCAACATTTAGCTTTCTTTGAAATCCGGTCACAAAAACCCGACTTTTTTCAATTACGGGAAAAAAATCACAAAGTTCGTGTTAATTTATGTTTCAAAGGGTTAAGATTTTAAAATAAAGGAATAAACGCCCATTTGATTAGAAAATATTCAATAAATTTATTTTCCTTAATAAATTCCTGAGAGGTAGTAAATTGTGTGATTTGTGAATAAAATCATTGTTTAATTTTATCTTTAAATAACCGTTGGCATATTTGCCAAATTATTTGTCTTTACGGCAAATAATATGAACATTATTTCATGTCCATTTTATCGCTCGCTCGATCTTGATTATGTAGATATGTTTATACATTTATTTTTTATTTGCTTTACTTCTCGCGGTTACAGTTTATCACAGCAAAGATTATTTCAGTCGCATTTCACATTTCATTTCCATAATTTCAAGCTTTATCAATTGTGTATAATTCGATGAAATTATGCAAATTACTCCTATAAATTGACGTCTTGTGGAAAAAAACTGTAAATTGAACGATCGTTTTTTTTTACTTTCTATCGATTATTATTTTATATTTTAAATATTTTTTGATTTTGTACGTAATTTTACTTTTGCAATTACCTACTAACTATAATAATTATATAATTATTGTAGGCATACCTACACAATTCCCTTCGGCAATCGTAAATATTTTTTTTTACATCAATCATACAATTCAAATAAAATATAATATTTAATAAATAATTTAACTTTGTTTACTTTATTTTATAATATTTTAAATGAAATACAGTATATTTGCACCACATTCCAGAGTGGAAAAAAGCTCTCAGTATAGCCCCTGTGAGAGATCACCATTCAGAATGAAACGTTGCTTGAAATGTTTTTAGCTATATTTAGTGATTGGATCTTAATAGCCACGTACTTCCCAAACGTCCCATTTCCTTGCACTTCATCACCCAAAGAAATGGGGATTCACCGTTTTCGGGAAGTTTTTGGTATTTTTTTATGTGATATAAATAAATAGTCTCCACTGTGATGGTAAAATTATGGCATTTCCTTTTATTGAGTGTTTTACTTTACCATAGTATCACATTATTAGAAAGGTATAATTTAGTGATAAGCCGTAATAAACGCGTTCCTGTCACGTTGATTTTGTACAATAATCGTTTCAAACAATTGAAACTCTAATTGTATGTGTAGCACAAAATGTTGATTCAGGTTTCCTTTATGTGACTGAAAGGGTACCCTCTTTGGTTTTCAACATAGATTTTTTCAATGTTCCAGTAAGTCTAACCGGCTGAAACTCCCCGATTTCTCCACAATAGTTAAAATGAACAATTGAACATAACCGTTGGATATGTGGAGGGTGGTATGTTAGCGGAAAAGGAATATGTATAATTTACAACTTCTGATGACTGAAAGAGTACCCGGGTACCTTCATGTGTTTTATATGATTTTTTGAAGCTTGTCCGTATTTATTAATCATTTGATCTTATTTTAAATGATAAATATGATGTACTGTTGTGTCCAAAGTATATCACCTGTATCCTTAATACTATTTTTAATCACCTATTTAATTAAAAACTCCAAGAAAAGATGGTACTGGGTGAAATTCCTATCTACTTCCCCAATTATTGAACTGAGTCGAAATATATTACGTCATAAAAGTGGTCCAGCAAACTGAACTTCAGCAAATGATATACTGTAAAAGAAACCTTCATATCAATTTTAAAAAGGTGTAATTTTCTTCAGTCACATAAGGGTTAAATCAACATTATATCTTAATTATGGTACTGCCGCTGAAAACTCCTTTGTAACATCTCTTTCTGTTACCTGCGTCATTCATGAGAAAGAGGGAGATGTTACGACAGAAGCTATCAGCGATTTTAATGAGACTCGTTTTGATTTTGCTAGACGGTGATAAAACCATTTGGGAAAGGGTCGCGCGGGGCTTAGTTTGAATAATGAAACTCTCTTTCCTAACTTTATACTAATTTATAATACTATTATACCTGCTTCAAACACACCACGTTCAGACTGCCTGCCAATGTATGTGCAATTATGTTTATACACCTTAATCGTAATCTTTTCTTTGACCTTTAATATAATATTGTATGGTTTAGTAATTATAATTATAAGTGAAAAATCATCTGAAGGGCGCTACAAGGACGCTAAAATAAATTAGTCAAATGACAAATGTTTAGGCTATTATTACGACATATTATGCAGATGTACGAGTATGTTGGGTTGTTAATAACGTGAGTGAATTTGGTAAAATATATTGTAATTGCGAATTGTAAATGTTATATTATTTTTATTACTGACTATGGAAAATTTCACGGTGAACCTTTGTATTTGCTACTATTAATTACGATACATTTTTTTAGATAATTTGTAACTGTATTCTTTGTGTTATAATAATAAAAGCTTAGATTATTTTACTAAACGGAACTCTAAACAAGCGGACTTCGTTAGGCGAATAAAAAATAAATAAATTAAACAAGACAACATCCTTAGATTGAAGCGAAGCCGGTAGGTGGCAGTATAACAACGTATCAGTGGTTCATTCATAGTTTTATTTCTTAGATATGTAGTGTTAAAACCCAAAGTGATTAATTTCAACTACAACAAAAAATGTTTCATTGCATTGAAGATGCTCCGAAGAACTTGCATCTCTTCGGCACTGGTGCACATACGGGATACACGCCAAACGCTCGCTCAACATTTGTACACGGTTGACATTTTCCACTTGAGAACGGGTCGCTTCTACGACTCGTTCCTGTATTCAACAACTTGGCTATGGAACAATTTGATGGGCTATGTTTCCTCTCTCCTACAACATGAGTTTCTTCAAGACCCTGGTTCATTCCTCCATTTTATTCAAAAAAGCCCTCCAGAAAGCATCTTCAAAAATTACATCTCCTGGGTGGAGTTAATATTTAAAAAAACCTACTTGGTATTTCTATTTGATTTGCGAACTGAAGTTCCTTTTATTTTAGAACACTGTATTTTTTTATTCCACTTGTTTAATGCTGACCGGACCAGTTTCACAGGGCTTGCTACGGACATCTTCGGAATGTTTTGCCCGTAGCAGGATGTGGGAGCTGTGTTTTGATTCATATTTAAATTACAAAGTTGGTGGGTAAATGACTACTTTTTCACTTTGATATCGAATTCTAGCGAAACATGGGTATATTATTTCTTTACGAGAATTTTATTGGTATCCCTATCAAGAAATTTATTAATGCAAATGTGCCAAAAATTTCAACAATCTGATTGTCTTAGCATCGAAACCTGTTTAATTTGGCGCCAGTGGTCGATGGTATTCCTAGGAAGAAATAAAATTCCGGCAGATCTCAGATTAAATTCCTAGATAGCGTGAACTTCGTTTAACTTCACTGGGCCACCGTGTTCATTAATATTTTAATTAATGAAATTGCTTCTCCCACATTTCGATCATTATTTTGACATCAGTGACTCAATTATTTTCAATAGATTCGGTGAGTTCGTTATCCGTTCGAGTACCCCTCGATGGTCGTGATTAAGTCGTGGATCGGTACTTAAAACTGTTTATTGACTCAATAAATAATATTATTTGAAGTGTTGTACAAAGATAGCTAAATCGTAATTTTATTTCGTAGTAGCTACAGTAGGCACGAGGCCGGAAACGCTCTATTATTGTAGCTGCCTCATTATCGAAGAGTTTACCGGTATCTTGGTTTTTACGTTTATTTCTAGTGAAATCTTAGCTACTAAATAAATTTCAATTACTTTTTCCATGTTATTCGATGCCATTATTCATTATTTGTAGTACCTACTGCTGAAAAGATTAACACAATTAAAAAGCAAAATGCCTACGAACAGACTCACGCCTTCACTATTCATTCATCGATACTGTTTTGATAACATTTAGAAGGTATGCGTCGTTTTTTTCTTGTTCAATAGGGAAAATGCTCAAGTATTAAAATAAAATAACTGTATTTTTTGACGTTTTTTTACCACAACCGTTGTATCATGAAATATTCCGAAAGAAGAGAATAAATGTAATTTTCAAATTCATTAACATCCAATCCACAGAGAAAGGGCTAAGTGTAGTTTTCCATCAACCACTTATGTTGTACAGTGCCTACTTAACATCATGGCCAAGAAAATAACTTATACTGACAGCCTCAAACAACTCATGTTTGAAAGTCAATTAGAATAGGTTTTTCCTGTTTGCTCCATGTATTTGAATGCCTACTTATACTAATATTGTGTTCCATTGCCACGATGTATTCTTATGTTATGTGAAGAGGTGTTTAAAGACCTTACTTTAACTGTAAATCTACGATAGGTACAAATAAAAGTTTCGTGGAGTCAAAATCAGGTAAAGAAGTAAAATTAAATTATACTTTCGTAGAAAGCAATCACTTTGTGGTTCGACATATTTAATCAAAATTAAATAATAATTTTGTATAAGACCTCAGATTTTATTTTAATTTTTATGATCGACCGGTTTAGCTTAGCATAAGCATCAGGGTAAAAAATTAAACAGTTTGATTTAGTACCTCATATCTGTGGTCTTATACAAAGTTATTATTTAATTTTCACTGAAATTAAATTAGATTATATCCATATACGAGTGCATCAGGGGTGGGGAACCTCCCACCCGCGAGACCATTTGGCCCGGCCCGCTCGTACATTTTTGGTCCAGCCCGTCATAGCAACCATGGGAACAAAAAAAACTCGTAAATTAATAAATTCAAGAGCAATGGGTGTTTGGACATTAGTAAATACTATGTGCTTTAGATTTCGATAACGGTGGAATACAAAACAATGCAACGAATTCTTAGGATTTGTTGGTTTCATGGGGGACGGTGTGTAAAACTTAGGATGGGACTGGGCTTCCGCCAACATCCTATCGGCAGTGGCCCAGTCTGGCCCTCGAATATCCAATTGGCCCTTAACAGTAAAAAGTTTCCCCACCCCTGACATAGGTACATGATTTAAAATAACATTCCATACTAGTCCTAGTGAAAACCACCATTCAGAATTATGCAATGTTACGTTGCTTGGGATGACTTATGCTAGTTAAATAACAAGATTTAAAAACCATTCACATACATTCCAAGGTTCCTCTTCTTCTCCATGCCCTCCCCCATTTTCTAACGTCTCATAACATTCTCCAATTGGAAATTCCCTAGTACCCACCACTGCCGTTGGGACGCTTGTGTGGTTTTCACATAAAATAATGTATTCGATTTATAAAATATATTTATCAGAAAAAATGGCTAACCCATAACTTACTTAATAAATTTGCACTTTGTGGAGAGTCCAGTCCTTTTTCCAAACCGTTCCAATAAAATCTATAACCTGTTAGGGTATGAAGACGCCTTACTAAAGGCTTGATTCGGGAAATGCCTTGGCTAATATCTTGGTATTACGCTACTCTATAGATACTTAGGTCAGGTGTCTTCGACGTGTTATGCCCCCCATACGTTTGACTGTGTGGGACTGTAATCAATGTATACATAATGAAAGCTGGTATCGTAGGGCCCCCGATAGTTGTCCAGCAGTTAAGTAGTTACCGGTCGTATAGTTGGCTGGTGGTTGTCGAAGGCAATCCAAGGACACTCCCACAGCAGGAGGTAAGATTGAGAGCTTTATAGCATTACTTAAAAGGAAACCTGATTGCTGTTTAGAAAGTTTCCTACTGCCGATGGCAGGGCTTTCCAGTTATCCAAATATTATATTTGAACCTTCATTCGGTTTTATTTTATCACGAAATTCTGCCGACAAATATGATTATTATCAAACCTGTTGAATTAAGTTTCGTTTCGATTCTCATATCGTCGCTGATAAGGCAAAACGGCTGAAGCGCCATTTTGGGAAGTTTACATCGGAGCACTTTAATGTTTGCTTTACAATAAAATTCATAAGTCTTCAGTACCTGGTTGGATTTTGAAAAAAAAAGTTAAGAGTTAGGTGACTCAATGTTCTCACTGAGTTACCTGAAGCGACGAAAAGCTAAAAAAGTCCCAAGCTGTGTCGTTTGAGTCAAGCCTTCTCACAAATGATAAATATATTTTAGATGGCTGAAGGGCCATAAAAGTCTTCAGAATTAAACGAAAGTCAAAGCATTCGATGCAGAAAAAAACTGATTAAAACTGAATATTTAACTCATTTTTGACCAAAGTATCGCTTAAGCCCTTTTGCCTCTCCAGCGACGATATGCTGTTGAAAATGTGAATGTGTGTAGGTTTGTTTCTATAATCATCTTGCAAGAGTTTGAAGTTAGTCAAATTTGTAGAAATGATGTTCTATGTGTACTGTTGCTACCAAATGAAGTGGATAATTCGATCACTTTAATTAACAGAAATAAACCACTTAATAAAACTTATTTAAAATCACTTAATAAAACTTATTTCAAACAATATTTGTGTGTACCTTATTACGTACCAGTAGGTATCATAATATTAATCCAAACAACAAACCTAAACGAAACCTTATAAATATATTTTTCGTCTACTTAAGAGAAATCTACGTGATCAGATACTCTGATAATAATATATTACCCTGTTTATTGGTGGGTGGATGTCATAATTATTTTTAAAGACTTCCGGAATTGACATTCTGACCGTCATCAAACATGTGACATTTTATAAAACCCACTTGGGAGCTAAGCATCCTCGTAAATTAATAAAAAGTCTTTTTGGAATAAAAATGAAGCGCTCACATTATTTTCAGCCATTTACGAGCTCTTATAAATTAACGGGATAATCGTAAAATAGAAAGCGAACACACATTTCATCGAACAAGTCGAAAGCTTCTCCCAGCAGCTTCATTCAATGCATTTGTTTCGTATCGGGAGCATAGCTCCAACGATCTTACCTGCAGTATGTACCAGTAGTCACATAATACTATGTTTAGCTCAGGTCAACGTTTCTTACGACAAGGTGGATACAAGCATTTCTCTAGGTAATCGTTATCCTACGCCTACACCTGCTGGAGCCAAGAATTCTCATCTTTATATCCGAAGGTTAAGATTAAATTTTATTTCAAATTATATTTGATTCTCTCAAGTAGGGATCTTAACTACGAGTATAGTATAAAGTAGAAAATCTTTGTGCTGAAACAGCCTCGACAACAACTCTCGAAGGGTGAAACTCTCAAATCTCCACTTTCAAAAATACGTTTTGAAATTATTATATACCTACATAAAAAATGTAGTTTCAGTCAATAATTGTAAGGCAGTTATGTATTTTGGCTTTTGAATTCAGTTTCTATTAAAAAACCTTGATGTTCTATATTGATAGTTGGCTGTCCTTTTTACATAAACCTTTTTTTATTCAAATCGAAAATAACAAAATAACTATTTGATTGTTTAGACAAGAAGGATCCAAAATTTTCGCATTTAGTTAAAACTTCGTATACTGAATAATACCTTTATAATCCTATATAATACTTGAAGCGTTTGAGATTAGTGTCACATTGAGTACACGTTCTGCTTCTACCCACCCATGGGGTGTTCTGCCACCCTGGTACCTCGTCACTTTACTTGCTGCGCGTCAACTCACAACCTCGCCCCGGGAGGGAAGCTGTACGGAGGGACCACTCAGCATCTCATCTCATTAGTTCTCTGTTCTCCTGGTATGGCGACACAACTAGATTGCACTATTTACGTTTCCTTAAAATGTTTTTAATGTATATTTTGTGTCCGCTCAGAAAAGGAAACGGTAATCCAACTTTATTTTAGATGTGGCGAGTTAGGAGCAGAATAATTTGTTTAAAAAGTCTTTGTAGGATATCAAATTTTCATGACTCCAGGTCGTTTGCTGTGGCCGTACGTAATGGGACGAAGGCTTTAACCAGTGACACCAGTAAATTAATTATACATTTTCTTCTCGACTGTGAGTAGTTAATTATTATTCACCTCAAAACTGTTTAGTTTTTAATCGTCCCGCCTACTGCGCTTGTACAAAACAGTATTTATTTCTAATAATTAATATTAAAATACACTTTCGCACTAAATCATTAACTTTACTAGCGTAGCGTGGGAAGTGGTACACCTTGCGAACTGTTGCGTCCTACTACATAATACGGCGTGTAGGTGTGCTAATATATTGTGCGGGACCATAAAAATTCGCAGTATCAATGAATGGGCCGCCATAAACTGACTGGAAACATAATTGCATACAAACTTTCCGTTTACGTAATGCCTCCGCATCTTGACCTTTTTATCATCTTGTCTGCGGAGTGGCGGGGATGTGTCATAATGATTATTGATTCGCGACCCCTAAACCAAGTAAAATCAGCAATGCACACATCATAATACAAACTCACTTAAAAAACGAATTACAATATGGCCAATAGAAAGTGCACGAAAAGAATTGGAAATCTTCCTCAATAAAATAATTGACTGAAAATAACAAAAACAACATTGGCTTAACTCTGAACACCGAAATGATGTGAACCAATCGCTGTGGTACCTGGTCCTGGAGGAAGTGTTGCCCTTAACTCCATCCCTATTCACATCACCGGTCGGATTCTGCTGTCATCCTGTGTTCGCTGTGGTCCATCATGACATCCCCGGACTGGCTAGATATTGGTTATATTTTTGTTGTTGTTCTTGAGTTTGTTATTGAGCAATACTATGTTTCATGTATAATACTTTTACATAGAATTCAGATCCCCATAATACGACCACCATTATATATATGCCTAGTTTGGGAGTTCATATTATGTATTATTTTTTCAATATGTCTCCTATTTAATAATTTTGTAAAATTTTAAATGAAATAAAAATAAAACTAAAAAAAACGATCTAATAAAGGAGACATATTCAAGCATGTCTCCTTTATAGTGTTAACGTGATGCTCTTTCCAATTCAGACCATTACAAAGATAGTGTAAAAAATATATAGTATTTAAGATTTAAATCAGTTATATTATGGAATAATCAACCCGTATCGTTGTGGAAGAAGCGATGTCAGGGGCGGGGTCTTAATTACGTCTGCCGGGCGAGTTGAAAGTGTATTTATTATATACACATTATGTATTAATTCTTGCCAATAATTATTGCATACATAATAGGTCTAAGTGGAGTGTGCGGCCTTTTGAAGGTGGGGCCATCAACAAATAAGATTTCCAATGAAATGAAACAATAACTTTGTATTAAGATGATATTTTAATTTTTATAACCGACCGGTTTCGCTTAGCCTAAGCATCATAAGGGTACAAAATTAAATTAAACAAAAAATACAAAGTCTGCGGTTATATATGTAAACGAAGGGAGAACACAATATAAAACAAAAAATAAAATCAAGTAAGAAAACAGTGATAAAACAATAGAATAACATAAAAAAATGTTATACCCACGTTCAGAATTCTGCTTTTTCAGGTGATTTATAATTCAAATTGAATAATTCTGTTGAAAATTTCAAATATATTTTAATGATTTTTTTTGCTTGTGCACGTCTTCTCTATTAAGTCCTTCATTATTTCGCGTCAAAATCCAGTTGCCCTGTAGGTATATATTAAAAAATTCAGTTGAAATAGTAGAATTAATAATGTTAAAGTATATCTGCAAATAATGATAGGTATAGGTATTACGAATGGATGGCCATTTCGTGTTTGTAATATAATATTATCTTCGTATATCCTCCTGTCTCGTAAATTGGTCCTAATCCAATGGTTCTTATGGCCTGCCCAGGTGTCCCTTACGTGGTATTATTTACAATAACTACGACAAAAAGCTTTACTTGTTCTGTATTAGGGTTGCCATAAACTGCTAGGATTAAATATCTAAAAGTTTGCACCCCGTTAGAAATTTCGCCTCTTACCTAAAAGCAATATCCTCGCACACAGAATTTACGATCTGTGGCGTTGAACCAATACAGAGAAGTTATTGTGTCATTTTTATTTTTTGTGATATTACAAAAAAAGTGGGACTGTTGCCTCCCAAATTCTAGGAATTAGGCTGTGCTTATTATATTATTGTGCCCATTAGGTACCGAGAGTATTGTCCATTGTGAATCGAGGTTCAAATATAGATAGGTATAGGTTGCGCAATTAGTGTTAAGTCAAATAACAATTAAAATTATGTGTATTGGTGCATATGTATAACACCTTTGACAGTAATTTTATTGCCAAACGTCACTGAGAAACAGCCTTTTGTCTGGTTTACGCCTACTTATAGTTATAAGCGAGGAAAGTACACTTGTTGTAGGTATTGGTTAATTTGAATATTCGGAAAATTTTGACACTCATTCGAAGAGTTTTGCAGTGTGTTTTTCATTTTCCCTGAAATTTTCTCTTCTGAAGTCGAATAACAAGTTTTAAGCATGCTGTATGCAACCAATGCATCTGTATGAATACTGTGTTCCAGTCAACTCTGGATGCGATACCTATACATTTTTATTTGAATTCTACTTAGTAGTGTTTAGTTCATGTTTTGAATATTTTTTATTTGCCTTCGACACGAGTTGAACCCCCAACTATTGACCCAAAATCAACGATATCACCTCTTTTTCATGGAGGTCGTTTTTATTTTCCTTCAATATGAAACCTTTTGTTGTATTACCATGCAAATATATAGGTATATTCGAAATTATGGGTATACTCAATATGCCACACAATTATACAAATATATAAATATATATTTTTTAATTTAAAAATAAAGACAAACCGAATATCCGAATAACTTGACAATGCTCGCAAGACTCCTACTACCATCATAATAAACAGAAAATGTTGCTTGTGCAATGATGGAGTACTTAGCTAGTAGAGGAATTGAACCCACGACGCCCGTGTGGGAATCCGACACGTTTGTCCACTCAGCTACTAAACGGTCGTTTGTTATGTGTGATTATTGTGAGGAGACTATTCTTAAATAATAATTGATTATTACAGCGGTTCGTTATGTATTTCGTATGAAGTGTGGTACTGGCAGCAGTGGCAGCCCTAGCCGTAATACCCACGAAGCCTAGGATCTCTTAGTTATCCCAGATGTTTTGCTACTGCGTCATTCTACGGTATGATAATGGCTATTAACTATGCAGTATGTATTATTCCGATCTCGAATATTACGCACAGTTAATTCCGCACACATCAAAACTCCGGGCGCAGATTATTCCACGTAAATGTGATTTTAGAGTAGTAGATACTCTCAGTATCGCCCTGATGAAAACCCTCCATTCAGAATCGAAACGGTACTTGAAATAGCTTTGTCGTATTTGATGACCAGATCTAAACATCCAGGTACCGTCTAACCTTCTCTTTCCCCTCCCCATTCCCTTCAGCTTCACAACATTCAAAATATGGGGATGCTGTAGTCTTAATGGCTCCGGGTTGCTAGGAATCTTGTGCAATATTCACAAAAAATACGTTTTCTTTGTAATTAAGCCCTCGATCATTGAAATTCAGTAATCTTATTTTAAACAGATTTTTAGAAATCCTGAATAACCCGTGCTCAGAGTTTTCAATGGGTACAATTGTCTGTGTCCGGAATAATCTGTGTGTGGTATAATCTGTGCCCAATATTCGTGGTCGGAATAATCGCCGAACCGGTAAACGGATAAGTCGAACCGTAGCCATTCTCCTCCTTCCGCTCCCTGGGGCTGCTCGCCCTGTTGTTTTTGTTATGCCCTAATTTATTATTTCCGGAAGCTTTTAACTGCATTATAAATAGCCTTATTTAATTAAAACGTCTTTGTTGTTTTCAAACTGAAAATAACTATTTAATCATTGTGTCGTTTCTTCGTAATTTGTTATAATAATGATGTATTCTAGAAGTTATGCAAAGCTACTGCAGTGTAATTAATACCTTTAATAAATGGGAAATGTGCAAAAAATCATCCAACTAAAGAAGCAAGCGATTGAAATCATATCGGTACGTCAGTAATAAGTCGATAACTCAATTCATTGGGGACATTTGATGGTCTCCAAAGGGCATCAAGTAGGAGGACCCCATATGTAAGCTTCCCATTAATTTGTATTAAGGAAAAATGGCGATCACACAAAAGCCTTAGGTATCTCCTTTCGAGGTCAGAATACTCGTGTGATGAGAAGAAATGCGGAGGTAGCCGACATTACCTGTTGTCACAATCCTCACACTTGCCATGTAGAATGAATGACGAATGATCGTTGAATTAACAATATCGTTGAACGGTATCCTTTTTTAGGACATAGAAATAGTAGTAGCCAATAGATGGGACAGTTTAAGCTAAAGAAGTGTGCCAGTTTTTTATTATTTTTTAATAGAGAATACCGCACAAGAGTCCCAACTGCTCTCAACCGTCTGGAGACAGTGGGACTATGGTATCCCCATTTGGGGTATGTTGTGAGGATGAAGGTAGTAAGAAGAGGAAGGAGATGAGGAAGAGGAAGGTTGGGAAGTACCTGGCTATTCAGATCTGATCTCTAAACACGGCTAAATCCATTTCGATTCTAAATGGTGATCTTTCACCAGGGCGATACTTGAGTATTTATCACTCTAAAACGTGCCGTAAATCTACTATATATTATTTTCTATTAATTAGATGTGTTATATATAAAAGTTATTTGCGCACGCCGGGTTTGAACCCGCGACCTCTGGATTCGTAGTCGAGCGTCTTACCACTCGACCACGGAGGCCGTCTGATTGGTGAGATCTGCCAAGAATCCACGGAGAGGACAGCAAGATCCCCCAGGAAGTCCCATGTCCAAAAGTGAACGCCAGAAGGTTGATGACGAGAAATATTATTAAAGGCGTTTTCCATTATTCCTTTCTAAGATCGATCAGCCATGAAATAATATGACTCATAAAATGGTTGCTTCTTCCTCATTCTCAGAAGTATTTCTTTTATTCTTTTATGTCTATCTTTTTAAGATGACTCACGCATGCCACGATTTGAACCTTAGACAAAATGTTAACGATGTTATTCAGTTTACTGACCCTAGGAAACAGATCTGACAGAATGTACCTTAGACTTGAGAAATATTTGTTCAAACGTGGTTCAAACAAACATTTCTTTTGATTACTCCGTTATTTTCTAACGAAAACGGACTATGATTTATCGAGTAGACCTGCTGTTAACATTATTAATCTCACTTAGCTTCTGGCTGTCGGATCCCTGCTAGATACCTTCTGATTAGAGTTAAATACCAGAAAATTTGTACTCTTTTAATAACATAATGGTTAAAATGCTCTTAGGCAGATTGATATATTTTTTCTCGTTGTTTTGTTCTATTCTTCGGGGAATTCAATATCTTTCATATCTTTTTTATCTCCAATAGAATGTGGGATGCTACTACTGTTCACTATTATCTTCTAATGTTAATTATTAATTATACGAAATATCTAAAATTGTTGTGTCGTAAAAAGTATGGCATCATTGTTTGTCCTGTTTTCTGTGTATGTACCAATTTTGAATTTGAACAGTTTTAGTAAAGGGAGCAGTAAATTATCTGCGTTTTTGTTGATTTGGGATCTGGGATTTGGTCCCTCCCAGCAGGTAGGTCGTGGCGGAACATTAATCTTTTATGAATTATTACATAAGCCATTATGTAAAGCAGTCGCCACCTCTGTCCATTTTGGTTGTATGGTACCACACAAGACGTTTCACATGTCTAGTGTTCCGTCATCCAGCATTATTAATGTTTCTCCTGTCTGACTTGAAATAATGATTTTAATATGATACCTGTATAACGTTATACATTCATACGTGTTACATATCAATAATATAAATTTACATGTGGATACAATGGGTAGGATTAAAATTATTTCTACTATCCCTAGAATCAATGGCGTCATATAACGGAAGTAGGAGAATAATAATAATACTGTGAAATATCATCTCAAGGGCGCTTTACAAATCTTAAAAACTATGCCTAAATTTACCATAACACTATCGAAATACCCAGAATTATAGCTGGAATTACCTTATTGATGTTTACATATGTCAGGGGCTGTGAAAAGTTTCGGACTTTTTGTTTTGCAGTAGATCGAGAAATTACCGATCATTGAATGAGAACCGGGCTATATTACAAATTGGGAAAATGCAGGTAATGCACATAAATAAAATTTTCGTAAGACCATAAAAATAAATTTTGGGATAATAACCCAAAAAGTTCCCCGATCCCTCCAACAATGGAAGAATTCTGTCTTATCTAGAGCAATTAAAGAACACTTCCTATTATTAATATCCCGAAAAGTCAGCAGATAACGCAATGCTGCATGATGCATCACATTTCAAGTGAAATTGAGTCATTATGAATCAGCGCTGTACTTTGTACGCACCTACTTACGATTGCGAACAGGATTTAACAGTCTTAATGAGAAAAGTGGATTCGTAAATGAATAATCTTACTCTCGTCCACCCGCGATATCATCACACTTCCGTCCTTTGGACTTTGACATTTCTTCTTACGAGCGTATCCTGTTGCCGCCCTGGAGCCTGGGGGCGGGTGGGCGGCGAGGGAGGGAGGAAATACGGACTACGGAAATTGCGGACGAGACAGACGCCTTTAGCATTACACAGAAGCCAGAATAGTGGAGAAGCTGAATTAATGCGGAAACTTACCGAATTGACAGTTTTATGAGTAAGGCTTTCAGAGCTCTAAGTCGACTTAGCCAGACTGGGAGAATGAAATGTTCCCAGCTTCAGAAGGAAACACCTACGTGCTCAACGATATTACATCTCTTTGGTTATTACTACTTTTATGGTGTGTTCTTATTTAGTGGAAATTATGGGTTGTTTTTAGTACCTACTCCTACTCTTAAAATATAATTGTATGTTTTGACTGAACTAAGCTCAACGCATGGCGTTCTTAACCCCTTTTCTGGGACTTTTGAGCGTAGCTCGCAGCAGACGAGCGATGGGTACTTTAAAATTGGAGCATAAAAAATGAATATGAAAACTATGTCAATAATCTATCTAGTTCATAGGTTGCAAATAAGATAAGATGGGCAACGAAACCCACTGCCCGCAAAGAGGTATTTTCACAAATGATGGGTAAGATTATTTTTTCTGATTCTGATCGTCTCACTAAAGATCTAATCTAAGATTTTAATATTTTCGTAAATAATTATTGATTTTAAAAACGCTTCAAAATTGTTAATTCCCAAAACGGTTCGAATTTGACTATGACGTAGGTACCGCTACTGGTTGTTAACACAACTGTCATCGAGACCCGAAACTGCCTACAAACGGTAACCGGTGTGACGTCACAGACGCCTTCCGCACGAGCATATCGTTTTGGCGGCAAATCATAATGCTCATAATTTAAAAATTTACTCGCTAACGTAAAAAAAAAACCCGCTATTTTCGTCATTTTTTCAAGAATAAAATAAAACCTTGAGAATTCCCCCATTCTGTTTGCATAATACATTATGCAGAGGACTGGTATTGTACTATTTTCAAATGAAGTTTTTTTTAAAGAATTTATAAAATGCTCGTTGTTTAAATATTTAACATTGGTAATTTCGTAATTTGAATCAACACATGTACTCATTGCTTAAAATAGACCTGGAGTAATTAAAATCACTTGTGATGGTTTATCAAAGAAATAATCCTAGTATATTTACACCTTGTTCCAGAGAGACAGATTTGGGGTATCGCCCTGGTGAAGGGCCACCATTTAGAATTTTTAATTTAAATGTTTATTTACCATATTTGAATAGCCAGGTACTTCCCAATTTTCTTCCTCCCTTCTCCTTTCCCTCCATAACTTAACCTTTAACCTCACAAAAAAAATCACGATGAAGAGATGCCATAGTTCTACTGTTTTCGGGCAGTTGGATCTCTTGTGTAGTAAAATTTTCTCTAGTGGAAACGACACACCGATAGTGTATTTTTGTTTTAAATATCTGCAGATCGATTACGAATTAATAATTTTTCTTAGAAATCGAACGATACTGCGGTAAATTGTAACAATCTGCTTAGAGCTTTCGGCTTCACTGCATTGGCCATAGTCGATGTCATAGTAGATGCCCCAGTCGACACCACAGTCGAAACCACAGTCGATGCCACAGTTTATACCCCAGTCGATACCACAGTCGATGCCACAGTCGATGCCACAGTCGCATGACGTTGCATAATACTACCCGCCATCGCGTCGCTTCCGTCCACTCCATTTGTACTTATACAGCGACAAACTGGTACGCCATTTATGCACCGGGAAACTCAAAGAGACCGTCTTTACTTTGCTGCATTATTCACGAGCTTTAGGCCCTGGTGACTGGTGTACCTATTATCCTCACAACCTGTCAATTATAATTTAAAGTAATGAAATAGCGGGACATATCTTGCGGTTCTTTGCCTCCCTCTCAGTTATATTTTAGATTTATTTCTTACGGTACATATCTCTTTTTTACTATTTGGTATCTAGCCTAAACGGTCATATTATTTGACTATTTGTACTGAGACCGGATAGTGATCAGATATTCGGCCGAAGTAGAAATTGTTAAAACCATATTTCACTTTTTTCTCTTATCGTAAACAAGGTAATCTTAAGGATTAGTTCATTTACATTTTGAATAACAAAGTATAGTGTCCTTGAAGTAACAATATATGGAGAGAAATAATTATTTTTACCCGACCTATGCAGATTTGAGATAAATCACTTTCTCCGGGTTTTTACGTTGTACACCATGAGAAAGAAAGAGACAACAAATTTTCCCGAATTATCACACCGCTTTAAAGTATTGTTAGAATGTTTTTCGGGTCCCGCGTCTCCGTTGACTTTGCCCACACGTTATGGTACGCGAAATAAATTGAGAAACTCGACGGTTTATTAGGTTACATGTTATTTTTTTTTTAACAATGTATACTAATAACTGTGAAAAATTGGTCATACGAATAAACAAAAACATGTCAAGATGTGCTATGAATGAATGTATAATTACCCTAGCCCTAGTCCTAGCCATGCCTGGTCCCAGGTCTAGCCGAGTCCGGCAAACCTCGTATAAACTGACTACAGCTCTCTACAGCGCTCTCTCTTATATATTATTGCACCGAGATAGTGACCGAATTTCAGCGGAATCCGAATAATTACACACTAAAAAAGAATGGGATTAATAGGATTAAGACACCTAATATATCACTAAAGCCTTAAATAGATGGGAATAAAACGTTCAGAAATTTTCGACACATTTATGGCACGGGAGTAAACGCTCGGCCGTTCACTTGTGCGCTTTTTGTTACAATTTTAATATTGTTGTTATAATTTTTTTTAAACATAGAACGACTCCAATGTTTTATCGTGGATTTTTAAGCAGACAAGATTTGAATGAGGCAGTCGTCAGTTGTACAATCAGTCTGTAGCTTCTCCTAGAGTAACAACTCTAAGGTTTCTCTCCTGTCAGATATCATAATCAGAATGTCGACAGAAAATTTCCTCCCCGAATGTGGCTATAATATGTCATTATAAAGAAGCGCTACCCGACGGCGGGAATATTAAATACATATAAATATATATTGGTAGCATGATTTTTTACAGCCCTATTGTCAATCCAGTACCTCGAATGACGTATGGAGTACAGTTTCATCAGAATATTAAATACAATCAGTGTTCTCGATAACTGAAAAGCCATTTTTAAACTTCATCAAAGTTAACGATCAATCTAACAACACCCATACTGATGGCCATATTATGGGAAATATATTATTAATATTTTTATGGTGCGGCAGGTATCGAACCTGCAACCTACACACCGTTTATTCTTTAAAACTTGAATAAAGTTATTGGTCGCAGTTAAACACATTGTCAAGAAAACTTTGTACCTTTAGAAAGTTTAACAATATGTTCAGCTCCACTTTCGCTAACTTGGTAACTTTTATTTTCAACAGATGCAGAACATAAACAACATCGTAATGTTTCCCGTTGACGGTTTACTCAAAGGGGAGCTAAAGGGGGTCAAAGGAGATCTCAAAAGGCCGTTCGATAAGGCTTCGAAGGACTACGACTCCAAATACGTGAAAATTGAGAAGGAGAAGAAATCGCAGGCCAGGGATGCTGGGCTCATCAGAACTGAGGTGACTTCGGCGGAGATAGCAGACGAAATGGAAAAGGAAAGGCGGTTGTTTCAGCTGCAAATGTGCGAGGTAAGAAAATAAATCTACTTCTATAAAAATCATAATTTTCTTCCTCTTCGTCCTGTTGGGGTCGAGTTTTTTCAGGTCTTCCGTGTTAGTGTCCAGGATTCAACTTGACGACGAGCAATTCTGGCCCGCGAGCAGAACGAAGAAAAGCAGAATATTTTGATGATGAGTCTATAACCTTTCAAAGTGTGCTAATGCTTGGTTAGTGTCAGGTCTTCCGTGGTAGTGTCCAGGATTCAACTTGACGACGAGCAATTCTGGCCCGCGAGCAGAACGAAGAAAAGCAGAATATTTTGAGGATGCGCCTATGACCTTTCAAAGTGTGCTAATGCTTGGTTAGTGTCAGGTCTTCCGTGGTAGTGTCCAGGATTTAACTTGACGAGCAATTCTGGCCCGCGAGCAGAACGAAGAAAAGCAGAATATTTTGAGGATGCGCCTATGACCTTTCAAAGTGTGCTAATGCTTGGTTAGTGTCAGGTCTTTCGCGGTAGTATCCAGGTTTCAACTTGACGTTCATATTATTGTAGACAATATAAACTTTGCAGGCGTTTCATAGGTTCGCCATCCCTGTGATGGACTACACTGTTTTAACATATCCCCTGTCAATTGAAGAAGGTGTATTAGCGTTGATTAATGGTTTTGCTAACGATTTCTTCTCCGCCCGTACACAGTACATATGTTAAATCTGCCGTTTCTTTATTTCTTTTGATGTTTCATTTTTTTAATACTTTTGGCCCATTGACCTCCTTCTGAGCACCATTATACATGCGAGAACGAAGCTTGTGGTGAATTTGGCGACCATTAAACAGAGAATCCAATAACATCTTAATTATTAATATTCTCTCTTCACAATAGTTTATTTAATATTTAGGTCAATTTATTATCATACTTATATTATTATATTAAGAATATTTTCGATTTGCATACACAAGTGTCTGTAGTTAATCAATTACCGAAATTTATTGGACTCTACAATTTGTCCAAAAAGTACCAACCCATATTGATTTGACAAAACTACTTAACCCCATTTTGAACCCTCGTCATATTTAAGCAAAGATTAACTCCATTTCCACGGCCCTTCACGTTTAACTTCATTGCTGTACTGCCCTGAAGAAGGCACAGATGTGTCCGAAACAACTTGGCCAAGAAACTAAGATAGATTGGTTTTAAAAAATATTATTATTCTGAAACGTTATTGCAAAAAGCAGTTATTTCTATCCCGTCAAATGAGGTTATTCGGAATGCGTCCGCAGGCGTCTTGAATTACGATCTGGCAGAAATTTTCATTAGGATCCCGGACATTTCCCGTCTTCCCATTACACCCGGGAAATGAGAAATATCCACCCAAAAGACCTAGTTCCAAAGAGCATACTCGGTCATACATAACCATTCGTAAAAAGTTCCTCCGTTCGCATCGAATATCACCCAACCCACCAAGCATTCGTGGATCTTTTTATCAAGTATCGTCTTACTTTTTTTAAGTTTTAATAGTTTGAGATGATCGTGAGGGTCGGTTTGCCATTTATTACGAAATATGTTGTTATTTTTACTAAAAACCCTTTTATTTTTCCTCCATTTTTGATCATCTTCATCTTTTGAGCTACGAGAGGACAGGGATTGGTGAACTTTGTTTATTTGTGGCACTTATTGAAAAGGTGTTGTGGCCAATTCTCGGCGAATTATTTTAGCCCGTTACGAAAGTGAACATTTTTACTTTTTGTCACCGAGTCTTTCGAGAAATTTTCTTTGTCTAGCGTTAAATTTTCACAGTATAACGTCTTGAAATATTTAACGAAATGGAAATAATCAGTAGATACCATTTAAGCTCTTAAGCACTTACCATTAAGTTTATTAGTCGCGCTTCAAAAAGTGATAATGCCAAACGGTGGAAACTTTATGAATGTTTTCTTATTCATTGGCTAGATGATTAGATGATTTAAAAAAAGGTTTTTCAATAAACCATTAGTTAAAACTTTATAAATCATATTTGAATGATGTTATCAGTTTCTCTTTTCAGTTTTATTCCACGATTCACTGATTCAGCTTCGAAAAAAAACATTTCCGTTTTTTTAAATGGACGTTTTGATTTATCCATTTTACTTTTAGCTTGCTAATGGAAAGAAACCTAGATTTAAAAATCTAAAACCTTTTATCATTCGCATTTAGGGAGGATGGATTATAAAACATTTCTTTGAGGTTTCCTTATTTTTAAAAAATGACATGATTTTTAGAAATTCTGTTTTCCTTTGTTAGAGCTTTTAATACGAAGCTTTATAGTTTGAAAGCACTGGGCAGCAGCGTTGGAAAATAGAGCGTAACACAAAAGATCACTAGCCACACAGTTTTACAGACGAAATTGTCAAAATGATTTATTTAGAAAATATTTCTTGTCGTAACTCGGCGCTACACAGCATTGGCTGTTGTCGTGCAGTAAAGAGCTAGCAGTTTGGCATGTTAAAGTTCCGCGTCAAATAAATTATGCAAAAAACTTCTAGCTATTCTATGTACTTATCCCTTACAAACTAACTTCTAAGTATAATTAATAATACAACTAAAATATTCGTTCAATTACATTCTTGATTTATTTTTTTATAAATTCTATAAAACAGAAAATCTGTGGGCTAAACGGCCCTCCTAACTAGCAAACAAATTCTTGAGAAAGTATTGCACAATCAAAGATTCAATTGTAGATCTATGCTATAAATCGCAAAAAAATTGAAAATACAGCATTGCTATCCTAACAAAAATACATTTTTCTATCAGTTACAAATTTTTATTTTTTAATTCACATTCGTTATAAACCTTCCAATGAACATCTTAGCCGACTGAATTAGGTAAATGTTATCAATTAATATTTGTTAATTTTATATTGTTCTGGTATCCGTCTCGGAATAGACACCGTTTAATGAGGCGTGTAACGTACATGTAGGTACAATAAACAAAACCAAATCATAAACGCCCAGGTTGCCGGCAATCAAATGAAAATATATATTAAAAACAAAAAAATTTGGAGTGCGATTCTAGAGCCGTGTTCCGCAAACTTTTTGTGTTCAAGGTACACCTATCAAATCAAGAAATGTTAGAGGTACACCAAAGAAAAAAGCAATGTTTATTTAATATTTATTTATTACTAAAATCAATATACCTAATATGAAAAGATGTTTAGTGAGAAATTTGAGCCTGTTTAACTGAATCGTCGATAAGGCTACTCTCATCTCTTCATTGGTCGTCCTCAGGAGTTCTCTTTTTTCGATTTAATAGTAGTGAGAGTTGAAAATCCCAATTGGCATAAGTAAGTTGTGGCAAATGGTAATAGAATTGCAACAGCACGCTTTGAAAGCAGTAGATACTCATTTTTTTATATGCAGCCAAAAATGTGCTAGCTCTACTTCGGAAAATTTTTGTTTTAATGTCTATCAAAGCCTGCAATTTTTTTTTCTGAATCGGCAGCCATGACATTTGGAAACATTTCAATACTACCATTGACAGCATGGCTGATCCATAACACCAACTTAGCGCGAAAGCTTTCAATTTTGTCTTTTCGCGGCACACCAACTGATGACCACGGTACACCAGTGTGCCGCGGCACACGCTTTGCGGAACAATGTTCTAGAGGGAAGACGTCCAGTCGGCCGCCCCAGGCAAAGTTGGGAGAAGCAACTCCAGGGGCCCTAGAACGAAACATCGATAAAGATTTTATCGACAATGTCGGTAGTTCGGAAACGTTCCCGAGCCCGACTGCAGATCGCCAACGAACAAACTACAACTCACGTCGACTAAACATGCTTAATTTAGTCGATGCAAACTGTTTTTTGTTCGTTGGCGATCTGACTCACGTCGATTAAACATGCTTAATTTAGTCGATGCAAACTGTTTTTTGTACGTTGGCGATCTGACTCACGTCGACTAAACATGCTTAATTTAGTCGATGCAAACTGTTGTTTGTTCATCGGCGATCTGACTCACGTCGATTAAACATGCTTATAATTTAGTCGATGCAAACTGTTTTTTGTTCGTTGGCGATCTGACTCACGTCGACTAAACATGCTTAATTTAGTCGATGCAAACTGTCGTATGTTCGTTGGCGAACTGCAGTCAGACTCGGGAACGATTCGAAATTACCGACATTGTCGATAAAATCTATATCGATATTTCGTGCTAGGGCCCCTGAGGCTGTGCGAGGGAATGTTTAGAATAAAATAAATAAATAAATGTTTGTAAAATTCAAGAGTATTATTCATCTGTTGTATAAGTTGTTGACCTTCCGTCTGTGTATGCATTATATTTAGTTAATTATAACTTGGTTTCGGTGTATTGCACAACGAGTATTGAACCTCCGTTTCTTTCCCTGCTGGATACAGTATAATATAGAGTGCCGATAATAACCAATACGTGATAACCCATTCAACAAATATGTTAGCAGCTAGTCATATTTTCCTGCCACCGAGAGCTCCGTGGTAGCCTCTCTTTCTGTTACATGCGTTGTTTACGAGAAAGAGAGGGAGGTTCTAACGGAGTTATCAGCGATACACCTATACTTAATTCTTACGGAGGTGAATAACGTGTTTTGAAATATTTGAAGTTTGTTCTGGTTTTCTAGGCTTCTTTTTCAAATCGATTTTTTAGCAATTCGCATAATGTGACTCATTCGATAAATTCAGCAGTGGTTTTTTTATATTTGACGAATTATGAAGATGAATCATTAACTGGTTTGTAGGTCTCTACTATTATTTGGTTATATTTATTCTTATACTATTATACACGTGGCAGAACGATAAGCTCATTGGCTCTAATGACAGGGTTTAAAAAAATAAATCTAAAATTTATGTTAAATAACCAATAATAATAATAATAAAGTTTTATTTCGGCGGAACAGAGCTGTGGGTGCAATACTCTGTTGTTTGAATATACGAGTATAATATACTAGGTATACTAATTAACACACCTTGAGGTGATTTTTTCACAAAAACGGCGCTATACAAATTATCCAAATATTATTATTATTATCTGGCACCTAGTTTCCCCGAGGAAAGGGGATCTTATATTCGAAATCGAAACGGTTGTTGAAATGACTTTAACCATGTTTAGTGACCAGACCTAAATAGCCTATTCTGAAAGACCACCATTCAGAATCGAAACGTTGCTTGAAATGGCTTTAGCCGTGTTTTGTGACCAGATCTGAATAGCCAGGTACTTTCCAACCTTCCTCTTCCCAATCTCCTTCCCCTCCCCAGTACCTTCAGCCTCACAACATACCCTATTTGGGGATGCCATAGTCTCACTGGCTCTAGACGGTTGAGAGCAGTTGAGACTTTTGTGTGGTATTCATATAAAAAATAAAAAAAAGCCAGACACTTTCCAACCATCCTCTTTCCAATCTCCTCCCCCTCTTCTACTCCTTTTAACCTCACAACATTCCCCAACTGAAGATACTAACTAACTTTTAGTACTCAGGTGGGCAAATAAAATCTAACTAACTAATAATTCAACGTTTTTTTAAACAAATACCAAAACAGTTATTTATTTTTTAAATGGTACTGCACAATATTGAAATTGTTGTAAAACTATTTCTGCTCCAAGGATAAATAAATCCAAATAACATCTGGGGTTTATGCGCTTCCACGTACCAAGTATTATTTTATTTTTATTATTTAAAGCATCGTTTCTCAAACGTTTTAGTGTCATGACCCCCTCAAAAGCCAAAAAATAGTGTAAAAAACCTTACGACCCCCTCACTATATATTTAACGTTTACCAAAGTTTTACATTGCTAATGGCGTGTCTACACGATGCCAGTATTTAGTCGAGTAGCAAGTAAATAATTTAGTAGATTTTTTAGGCACTGGCACTAAAGCGTTTTATCGACACGTGACAAGTGCCTACAAATTCTACTAAATGATTTACTCGCCACTTGCTACTCAACTAAATACTGGCATCGTGTGGACACACCATAAGGTGAAAAAGAATGTGTTTACACTTGCCAACAATACCATTTGCCACTTACATGTGCGAAAAAGGCTTCTCGTCCTATGGTTGCTTTGAAAACTAAATACAGAAATCGTCTATTATCACTTGAAAATAATTTACTTATGCGTGTTTCAAATGTTGATTCACATATAAAAAACCTTTTAAGTGAAAAACAAACTCAACCGATGAATCAATTAATACATCTTTATGTATTAGTTTATTAGGAAACAGGTATCTGCAAGACTTTATTATAACTTGAAATTCATTATTTAATTTCAGTACCTGATAAAGTTCAACGAGATCAAGACGAAGAAGGGCATCGAGCTGTTGCAGCACCTGGTGGAGTACTACCACGCGCAGACCAACTACTTCCAGGACGGGCTGAAGACCATCGAGCACTTCGGCAGCTACGTGGCCGACCTGAGCGTGCGGCTGCAGAAGATCCGGCAGCAGCAGGACGAGGAGCGGCGGCGGCTGGCCGAGTTGAGGGCCACGCTGCGGGCGGCGGCGCCTCCCGACAAGGAGGTCACTATCCTATATAATATGTATTGTAATACTCTCGGCGTGTCGGCCTGAAGTCCGGCAGCAGTGGACCGAGGAGTGGCGGCCTAAGCTGAGGTTATTAACTAACCGTCACGCCATTTCCACGCAGGAGTAGCCAGCAAAGATGAACTGCCACACAACTCTGTTTCAAGGATCCTATTTCTACTGCGTTTATTCCAGTTCCATGCCTCCCTACTCACTACCATTCATTGGGTGACGACTTCCATGGTCGAGGGGTAAGACGCTCGACCACGAATCCAGAGGTCGCGGGCTTAAACCCGGCGTGCGCAAATAAAATTTATTTCATGAATATGCATCATAACACATTTAATTTATATAAAGTAAATTTGCAGCACGTTCCAGAGTGGTATATACTCTAAGTATCGCCCTGGTGAATGACCACCATTCAGAATCGAAATGATGCTTGAAATGGCTTTATCCGGGTTTGGTGACCAGATTTGAATATCCAAGTACTTCCCAACCTTCCTCTTCCATCTCCTTCCCCTCCCCACTACCTCCAGCCTCACAACATACCCAATTTGGGGATGCCATAGTCTCACTGGCTCTAGGCGGTTGGGAGCAGTTGGGACTCTTGTGCGGTATTCCCTATAAAAAATCTTTTGTATCAAAACTGCATTGAAGACTTTTTCATAAAATAGTGTTTTTTTTCATAAGTGTTCTTAATCTCCTGGCATTTTTATGGGTATTTAATAGCCTTGCTGGTTTATAGCCAGTGCCTCTATGACACTCCCGATTTTGTTGGATTTGAACAATAAAATCATGGAGCCGTGGTGAATGAAGTAATGCAGCAAAATACTAGCAATATGATTTTAATGAAACATCTGGAAGAGTAATTAAGATTTGTTCTTCCTAAAATTCTTTCTTCCACGATGAAGATACATGTTCTTGACTTGTGAACTTAACACAATAATTTGTCCAATGGATTATACTAATATTAATTTAAAATAATACAAATATTGTCCACAAAGAAAATAATTTAAATAAATTATTATTTATTATAGACCGGGTCTGCAGTTGGTGGCTATTCTTTGCATCAACTCCAAGGAGATAAGCAGCATGGCGTGACAAGAACAGGGCATTTACTGAAGAAATCTGAGGGGAAAGTTAGAAGGGTGTGGCAGAAAAGGAGGTAACTACCAACATCATAGTCTAACCTCTCTAAATATCGGCACTATATCTTTTGGAGAGTTTTGGCCACCTCTTTGAAATACCTCCACTCCTGGCGGTGTTCTGCTTTTCCCCTCCAGTTCCTTATGCCTACGGCTGCGGTGTTTGCCTTCACACCATGGATGGTGCCACCAAACACACCAAAACCTCCCAACACTCCTTCTTCCTGCAGGCTTACTATAGTGAATCCTATTTAGTGATCGGTTCTCTTCTAATCGTGCAATATGTCTTGCTGCTTTAATAGCCACTAATCCCACCATTTTTTCGTTTTCAATATTAATTTGAAACCTTTTTCTTTTTCAGATGTCGAGTGACGGCAGAAGGCTATTTAGATATATTCCACGCAGTTGAATCCAAACCACCCACAAGAGTCAACCTACTGACCTGCCAGATCAAAGTTGTTTCTGATGATAAGCGAGGCTTTGACCTTGTCTCATGTAAGTTTTCATTCCTCGTAGTTCAGAAGGGAGGGGTATGAAGCCATCCGTTTCTTCTGACTGCTACGGAGTTTCAAGAACTCTTTCATTTTCTAGTCTTTATTTTCCTGCTGACTATCTAAGAACGCTTCAGCATTGACTGTTTTACTTTCTTACTTTTAAAGCCAAACTGCCAATGGTCTTGTCGGTGGAGTGTATGTCTTTACTACCGGAGAAATAAACCAATAGAAGTGTGTTGTGGGTGTGTATGGTGTGCCCGAAATCGGATCAATAATCTCCATTACTTCGGGTGAAAATTACTCAAACTTTTCAAAAACCGAAAATCTTTCTTGCCCTGGTCTGGGGCCGAGGAGTCGAAAGGTACATAATTTTTGTTTCAAATCAGTGAAGTTTACACTTTTGGGAATTATCTGTTAGTGAACATAGACAGCATCCCTAAAGACGACATAGGTCCTGAGGGAAATTATTTCCTTCAGGGCGTTAATGTAAAAAAAAGGTGAAACAGCTGAATTTCAAAATAATTATAATTTTTGTTGAAAAAAGTAATGTGCAAAAAAGGTAAAGAAAATAAAATTTAAGCAACTTCTGAGACATTCTCTGATAGTACTTGGACCATTGCAGACAACAGGACATACCACTTCCAAGCCGAGGACGAAAATGATCAGCGCGCCTGGATGTCAGTGCTGGTGAACTGCAAGGACGGGGCGCTGCGCCGGGCCTTCCGTGAGGGGGAAGGGGAGGGGGCAGGCGAGGGGGAGGGAGGCCACTCCCTACTGGACCTGCACCAGGCTATCATCAGGGCCGTGTTGAGACTGCCCGGCAACCACGCCTGCTGTGACTGCGGATCTACCAATGGTTAGTAGTGAGGAGGAAGTCACTGCCATAACAATATCAATATCTTAACTGTCTCAGTCCGTTTCAGCATTCAAAATATGAAAAAATTAGTCATCGATTTTATTGTCAATCATATGTGACTGGATTCACACATCCCAAACTTACTCGTTATATCTAGTAATTAATCTATCTTTCTGACTAATACATAGCTCTAGCAATTATTATTTAAATCCTGTTGGAAAACGCAATCCAACGATAATTCTTTCAATCGTGCATCGAAAAATTATACTTATGACTTTCACCATTCTTCCAGATGCCACCTGGTTATCGACCAACTTCGGTATCATAATTTGCATTGAATGTTCGGGTGTCCACCGAGATCTCGGAGTGCACATCTCCCGGATTCAGTCCCTGACGCTGGACCGTCTCACCACTTCGCAGTTGCTGCTGGCGCGCCACGTGGGCAACCAGGCCTTCAATGAGGTCATGGAGCGCACCCTGCAGGAGGGGGAGAAACCCACCCCAGAGAGCACCATGTACGATTAATTAATTCATTAACATTCGGGTCAGACACCCATCGCTCCAATAAGGCCTGGAGTTGCTTTCCCCAACTTTGTCTGCATGTCTTCCCTCTAGACTTACCGCCAGTATTATATGTGAAGGTCGTTCTTTTGTCTTTCATATTCGCAACAGTTCATCTACAAGCCACCTCATCTGTGACTTTTTTATGATGAGTATCAGGGGTTCGATGCCAAGCACATATCGGATCGCATTAAGCTTAACTTTTCACCATTTAAAATAATTATATAACTTGTATTTCAGGGAAGAGCGTCTGCAATTCATCCGTAGCAAATACGTAGAGCGGCGATGGGTGCTTCGCACTTGTGCCAACGCGGAGGAGAGGTCTGGTGAGGTGGAACACGCCGTCAACAACGGAGAGCTTTTGCAGCTGCTGCAGGGCATGGGGGAGGGAGCTGACCTGCAGGCTATCATGCCCAGCTCCGTGAGTAGATCAATACCAACACTATCTTCAGATTAAGATATTTTTTAAGGCTTATATTTTATAATTTAAGTTACAGGATTCACACTGATGACAAATGGTATTCCCATAGACTTTTTGTCTCCTGATGCTTCCAATAAAAAAATATTTCTCATGTGATTCCGAGCAAAAGTCCCAAGTTCAGACTCCCAAGTGCCTAGACCCAGACACACAGATGAGGCGTAGAGTAAAATTTAAAATATTTTATGAAAAATAAAAAAAATTGTAAATACGAATATTGAAAGAGAATGGTCATTAAAGATCTGTGAAAATAAAGAGGGAATCAATCAGCTTTCATTTTATGATTGTTTTCATTTTCAGGACTGCAACGAGACGGCCCTCCACTTGGCCGTAGTGCGTGAGATGGGTGACGGCTCGCGCCTGCCCCTGGTGGACCTGCTCCTCCAGAATGGGGGCCCCGGGCTGCTGGAGAAGGCCACATCGGCGGGGCTCACGGCCGCCCACCTGTGCGCCCTGGCAGACCGGCCGGAGCCCCTACGCCTGCTGCTGCGTGCTGGGGCTAGCACAGCTGCGAGGGACCAGAGAGGGCACACTCCTCTGCAGATTGCTCAGCAGATGGGCCATCGGGTGTGCCAGGAGCTGGTGAGAATCAACTTTATCCTACCACCCTCTACTACTTTCACCCACCCAGTACATCCTGACATATATATTATCCTGAAGCATCCATCTTTATGTTTGTGAGTAGAAATTCTAACCAAACTAAACTGCAAATAGAAGGTGTCAAGGATAAAAATAAATTAGATATTTTTATTTGTCGAAAAATATTTGACGTTTGTATGGTGGAAAATTAATATTTTTAATGTTTAATAAATTTAGACTTAAAACTTCCTTATCTTATTATCTTTATATTCTAACATAAAGATGAATGCTAAAAATAAATACATTTTAAAGAGTATTAGTGATTTTCAAAAAATGGGTTTAAGTAGCAGAAATAGCAGATCTTAACCTTAATCTTTTTTATTTTGTATTTCTTATTTCATATTCACATTGTTTTATTATTATTAAAATTGTTTCAATAACCAATAATATTTTCTCATTACAGTTGGAGTGCGCTGATAAAAGAGAGAAAAGTATGTTTGAAAACATCAATGTGGATTGGAACTTGTCGCATGACGATGGTTCCACGGATTTATCAGACGATGATACAGTCATCGATGAAAGGGTAAGATTATATCTCTCTAATAACTTAATTACTGATCTGAATAGTATAGATTAGTGATTCTCAATGTGGGATTAAGGAACACAAGATGCTTAATGATGAGTGTTTTTTTTCACCATTTACATTTTCCATAATCTGACATTTCTATTAAACTGGTAATTCTAATGATCTGGAAATTCCAGTATCCCTGCACTATAAGGTTATATATGAATATCGACTGCAATAACCAAAGCTAACTTATATTGAATATTCCAGCATAACGGCAGTGTGACTCCTGAGAAGAAGAGTCGCTCCCGACCCCCTTCGTATGCCGGGGGAGGGGGTGGGGGGGATTCCCCCCTCACCCTGCGATCTCGCTCCTCCACCTGCGACTCCCTGCACGCCCCCCACATCCCCCCCGCATCCAACACTCTGCCCAGGAAGCCTATTATGTGTAAGTACAACAAATTATATTAATTATCCAAAAAATATTGATACATAATATGCATATTCAAACAATATAAAACAAAAACATAAAAATGGTACTACCGGAATTCTAACTTGGAATCTCCACTTGCTGGATGGGTATACTGATTTTGCTACCAAACTATTTACTTCTTATTAACTACATATTTTTAGAAATCGATTATACTGTTTCAACCTTTTTTTTGGGTTTGAAGTTTCAAACCCAAACTAATTCACCACCGTGCCTGGAAAACAACCATATTAAAAACTGGTTCGGCAGCAAAATTAGTAACGAAATTTGACTTGTTTCTCAATAGTGTTTACGCCAAAAGCTAAGGGTGTGGATTAAAAGTGTTACAAGGTACAATAAAAAAAATCAAATTCATTGTTAAAACTACATGCGAAATTATGTAATGGAGACTGTATCTTTGGTTTTTGCAGGTAATGTTGGCAGCCTGAAGAAACGAGCGGCGCCCCTGCCCCCCGGGGGCTCCTTGTACCCCACCCATCATAACACCCTCGGCCATGTGAGGTCCACCCCCTCGCCCAACAGTGATCGCAACTCTATCGGTAATTCATCGTTAGCACGCTTCAGATGACGCCATTTCACGCTTATATATTGCACATCCCATAGAAAAGTGTAGTAAATCTAAACAGATACATTTTGCAGGAGAGACTCTTTTCTTCCAGGAATGATGGAAAGCCGGTCCTGTTGAAAAGAGACTGACGGCAGTTAGTGGAAGAAGGAGTGAACTAATTTTGTTACGGTTTTTAAGGGGCACAGAAAATCATGTTTACTTCACTATTCTGAAATAAAATGCAAATCTGAAAATTGACTTGCTACACTTTTCTATGCGATGTGTCATTTTTTTTAAAAAATATTACACCTCATATAAGCCTTGGGCGGCGGGTTAAGGAAGGGGCTAATGTCTAAAATCATGACAACCCTTTGGCAGAGCGGTAAGGAAGGTTGCATGATCGAAAACTGGTGATGACAATTAAAATTAAAGTTATTTTCAATAGGTTATTTCACAAATATAATAGTATTTAAATCAAAGGTAACAAAATATTTGCACCTCGTTCCAGAGTGGTAAATACTTTATGTATTGCCTTGGTTGAGAATGCCAGAAATGTACTGCCCAACCTTCCTCTTTCCTATTTCCTTTCCTTCCCAACTTCCTTCAGCCTCGCAACATTCTTCAAATGGGGATGCCATAGTCCTACTGGGTCTGGTCGGTTGGAATTCTTGTGAGCTTCTTTTAGAACTGTCTCAATATCTATTGTTTATCTTTCAGGTGGTGGGGGAGGTAAGGCCCGTCCCCAGCAGCCGCCCCCCACGCCCCCCCTGCTGGCCCCCGGCGGGCCCCACTCGGTGCCGGGAACCCCCCTGCATAATGGGACCTCCAACCATCATCACAATTTAGAGGACCCCACACCACCACCCAGAAAGGTAATCTTCGTGTTAACACTTTTTGCCATACCATATTCAAATAGGTTTTCACATTTACTTGTCAGTTATTTTTTAAACATTGTTTTTCCAAAAGTTTTCAAAATATCCAGATTTATCTAATGAAAATCCCTTCCAATCGTTATTTTATTGCTGATCGAATTATTGTCTATTTTCTAAATGTGCATATGTATTTATCAATAGGTATATTTTAGGAATAATTTGAACCATACGCTTCAGTAAAAACCCCTTATAAGGTTTCTACATAAGAAGTTTTCACGCTTGAGTAGTGTTCTTTTTACTGTCCCTTGAAACCCGAAATTAAATGTTCTAAATGATCTCATATGCGTCCTTGACAAACCGGACGAGTTTCACTGTAAATTATTACCCCTTATCTTTCGAAGATGATATAACCCTGAAACCTGATTGAATTTCAGATGAAACTAAGATAACTTTGTGATAACATATAATCAATTTCTCAGCACTCGTGAATTTTATTGTCATATGTATTATGTTACAGCCCTGATCAGATTTCATGACTACGTTAACAGATACAAGCCGCCGCTTTCTATATGAGCGTACATTTATTGGTTCAAAATTATGTCGAAATGTGTTTTTATTTTAAATATGTAGTTGTAATTAGATGTATTGATAAATATATGTGTTTTTTTGCCTTTGCCAGAAAAAAAATAGAGCAAATCAACTTTATGTGACGCAGAAGAACGAAACAAGGGTAAATTAAATTTTGCTGGCGGCCTTAAATAGTTACTGAGCTTTACGCCCACTTTATATTATGTATGTCTTACCCTTGATTATATTATTTGGCATGGCTTTTGTTTCTCATTTTGTCTTCACATACCCATGCAGCCAATATATTGTCCGTCTTTACTGCAATTTACAATACGTTTGCCCAGCAAAAGGTTAATATTTGGACTGATTGTTGTTTTGCAATCGTTTTACAGCAACCCAATATTTATTTGGGACTTTTTAAGTTTATTTCATCACTCGTCACTCTAATTTTTCACATTTAAATTGTACATAATAATTATTTTGATAAATATGCATAAGACAACAGCACTGGTTTTTTTAACATAAAAACTAGAAGAATGTAATAATTCAAGTTTTACAACTAAAGTGTTTTCTAGTTTTTTTCAACAAATTTTTAAACACATTAAAAATTTAATGCTGTTGTTGTATGCATGTTAACCTAATTTTGAACTAAACACAATATGTATTTATAATATCACATGTGTCTCATTTTTGTGTGTACAGGTACCAATTATAAAACTCATTTGATTTTATGAAAGAAATTAACGCAATGTTTTGATTTTGCCTGCATTGTTTTGAACCTCTTTTGATGATTTTTATGTTGACTACATAAACATTTAATTATTATATTGTGTATACAGTAAAACCCACTTAAGAAGTTTTCATGCTTAAGGAGTTTTATTTTTTCGGTCCCACTGAAGTCTGAAATTGAAAAATGGCCTAACTTATCCCACATATAAGGTTTTCTCATATAAGAAGTTTTTTTTTCCGATTCCTCGGAAAACCTTACAGGAGAGTTTCACTGTATTACAAACTTTGAAAGAGCTCATAAAAATATAGTCAAAGTATTTTCATATTCCCTTTAAAAAAACTTAAATTATAATCTTACACACCTTATCTATTCACCAACAATGCTTAATGTTTCATTCCAATTAAACAGATAACAAGATATTGTTCCATCTTAACCAACTAATTCTAGGATTTTGGTTTGTTACTTTCTTTCTTATGTTTAAATTTAAATAATATTATCACTACAGAACACACTTTTCATATTTTTTTGTGAATATTTATATTCTAATTCGGTTGTGTAAAGGCCTTTTTAAAATTTCAATGAAACCTATTGCATGATTTTTTTTATAATTTGTACATAGAAACTGAAAATATGAATAACTTTTAGATAGCCAGCAATATCATTTGAATTAAAAAGTATGTAGATAGATAAAAATGTATTATGACTTTTCCTATAACTCTAGAAATAGATCAAATAAACTCAGTAGGTACATAACAATCAAGGGCATGCAGTCCATAAAGACTGTAAAAATAAGAAGGAAAATACTTTTTGATGATCTCATAAAAAAATAGTGTGAACTTTATTTGAATTTTTTCCCTTCTTCTATTCAAGGGGCATAACGAGTTTAGCACGCCTCTGATTACATAAATAATCGTTACAAACCTTATATTTATGTATGTACAACCATATTCATCAGGATTTAAGTAATTATTAAAACAATATCAGTAATTTTCAACGTAATATGAAATAGAAGAAGACACAGAAAATAAAAAGATTAGGAGGCGACAGAGACTCAAACTCGGAACCTCTACTCTATCCGGGAGCAACGTCTTAATTGAGCTACCGAAACCTTTTTAAATATGTAGGTACTGTTATTTTTATCAGTCAAGTATTTCTTTGAAATTTTATTTATTTTTCTCAATTTCTTCCGATATAGGTAGTCATCTTTGTATTAATGCGTAAAGCTCTACCCTAGCACAGTTGAAAACCGAGATAGTGTCTTGGATAGACCATCCATTTCTATTTACGGAGACCTTGTGACTTCTTACAATATCTAGAATTAACTTATTAAAGCTTTATTGTGATATTAATTACTGAAACAATATATCATATCAGCATTAGATATCGGAAACAATTGACGAAACATTATTCATTCTTTTTTTTTAAATATGGGAAAAGTTTCGATAGCTCAATTGACAGGCGTTACTCCTGGATAAAGTAGAGGTTCCGAGTTCGAGTCTCTGTCGCAACCTAATCTTTTTATTTTCAGTGTCTTCTATTTCGTATTTTGTTGAAAATTATTGATATTTTTTCAATAATGAATATCTCAACAAAGCTTTAATAAGTTAATTCTAATTTAAACAAGATTTAAGTGATTTGTTTTTCTTTTTTCGGTTTTTGAAAATCATTCCTTTCAACGAATTACATACTCGAGTATGCTAAATTTCTTATGTTACATAATGTTGTAATTCACTCTTTATCTTACTTTAGTGTTAGAGTAAAATTGAATCTCTACATGACTTGTCCCTCAATAGCGTTACTCATTATCCCTTCCCGCCTTACAGGATTGTTCTAGTCAAGACTCATCGCTGGAGCTCTGCGAGCTGTCGGACGGCAACCTGGAAGAGTCGCGCCTGCACTCGGCCGGGTACGACACCGACCCCCGACTTGCGGAGAACCGACTCGACGTGTCCGACATCTCCAGCCTCCATTCGAGGTCGCCCAGCGCCTCCACAAATATGGTACGATTTGGCCACTTCTTCTTTCGTATGGTAGGGGGCAAAAAGGAATATCCAGGTCTGCGAGCCACTCAGAACTAGACTGTGGACCTCGTCAATTCCACTGGGAAATGATTGAAGCGGACATTCATTGACTACATGATCACTATTTTGTCATTATGTTTGACTTTTAGGGTAATGAACACCATGTTGCGCTTCCTCTTCGTTCATGAGCCAATGTTTTAGACGGCCTTGCAGAGTCCAGCATCGAGGCAAATGGGAGGATGCTGCTAGGTTGATAATACAAGACTGACAATCATTAATCAATGATTTTTACAAGCGGTTTGGTTGTATGTACTTCTTGCAGTGTATGTGCATTATTTTTTTGAAGCTTGTGTACAATGAAAAAATTGATAAATTGGCCCTACTATTAAAAAGGTTGTGCAATATTTTTCTATTCTAACCTATCTACCGGTTCTTACTTAAATAATTCATTGAATTTGTTCAGGTTGGTCCAATAAGGAGGTGTCGCGCCCTCTACGACTGCCAGGCGGACAATGAGGATGAGCTCTCGTTCCGGGAGGGCGAGGTTATCGTGGTCCTGAACGACCGCACCGAGGATGACAACTGGATGGAGGGATCCGTGGAGGGAAACCCGCACCGGCGGGGCATGTTCCCCGTCTCCTTTGTGCACATGCTGCCCGACTGAGGTCCACCGAGGGGTTCTAATTGATTAATCAAACTGCAATGATTACCAATAGTTTAGTCCAGTATTATCCCAGTTAATTGTATGTAGGGCCAAGAGAATAGAGGTCCTGATTTTACTCTGAAACAGTGACGTTTCATGATTTTTCTTGCAAATTTCCAAATAAAAAAATTGTGTGGAAATAGCCGACTGATGGATTTTTTCCATACAAAAAGTTTTAATTTCAATAAAAAAATGTTGTCTTTGAAAATGGTAAACAAAATCACGGCACGTTTCTGCTATGCATGTGTATGAAATAATATGCGGAAATTTGATGTGATCTAAGTAAAATACTCTCTCTGCATATCTTTCACTTGGTGTTTGCTTATTTTAAGCTTGTGTTGCATGCATTCTACTATAAATATCAGTTTGTCTTGAAATTAACTATTTAAGTTCTCTCTTGTAATGTAAAAGATTTTGCAGATAGGATACTTTACGTAGGGAATGTTGATTTCATATCGTTCAAATCAGAGTAGATACTGCAAAATTGTCATTTGATAAAGATTTGTGGTATATATGAACTCGGTACTAGGCTCTTATGTTACCCGCTTGTGTGCAAATTATTTAAAAACTATTCCGGATACCTAGAGGCGTTTACAAAGTAACTCATTTTTATACACAACCCTAGTGGAGTTTTACTCTGTACTACTCTGTTAATTATATTTCCGCTGTACTCTTCGACTCTTGAACACAAAGTCATAATATATTAAAAAGTTTAATTAAAAATAACTCTACATAATGACACTATATTCTAGGTTTCTTTTTTATATTGGCGTTTTATTGATTCACACATGCTGAGATATACATTATTATTGAAAATATTTAAGTTTTATTTATCTAACAAACATTTTAGAACAAATGATGCAATATAGGTACTTTTGGTGTACATCTACGATCAAACCAGTGATAGACTTAATTTAGTTTAGTTCTTCACTAATATCTTAAATCACAATCTTCTTATCAATTAATTGACTAATATTTTTTAGGGAAGCAACAAAGATCATGACAAAATGAAGAATCATAATTTGTAAGATTGTCCTTTCGACTCTATTTCATAATCAGAAATTGAGGCACTGCTACAGGGCTAGCAAACAGGAATACATACATAGTTTGTGCCATTTGTATTTTCAAATTCGTAATTAAGTCACTAGAGCAGAAATTATGTGCATAGACTGTTTTAATGATTTTATCTTCAAACCCATACATTTTATGATGCTGTTAATGTTTCATTACTTCTTAAATATAATATATTGCGTCACACGTACAACTGTATAAAATGAAGTCTTCTTTCCGCACTAACCAATGATGAAAGTAACTTCTCAAGCTTGTTTAGAGACGGCACCATAGTAGATTGAATGTAACTAGTAAACCAGATGTGTCGTGTGAAATAAGTAAGGGAACACCATTAGTTTTGTTTCTATCTTATGATTTATGTATATTTTAACTAGGAATATATCTACAATGTGATATTTAACAAAATTAACCATGTCAAAGTTAATGCAGTTCTTTCATTATTAACCTCATAGTATGTTGTACATTCTTATAGATATTTTAATCGTTTTAAAGTATAAAAATATTTTTAATCACGCTAAAGTATTTAATAGATATAAGCCAATGTCGAAAGAACTCATTCAAAGGCCATTTTAAATAGATTATATGATGCTGTCGCATTAAAATGCCATTTAATTATATCTGTATTATTAATATTGTAGAAATGATGTGCATCAAAGTAAAGTTAGTTTGTTTACTCTCAAGTTCTAAGTTGAAGGCTTTAAATGGGCCTCCCCTAGTAAAGTTAGCACTCACATTACCCACGAGATCTAGTCAGAATACTTGCTAGACTCTTTGTTATCGGGTCATTTCCATTGTTACAGATGTGCTTCTCTCATTCTTCAGAAAGTGCTTATAATTAATGTCAAAAACATTAAAAACTCTTATTTATTTTATCGGTAATAACTCACAGTAAAGAAAGGTTAAATTGGGCTGATGATTATGAGACCCAGCTATGAATTCAATGCATCATATATTCTTATTTAAGGATGAATTACTAAATAATTTATCAGCAATAAAACAATAACATTGTAATACATAATTCTATGTATTTAATAATATGTAATTGCTGCCATACTAGGTATTTACAATGTCAGATTAAAATTTACATAATTGATAATATTATTGGTGTAAGAATTCTTTAGTGACACAAATCATTATTAATCCACACTTTTTCTAACAATTCCATATTCATTGATTTCTCAATGGTAACCTTCTACATACATTTGAAAAATGCTTTAATAATAACCGGAATAATTCATTACAGCCATTCATCGTTATTTTTTAACAAATCAATGCTCAATTTATTATGTGTATATCCGCTCTAAAACTTTTACTAGATTATGTAAAATTTTCTTCAATGCTTTCATTATAGAGTTAGTTCCTTCTCGAATAATTAGCTTTTCATCATCCCATTAACTTTTCTTCTAATATTGTATCCAATTACCAATTTTCATTTATTTGTAGAATTCATTCGAGTGCTTTGTGATTCTAAAGGAGTTGATTTAACAGTGACAATTGTTTTATCTGACTACATATGTATTATTACAATATTTTTATAAAATGCATACATTTTTTCCCAACATTCTGAATTGAATCACAAATGATTTATTGAATGTCTTGAGATATTTTGGTTATGTTTCCTTAGTCTTTATTATAGTTCTAAATAAAATGTCCTAGTTAGACAAAACAAATATCACTATTAATTAATGTCATTAAGAATCACAAATCTCCTTTTAATTAAAAAATATATATTTAAATAACTTATTGCTCAACATTTTATGATAATACAGGAGTTCCAGTTAATAGTCAGCCGCGTAATACACTCAATTTTTGTGACAGAATGAATCACCCAAATGTATAAGCATTTCATCAGCAGACTGCAGCCAGTTGAACTATGACATCCCCATTTGGGGATTGTTGGGAGGCTGGAGGAAAGGGGGGATAAGGAGTAGCAGGGAAGAAGAATGTTGGATCTGTTCACTTAATATAGCCATTTCAAGCAACATTTGTATTCCGAGTGGTAGTCTCTCACTAGGGTAATGACGAGAGTATCATCCGCTTCGGGACAAGTAAATGAGGGTACTACTTGCAAAGTTGGTAACCTCAACAAATCTCTGTTTCGAGATAAATGAAGAATACTATTTACTTACTGGATGTTAGACACTATATCTGTCTGCAAAAGGAAAAGAGGAATGAGTCCATAAACGCAGATGTTTGGGAGAACCAAAACAAAATCGAGGAATTTCGTTTTTTGCATGTAATTGTGTCATTTATCACATGCCATTTTTCAAAAAATAATAGCACATTATTTTATTTTCTGACTCAACTAATTTTTCCTTGGTAGATGTGTATCTGAGGAACAGCTCTGCATACTTAACTCAAAACTCGATTTTATGAACTCACCTCCTTTTTCCTTTCGCACACAGATATATTTATTATTATAACATTTCAACTGAGATAAAAAAAAGAGTAGGATAAGAAAATTTTGTATTCATATTTTTTCCCACTGGCCGAATCTTAATCAAGATGGCAGTGAGTGGGGTTATTGACTTTTCTAGTAATATCCTTTGATATACTATTCAATTAAATTGAATATATAAAATAACCCTTTATAAATAAAACACATTATTTTATTTAACCGCAATGGATTTGGAACCCGCAACCAGGGTCCAGAATCAAGAAGCTTATCACTCTGCCACGGAGGACGTCATATAATAGAGAAGTACTATTATTTGACCAAATCTTCTTGGCCCTTCACTTCTGGATATGGCGGCTTCTCAAAATAATCGAAATCGATTGAATCTTGTAATTCATTAGAATATTCTCTATTTTGTGAGCATGTTATGTGAAATGAATTGATTGATGATTGCATCTCTGTAAATAGAGGCTGTTTAGAGGCCCAGCAGCAGTTGGCAGTTGGCTATGATGAGTGTCAAGAAGTGATGTTGAACCGTAGATACTTGATTGCATGATATTTAGAGTTTTAGTTGTTTGATGATATTACATTACAAACACTAATTAATATGCCAAAGACGCTTAGCTAGTTTTTTTTTTTTTTTTTTACTTTTGTGTAAATGTTTAGATAGTAAGAACACATTTATAAATATATTTTTACAGTGTGCGATTCTTTCAAAAAGTTACGGAAGATTTTTTAAAGAACTGGTTGATATTATCAAATTTCTATTTATTATTAAAGTAATGTGAATAGTGTGAAATATTTTTTTATTGTGGAGTTGTAAATATATGTTTTAAATTTTAACTATTTATTTTCAATTATTGTAAACACCTTGGATATGCTTTTTATTTTATTTACAAAGTACAAAATGAAGGTTAATAGAGGTGTATTTGATGTTAGAGATTGAATAGTCAGTTTGAAATGTTTCATCCTTGTTTCAATCTTCCCTTTTCGTTGGCAATTTCTGAGACTGGTAGATTCCTTTAACCATCACTAAATATATTTATATTAAAGATTGTGACTAGTAGATTAAATACAATGGCTGGTCATTTTTACATTCACGTATCAGAAAATATTTGCTTATCAAAATATTTAAACCATTCTTGGGTTCAGAAAACTGTATTGATGATTTAGAACAAATTATACTTTACTACTAATAATTATGTGCATTCCTCCAATATCTTAAGAAGTGTGATTTCGTCACATAGTAATAGTTTTTCTTGCAACAGTATGTTGATGAACAAAATATAAAATTCCACACACTTTGCTTTTTAAGATAATTGAAAAATTAACAATTAATGTAAGATCTCTTTTGAAATGTCTTTAAAAATTAACATTCTTATTCTGCGATAGCTCAATATATATTTGCTAGATTTATTTGTCTCTCTTCAGTGTTAAGAATTTAGTGGTTTGGGTGAATTGAACTTTTCGGTTGAATTCAACACAAAGAGGATGTATTCTACGGAGTGAAGCACAGAGTCAGTTAAGTATTAGTGGCGCGGCAGGTATATTCGAGTTCTGTTCTCTTGCTGCGGGCTAATGTGAAATGTACTATGCTCTTGTAGATACCTGATACTATTATAGAATAAATAAAGTATAAATAATTAATTCCCTGTCTAATTATTTTATTTGTATGTACATATTTCTAAACTTTCTTTCATTTGATTTTCAGTGATTGACTGTCGGAAGTTCATGAAACAATCTAAAGAAAAGTGATGGGAGAAATCTGTTTTCTGAAGCAGCAAAAAACTCTAAAAGGATGAGCTCTGGGGTTGTAAAATTTTCACATTCATTTTGTAATTTCTAAGTCATCAAAACTATTTTTAGCTTGCAGATTACATCATGAGTTATGGAGCTTTGAAATATAAAAAATATAAAACGAGATGCCGTATGATTCCGTTCCATATAATTTTTTATGACAATAAAAGACTTAAAATCTACTGAGAAAAAAATATTTATTACGAAGTGGAGATGGGTAGTAAAACGTGTATTTTTATAATATTCGATTTATTTATTTGTTATCATTCAAAATGTCGCTTCATTATAAAAAAATAAGTATTGTACATGGTGCATAATTTAAAAGATGAACGAAGGCACTCCAAGGAGTAAAGTCTGTACTGGACGTAAGGAATTTTAGAAGACAGTCATTGACTTTTAAACAACAGGGCCAAGTCTTTTTCGAACTGTTCCCTTGATAAAATACAAATTATTAAATAAAGTTGGTATTTGACTTTATGAACGCAATCAAACGATCTTTTGACGATTTTCCCTCAGATCATCTAGTACTAAGTACTGATTCTCAAACCATGTCAATAGTAGGCACGAAATAGTTAGCTGTTATTATTTTATTTTATGCACATACAAGTCCACTAGTGCTAAAGTGATATAACCCTCATTTATGAAAAAATCAAATTGTTGATTGAATCAACCCACTTCTGACACACTATGTACAAGAAAAAATACCCACCAACTTTTATTTCCACAAAGAAAAAAAGATGTGCCATAAACTCTGCTTCAGCAATAGTGGTTTTACCATTAAAAATAGCTTAAACTTGATAGTTTCAAAATACCCTTCTAAAAAATCCACAAAACAAACAAGGTTGACCACAAAATAAGTCTTTAAAAGGTTGTCCACAGTGGCAAGGCGTTTGCGTTTGCAGCGCGGGCGCACACTGCGAAGCGGGCTGGTGTCCATAGTGCCACAGTTGGCACGCGCGTATCATGGGTGTTCTAAAGCTTTTATTAATACAATAGACACTGAATGTATTTTGGGATTTTGGTAGCAAAATGTCTTATTTTTCAAAATACGATAGAAACGGATACAAAAAATGCCTGTTAGATTATTAAGACGTGTTACTTGTTGCATAACATTGTTTGCAGTATAGATGGCAACAATGATAGAGACTATTTGCGTATCAACATAGCGAACAAGGCGATTGATGCGGGATCAATCAAATGCGGCGTACAATTTAAAAGCAAAAGCATTACGAGATAAATTCTGCACCTACTTTTAGGAAAACATGTAGTTATAATATTTTTTCTTTTACTATCGGTACTCAAATAAATGAACTTACTTTCATATTCAGGAAACAAATCTTTAATTTAACTCCATAACTTACCAAAATCAGACTTTTTGTTTTGAATAACGTCGCGTCACGCGCAGTTCGATCAAACTGGTTTGAGTTTCCCGCAATCGCGTGGTCAGCCCGCGTATTCTCTGGGCATTCGTATGAGATGACTATGGTTTGATCTACACACGCACTGCTCGCGCCAGATCGCATGAATGGCCCCGCGGCGCCTAGCCGCACACGCACAGTTATTGTGGACACTTCGCTTGCTGCTCATATGTTTGATACGCTGCGCCGGTCCCACGCCACTCCCGCACCGCGCCAGTGCTTGCACTAACCCTTAAAATAAGTACATTCGTATTATCATAGCTTCAAAACACCTCAAATTTTCAATCGCATTTTTCTTCATTGTGCATACTTGGGGTAAGACTAGTCTTACGCTAATTGCCTCATAAATAATCTGCAGAATCACACGAAGACAACTGAAGAATCTGAAGTACACTCAGAGCAAGAATATATATGGAGGGAAAGCTAAGTAATTTTACCAAACCTATACAATTTTACGATAAATCACTTTCTCCGGGTTTTTACGCCGTAAACCTTGAAAGCGAAAGAGACGAGATAAGTTCTCACATAATATAGCACTACCATTCGGTATGTAAGCATGTTTTCCGTCTCCGGCGACTCCGCCCACTACATTTTGTTATGCGACAACAGGATATAACTCAACGGTTTTTGAGGTTATATCCTATATTTTTATTTATAACAATACTGTGAAAAAGTGGTTTTACAAATAGTGGTCGACATGTGCTAATGGATGTATAAATACACTGGAGTAACAATATTGCGCTGAGATAAATACCCTAGTCCTAGTCCTAGCCATGCCCGAGTCAGGCAAAAATCATAAATACTGACTACAGAAGCGCTCCCTCCTGTATAGCGCCCTTGAGGTGATTTTTCACAAAAACGGCGCTATACAAATCGTCCAAATATTATTATTATTATTGCTCTGAGGAAGTACATCTTCATTTTGTGTTTTCTTTTGATTTAATTTGAGAGCTTATAAGACGGACGTCGAAATTCCTCAGCTGTAGAGATGGTCGATATTCCTGTCCCGGTTAAAAGGAACCGGCTCCAAGCTGGTCACTGGAATCATCGATATTATTTCTCTAAGGAGCCAGTTCCTTTTTTTGGCAAATAAAGCGAATATTCATTAAATGCTTTTCGTCGGAAATGCGCGGTTCCTTTTGGCGAGAAACCCTTAGAGTAACACTGAGGAACCGGCTCCACAGTTCTACCCACGTTTTTTTTATTAACAAGAAGCCGGCTCCAGTTTTTTCAATTCTCAGAATATCGCTAGCAACCCTTTTTTAATGGCGAGGAATCGGTTCCAGTTATTTTCGTTTTCAGAATATCGCTAGCACCCCCCCTCTCTATGAAATAAATAAATTAAACATAACAGGAATCCTTTCTCTGTAGTATAACTATTTTATTTGTGGGACTTTTTTAGCACCAGGAACCGGTTCCAAAAATAACAACCGATTTCTCGACAGTCACCGGTAACTGGAACCGCAGGTACACCCAATTTCCGATATCAACCATCCCTACAGATTACGAAACACAGGCGGCCGAAGGCTATCTGTTGACCAAGAATTCAAAATCCTTGGAGGAGAATGAATTCTTAACCCATGTTATTTTAAAAAGTGGCTTGCAATAAATATCTGCACACATGCCCTATCGTTTTTATAATGTGCTGCATTAGATTATACGTATCGATGATTCTCAAGAATAAATAATTGTGATAAATTAGTATTTGCTTACGGCGTTCTGTAATTATTATATGGATATATTCCGAGTGAATAGATTTAAAAACTCAATAAATAATGTGTCCACCTGCTTAATGACTTCAAAACTTATCTATGCAGATGGTTAAAAGAGGGATCGCACGAACAAATTATTTTCTAAGCCGATTTAAAAACGATGAATGTTCGAACGGCGGCCGCCCCGCCGTGAAGAAAATAATACTCGGAAAATACCAGGAGCACAAACGCGTGAGAAGTGACTCGTTGAAATTAATAAATTTGTTTTTGTCAAAGAAATTCGAATGTCGAACGTCAAATTTGGGCGTTTCTTGGCGTTCTCATTATCCGGAGCGCAGAAGTTGATGGAGTAAATTCATTTCGAGCAACGCGTGAATTTGAATTAACTCTCGGCGAATTTCACAATAATTATGACATTTGTGAACCAATTTACAACAAGAACAAAATAAGTACCAGGGTCACAAAAAAGTGAATGGGTATTTTGGTTTGGTTCATAGGAAACTATAAGGTACTGCAGAAAAAAATATGGCGATTATGATTTTGAAATAAAATTACAAAATTTGTCATCCAATTTTTCAGTCCTCATTATCAGCACACGTTTTACGAGGCAAGATGAGCCAACGTGAGACAAAACGAAGCAAGGCGAGTCAAGTCTATGGCTGTATGTAATAAACTTGTTCTAATTTATTGTAGTAAAACTGCATAAAATTAAAAGCTATTTTTTGATTTATTCAAAATAAAATTGGTAGTTTTTTTAAATCATATCACATCTCACCGCTCAGCCATGGAGGCGATCCTCCATGCCTGAGCGGTTAAGTTCTTTTTCTGGCTCCGGAAAGGGAAAGGTAAAGAAAGAAATTAAGTTGTACTCGTATATTTAATAAATAGGTTTTTTTATTCAACAAAATACACACACAAAACACAAGCAGATACCCATCTGTAATAACAATGGAAACACAATTTATTTTTGTAATTAAATTGACTTACATTTTACAATCACATAAGAATAGAACAGACACATAATACATATATTAAATTATCTAGGAAACAATTGTTTCTAATAAACTTCTTATAATATCAATGCTTACACTAGAACAATGGAACTGCAATTTGAACATAATAAGATAGATACAACAAAACATTTTGTAATAAAAAAAAACATATTAATTTAAAATTCACCAACAAATACTATGACAATTATAAAAACAGAATGCAGAAATTCAAATGACTTGTGCTAATAATGTACCCGAAGAGCAAAGCATATGAAGTTGAATACATTACATATAACTAATGAAATTTTTGTACATTTCTATTTGATCCTGAACATATTTGTACTGCAAGTTCATCGTTTTTGTTTTTCAGAGGATTTTACAGGTTCTATGGCAAATGTTTTCTAACATTATTTGCAAAGTTTTTTACAATTACATTCATTGTAAAATCATCTTGAAGCAAAAAATAATCATTTCATTTAGAAACACTTTTCTTATTTAAAATGTAAAGTTGATTCTGGCCACTAATAAAAATATCAGGATAAGAATCCATTTTTTTGCAAACTAAACCATACTAACGCTGTAGCAACAGTGGGACTCTTAGTCGGTAATATTAATTTGCCTCATCTAATTCCAAAATCAATTCTTTGGGTACATTTTCAACTTCTCTTATCTAACGACTGAAGCCATGCTACACATTTATTCTCAATTCTCTTAATAATAATAATAATAATATTTGGACGATTTTTATAGCGCCGTTTTTGTGGAAAATCACCTCAAGGGCGCTGTACAAATCTTAATTTCTACTTAATATTAATTCTTAGTTTATACAAATATACCTATAGCAACATACTTACCTGGCAGGACAGAATCACCATATCATAATAAACTAAGAATGTACACCTCTCCAGTGACGGCTCGTGACTTTTTAGTGTGTTTCAGTGCTAAGATTAAAAAAAAAATTAAAAAAATAAATTGATAATGTTGTAGCCAAAAACTTTTTTTTTGGTATAAAGATTTTCAAGTTTTTTCAGTTTTTGTGGGTCATTGACCCAACAAAACTGAAAAATAACACAGATGATAACAATGAAAAATAACAGAAGCCGCTGATTGGCTTGGTGGTGGGCGGCGTCGGCTTGGGCGGCACGGGCGTCGTCGTAATCGTGGTCGTCGGCGCTGCGGCGCTGGTCGTGGTGGTCCTTCTCTTCTTCTTGCGGAAAAACTTGCGCAGCTGCCCGGGCATGTTTGTTGCTGAAAAACTGTCATTGGAGTCCTCCAGAGCCAGAGTATGCTGCGCTGGTGCGGAGTTCACCAATCCGCCATTTTTATAACATTATACCCAGCAATATATGTAATAATTGGCATTAAGTTTTTGGGAATATTATCTAAAGAAAATTCAGAATATATTATATCATTCTCCATTAACTAAAAACTAGACATTGTATATTAATTGAATTTATATTATACCTACTGTTAGTATTGGGTTAAAAAATGTTCATTTTGTACAATTAATTAAATTTTAAAAAATACTTAAATCTACAGACACTTTATGAATTGATGCACTGCTTGAGGAAGAAGTGTCTTTAATGCAATATTATTTCCTTTAAATACTAATATAATGCTGTTTTTAAAGCAAAGTTTTCTTTGACTTTCTAAGACCTGAATGTAGCTAATGCAATAATTAGCTCCACTCATTTGCCGATAACAACCAAATCTCGCTTCCAGATCATCATTTTGAAACTTGTCCAGTAGGAGGTAGTCTATTGTCTCTTGTAAGTGGAGAACATACGTGGGATTAAAAATAGGAAGGAATCTAACGTGGTGATGAGATTGGAATGTTTGCGCCTTGAAAGGAAGCACCCACAGGAATCGTAACCCTTCAAACATGTTCTGTACAAAGTTAATATTATCCTAACTATCTTCTCTGTATGTATGGGTTCCCTGTGTGTATCATTAAAGCGCATTCCTTTGAATGTACTATGTACATTAATAATTTTCCACCATCTACAAAATATATTAAAGAAATTTAATGTACCCTCAGGGTCTTGAAACGTTTCAGGATTTTTAAGTGCAACACACTTTAATCCTGCAATAGTTTTTTCATTATTTTTTTGCAGCTAATGAAACATGTTGTTTTTGAATACTACTAGGAATGCTACAATGCTTTGTATGACAACATGTGTACAAATTTAACAAGGGACTTCTTCCCTTCTTTGTATACTTTATATATGCAAATGTTGAAAGTGAGCTTCCAACGTTTTATTAAAGTCATCAATATTAGGAAATTTAACTACACAATTATCGTCCTTTTTACATATCCAATTATTACGCACACACTTAATTATGTGAACAGGATCAAAAATGACAAATAATGTTCTACTATTATCTATGGGATGAGGTACACTGGGGAGTAATATTTTATTGAGTTGGAACAATTCAAAAGCTTTACTATTTATAACATTATTATCGGATATGAGTCGTATAGTATCAAAGGCAGAACTATCCAGAATACCAATTTAGAACTCTCCATTATTTAAATATTTATATTTAACTAAACGCAAAGATTGCATTCACGCTATTTAAAAATTTCGTATTGTGATTCAGATATACAAATAACGTTAAAAAATCTCAACATTAAATAACTCCTAAAAACACATAAAACTGTTTTTATTAATATTTCAATATGATCAATAATTCTGCCTTTGATACTATACGACTCATATTAAAGATGTTTTTTGAGAGCCAATATCATCAACCTCCTTCATAACATTTAATATCAGTGATTTCAGTTGTTTGGCTGTCAAATTGTTTACTGGCACTATACTAATGACATCTTTATATTTTGACAAAATGCTAGAAATCATAAATACAGTTTTCACAATTTTTGATGGATCAGTATTACTGCTTTCGTACAAATGACCCCCTTTAAAATTAAGTTGAGGACTTACATAAATTTCATCCAATTGCAAATTCACTAAAAGTTCATCTTTTTCATCGTTTCTAAATATTCTACACTACCCTTATTTCTTGATCAAATAAACTAAGTTTTGATATCAATTTATTATTATTTGTAGGGTGAGAAATGGACAAATAATTGAAGAGTGATTTTTCAAAGTGTCTTAAGTCAAAATGAATGAATTTCAAAGTGAGAATGCCATTGTAATCAGAATTATTAGCTGCGTAATCAACAAGAATTATATTTCACAAACTGTCACTAAGTTCTATACTATAAAGCTTTAAGATTTGTCATTCTTCAAAATGCCCCCTGCTGAAGTCACCAGTCTACTTAGTTTCAAACGGGCCTTAGTCATGGCGCATGAGCTGACTCATTACTGTTTTAAAATGGGGGATCTATCAGGTGTTCTGAATGATGTTGGCAAAGATTTAGAGGACTTTGATGATGATGTGAGCATTGTGGCTAAGGGAAGAACACGTAAATACAACCCTAGTGGATAGAGGGTTAATATTGATAAGGAGAACCGAAACAGTATCAATGGAAAATATCCTAAAAATGTCATATAGACACAACTGCAAAACTTCTCTATGTTCAGCGTTGCAGAACTTAACACAAGATATCAAATGTATTTAGTAAAGCTACGTGATCACAGCTATATGGCGCCTTTTAACAATATTTTACTCTATCACTGTTGTAGTTTTGTGTACTGTGTAATGTTTAAAGTTTTCCTTTCCAGGAACGCATTTCTTTGACAACACCAAGAGAAAAGGTGTGAAGAAATTATCACTGTTGATGCTGACAAGTTCAAACACTTTTAAGGAATTCATATTTGTATTACTGCATTGAAATTAGCAAGAAAGTTATTGAATTATGTTTTTAATTTAGATTTTGTTCCAGAATGTACCGAAACCGCAAGAGATATATTGTACATTTAAGTACGATGCGCAGTTCTGTATCAGAGGTTATGGATGTTGGAAATGAAGAACCAGTCAATCAAGTGACAACATGATGTTATGTCTTCTACTGGAGAATTTATCCAAAACCTATCGCAAAACATTGTGGCCCTACACCAAACAAAGATATCACTGTAAACAGAAGTCTGTGTGAATTAACTGAAGAGTAAATCCCACGAGGTGATATGGATGTTTCTTTGCCAATGAATTCTGATATTTCAGTTGATCAGAAAAAAAAAAAAAACAGAAACGGAGAATCTTGCGGAAAGGGTATGTCGGGTATAAAAGCATTGCGGAAAATATTAACAAAGCCAATTGAAGTCATCAAAGTCTATGTGAATAAGATGTTCACACCAATTACGCAATGGTGGCACAGATACATTCTTTTTGTTGTCAGAAAATTATGGAAAAGGACCTGGTCTGCACATATTTAATAGTTTTTGGAAATTGAAAAACTTGGTCAAAGAAAAAAGCATCTTTTCTGAGCTTTGTGGCAACACGTACTATAAAAAAGTGTTTTCGTGAAAGTACAGCTATGATGAAGAAGAATCAAGGATATGATGTTTATCTTTTAACTAAGGACGCGGGTAAACAGCAATGTGCAGCAAAATGTTGATGAATACCTACTTTGAACCTCTCAAAAAGCACAATGCAAGATAAAGCAATCAGTAACACTTTGTTATCAATGATAATGAAATTTTCCCCCCTACCAATATAAATAAAAGAGTGGCCAAGCAAACTCAAGCTATAGAGACTGTAAAAAAGTGGCTAAATCTTCTACCAGTTGTTCCAAATCATTATTGCACACCTCAAACAAATAGACGATAATATGTCGAATTGTCTTTTTTATGGACTCAACACGTGCTATCAGTCTTTAATTGTGTTCTAAGTTGCTGTTTACTACAAACAGAAACTTCAACTCCAATAATGTGGATGTGTACGCGTGGCATGAAGCAGATGGAGGTGTGACCGCTAACGAGTTCACAAGTTGTATTATTAACTATTTAGAGAACTAGCCACGTCAATATAATAAGATCATCTTAGTTTCTGATGGTTGTAATTATCTAAATGGGAATCAATACTGGCAAGTGGTTATATCATCAGTCACAGTAGAACAGATATTTCTGGAGAAGGGCCATACTATGATGGAAGTCAATAATGTCTATTCGGTGCTGCAGCATTACTTCAAGCCCCCAATATATTTTGCAAGTGATTGATTACGTATGCAAATGGCTCCACCCAAAAAGCTGTACAATATTAAAAATGTCCACATTGATTTAATTTTAAATTATCAAACCTTAAATACAAATTCAACATCTTTAAGACCGAGAAAGAAAGTAAGGCATCCTGCTGTCACATAGTTAAGGATTCTGAAATACTTATCGTCGGGGGATATCTTTTAAAAATTAGATCAGCTGAAGGATTGGTTAGAGTTGCTCCAACGCCGCAAGACTGGCTATGTTCCCCCATTGCCTCTGTAGAACACACTCCTTGCCTTGTCTGAATCCAAATTCAGGCATTTGCAAGAATTGAAACTTGGAATAGACAAATATCATCACCCTTATTATGATTCCCTAACGTACGTGAAAGAATTGTAGGAGCGAAATCATTAATTTAGTTTTTTTTAATATTGTGATTTGTGTTCCAATTAATAATGTCAATGTTGTACAAGGGAATGTGGTTAAGTTGTTATTATTTATATTTATTTCTTTGTTTCATGTACATACGATTTGAAATTTAAATAACAGTTGCGGATTTAATTACCGCTGCAACGCCAATTACTAAGAAAATAATTAATTAGCCTATTAATATTTTACACGTTTTTTTGTATAAATATGGGTGCTGCAAGTCTGAGTGTTGTGACGACTCAAAGATAAGTGTTAATAACTCTTGGCAATGTTGAAAGAAAAAGGTATCATTCAAAGTCAAAAAAACATTGGCTAAAAAAATGCCACATCCTCTGCATATCGCTACACAATTTCATTGTCACGGAATGTATATAACGTTTACATATGTTATGTGATAACATAATCACATATTTTAACTTTTTCCATTTGACTACACTAGACTAGTGTCTAATGGATAGAATTAAAATAATTTTGAATGAAATATTTTGACAGCTAGTATAAAATATGGGGAATGTGGCGAAAACTGTGCATAGAATATGAGCCATCTGCAAAAATCGCAGTAAAATGCGATTTTTGGTTTAATTTAGTTTAATTAATATTTCCAATAAATGTATTCTTTTATTGAATAAAATATTTTTTTCCTACTTTGTCCATAAATAGAAGTATTATTTTCCGTTTAGTTATTTTTTTAACGGTTTTTATGGATTATCTCCGAATGTACACACTGTCACATACCCCATCCATATTTGATATGCATCGACGATATGATACACCGTCCAAAGATGTACAAACCTTATCTTAGGGACAAACATAGATGCTGCAAATAAGTAAGTATTCCCACTGTACCGACCGAGATTTTTAAGGGTAGCGGCATACTTCATTTGTTCTATAATTAACATAATTCGCAGATCAGCATCTGGGAAGTGTTTTTGCAGCATTATGAGAACATCATTCAAATCTAAAGTGGGGATGGTTTTGTGATGGATAGAGGACTCGATAAAATTGATCAATTCGCTTAAATCATCTACATTTCGAATTAAGCTAATGTCTTTTGGATGTCGGCTCTTACTTACTAACTTATTATCTAAATATCAATCTATTTGTAAATCACTAATAACTTTTATAGCTCCTAAAACACAGGGCGTATCATTTGAATTAATTAAACACAAAACTCTGTAATGTAACGCTGTCTCCGTCAAAACCCATTCTGGTTTGATTAGATTTGAAGTCCTTCCAGAAGAAAAAAAATGATACATCGTCCGAAGAGTTTATAGACTTAGCTTCGCTGTGCTTCTTAAAATCTACGAGACTATGTTTAAGTGCAGTTTCCATCTGGGATGCCTCCACATCGCCTAGTCTCTTCCGCACTTTGGAGGCGGTGGACAGGTATTTGGGAGCATTTGGAAATATTGTAGGGACTGATCCCTCACGAAGCTTGGGAATTTTGCGAAGCACATCCAGAATTTTCCCGCGTACTGTGCATTAGTCACATCGAATGATTGAAAAACGAATGATTTGACGGATTCTTGATTCCATAGAAATCCTACGAAGCCATTTTTCTGAAGAACATCATTTGTTGGAAGGAAAAATGTAGATCCACTTCCATGTTGTGAGCGGTAGATGGACTTACACCCACATGACACTGCAACACCTCCCCCATCTTGTTCTTGGAAATCACCTGAAATAAAACAACAACCAAATAAGGCATAGGTATTTCAGTGGTGTAATAATGTGTGTAGCTACAATCTCTGATCTCGGGTTCGATTCCGGATGGCGTCAACACGAATACATGAGGGGCTTAGAAGCAAAGGCAGCAATCTCCAAAAACGGTTCTGTAGCATTGTCAACTTTTGAATGATTATTACAAAGAAATGGAGAATGAAGTGTACAAAAATGTTAGTGCACATTGAACTAGGAACAATTTGAAACAATTATCTCTAAATTTATCAACATATTCACAAAAGAAAAGTGCGTTAAACGTTAAATCAACTTTTCAAGAAATAATTTAAAATGAAGGAGATTGCTGCCTTTGCTTTTAATCCCCTCACATATAGGTAGCATAAACACATTTCAAAATTAAATTTAAATAAGTTATAAAAGATCAACGTTTAATTCTAAACTAACTTGTAGATTATTTGAAACGTCAAACAAGATTTTTAACCTACTGCTGGGCGCGTTGTTGTGAGTCACATGACCGGGCGTGTGCTTTATTGAGTGCGGCATATCAAATTCCAATATTTTTATTAAAATATTTGTCATCTATATGTGGAAAGTGATTATTCCAGAAGGACTAAGTTATTCTGTATAGATTCACATATATTTCAACAGTCATAAAATCCAACGTACGGTATAATATTCTATGAAAAGGAAGAAATACCACACTTGATTTACATCAAAACTACAATAATGCAACACTATCAAACGTTTCTAAAAATAGAATCATTTTTTTTAATGTATCCATCTCAGTAGCAGTGTCCGTAGCTACTTGTTTAGGACATGGGAAAACTTTTAATATATTCTTAGCTATCCCCTGTGCCTGTGATGCTAATGGCTGCACCAAATCGTTTCCAAATCACCAATGAAAAACGTACAATCGTCATCTGATTCAGAATTAGTTATGTCCATAGCATCTTCAGCGTCCGATTCGTCTGATAGATCTGTTTTGCTTTCTTTAGACTGTTGTTCCACCGTTTCATCATCAAATTCATTTTCGATGTCTGAATCATATATAATGTCTCCTTCATGCTCGTCGTCAGACATCTCATGAAGAAAGCGTAAGATGTCATCTTCATTTGTAATATGTGCCATGTCAAGTAAAGGTCAAAGTGTGTGCGAAATATGAAGATATATTCTCGGGCGCGTTCCTCACTCTGTGCAGTAACCGAAAAAAACGGGGAATTACGGACCGGGCGCACGCTTCACTCATTGCGACCTCTCACTTTCTAACTAGATTTTAACTAAGTGGTGACGGTGAGATGAGTGCAGATAGTGTCCGCAGAGTCGAAATATACTGAACAGGGATTACCTCAAGTCCCGAGATATTTTATCCATTGCTTCCCCTCGAAAACTGCAAAAAGGCTGACTTGCCGCGTGCAAGACCGCGCGCCCCGCAGTAGGTTAAACATTAAATTCACGTTATAAATACGAAATTTACTTACCAGTTCAATTTCCAAGTAAACTCTACTGTTAGTACAATCACTGTTTATTATAGTCTAATCACTGTTTATTTAACAAGTTTGGGGTAAAACAACACAAAAATCGGAACTACCAACGGCCACCATTTGCAACAATGCAAACTTGCTATAGGACACGGGATTAGAGATTAACGATATAAAAATAGCGAATTTCCGAGGAACCGGTTCCCCTTGTGCTTTTTGTTCTCGCCAGTCATTGGTAACTGGAACCGCATGTACACCCGGAATCCGATATCAACCATCCCTAATCAACTGTCAAAACATCATCATTTGGATGTCACTAAATAGCGCTAGTGTCGCACGCCGTTGAAATGCCGCTTTAAAATTATTCAAATGTTTGCAGAAAAAAAATTCCTTATATACGAGGATTTTAAGTAATATTTCAACCTACTAAAAAGGAGTACTTTGTTTACGGAATCTTTTATTTTGGTAGAGTATTTAGTCGGACTTTTTTTTACAATATTTAAATAACACTGCGGCTTAGACATTTAAAATATTTTTTAAATTATAATTTTACTATTAACCTTATTTTTTCTACCAACTTGAGGAAGGATCCCCTTGACCAGATTAGGTATATCGGTCTTGGTGTATTCCAGTTTATTGAGTCCATTCTCCACCTTCATGATGTTCATGTATTTGCAAACCACGTCGGCCAGGATGACTCCAGCCTCAGCGTTCTTGGCGTTAGTGATGTTTGCTCCCAGCAGACCGGCTGCCTCCAGGTGCCGTTCGGGGCAGGCCGACCCTGAGAATGCGAATACCTCTGGGGCGGACATTACCACTGATATTCCGTGCGGAATGATTGTGACATTCATGGGTACAGACATTTCACAGTAGGTAAAACATGATTAAAAAAATAAAAACAAAGAAAGTACCCACTGTTTAACCATTTTAGTGCTGAGCTTTTTCTTCAATGTTCCTTAAATCGCTAAACCAAATATTCCTTTAGATCAGAGGTTCCCGAACTTTTTTGCCCCAGAGACCACTTGCCGATTTTTTCTGTTTTGTATAGACCCCCTGCTTTCCTAATATTGATTTTTTTTAGCGTTGGGAAAAACTTTAAGGTTTTGTGAATGCTTCAGGAACTGTTAGTTCTTTGAAATGAACCCTTCGCGGTGAACACTTCAATTGAAGTCGAACTCGCCAAAAAATAGTACTAGTCGGTAAAGATCTCAAATCGACAAGTGCTAGCAAATCAACAAAAATTCTTCTCCGAAAAAAAGGCGCTAGTAGGTAGAGATTTAAAATCGAAAACGACAAAAGTTCCTCCCCAAAAAAGTACTAGCAAATCGACAAAAATATGAAACTGAGGAAGAACCAGTTCCTCGCCAAATCTTTGTAGTAAATTCTTTGGTTCTTTGTGGTCTTTGAAGTCGAACTTCCATTGAAGTACTTACAATAAAGTACTTCATTGAAGTCCGAATCCAATTGAAATATATGAACTACTGCAAAATGAAGTAGTTCGCACCAACGGAACTACCAACTTCAATTGAAGATTTGTTCAATGAGAATTGAATGAAGTTGGAACTGCCGCAAAAGGAAGTAGTTCTTTGAAGTTTGCGGGAAGCCAACATTTTGGTGACGGCCTGCCTAAATGGAATCCATTCTCATGGATCCCCATTTACGTCTCGTGCACCCCCATTTTTTTTTTCATTGACGTGGACCCCTTGCAGATCGGAATCGACCCCTGGGGGTCGATATAGACCACTTTGGGAATGACTGCTTTAGATTGTATTTTGTACACGGTATTCAGTGGAGCATATCCCCCAAAAGATCAGAACAGGAAAACAAAATTATAATATAAAGGTGCAAGAATATAGTATAAATAATGCTTCTACTTCGCCTGTAGTTGTAGGGAACAACTTGACATACCCTGCAGGCTGCAGCCAGTTCTAAGCCTAGATAAAGGAGGAGGGTTTGTTGTAGGGCTAAGCATCCTGCATATTAAAAAACTTTCAAAGCGTAATAAGTGTGGCGAACCCATCGCTCGGGGAGTGGAAAACAATCCGCAATTGTCATCCTCAGCTAACGGCATATAGTGTGACGAACCCATCGCTCGGGGAGTGGAAAACAATCCGCAATTGTCATCCTCAGCTAACGGCATATAGTGTGACGAACCCATCGCTCGGGGAGTGGAAAACAATCCGCAATTGTCATCCTCAGCTAACGGCATATAGTGTGACGAACCCATCGCTCGGGGAGTGGAAAACAATCTGCAATTGTCATTCTCAGCTAACGGCATAGAGTGTGGCGAACCCATCACTCGGGGAGTTAAAACACAACCCGCAATTGTATAATTCAAAGGCATAGAGAGTGTGGCGAACCCATCGCTTAGGGAGTGCGAACATAATGTGTGGTCTCTCAGAGTATGAAGACTACCCCGGCATTCGGGGCTCTGCTGGGGTGGACTTTTTATTTTCCTTAATGCTTGTGGGATTAATTATGGAATACAATAATTACATTGGGGACCCCACACACTGCGGCACGAAACTCACTAATTTGCTTATGCGTACAATCAGAGGGATGACTCAGGAAGAAAATATCGACCTTGCTAAGTAGCAGGAGCCAAAGTGTAAAAATTACTCCCGTATCGTTGTTTGAAATTACTTTTCCTATATTTAGTGAACAGATCTGAAAAGTCTGGTACTTTTAAAGGATCTTCTGCCCCTCCCCCACTTCAATCAGTCTCACAACATTCTCCAAATTGAGGATATCATATTTACACTGGCTCTGGACAGTTGGGGTTCTTTTATAGTTTCACATGTATAACAGTAGTATAGATAACAGTATACCTAGATCAGAAATAAAATACTCACCTTCATTTTTTACCCTTTCTTCTTTAAATTAGGCTGCCAGGAACCCATTGCATCCAAAAGGCAATATCAAGTATTCTGGTCATAGTTATGCGCAATTTCAAAGAACACAATTTTATTCTAGACAACACTATTTGCTTACAATAACAGGATATTATTTATTTACCTATTTACCTAAACTTTCTACTTTCCGCTTCTACACCGATGGCTTAGAATCCCCCTGTCCTCCAACAAGGTAACGATGCATTGACTCCATAACTTTTTTTAAATGAAGCTTTGAACCCTGAGATTTATAGTACAGACCTTTTCGGAAGAGGGAGTGAGTTGGTACCCGCTGTGAATATTGATCTCGATTCATTTGACTGATAGCCGAGCGTCCTACATTGGACTACAGGCCACGAGGTTTCGTCGATGAATGGTTTAGCACTCTGGTGTAAACTTCCCAAAATGGCGCTTCAGCCCTTTTGCCTTTCCAGCAACGATATACCTTGGCAAAGGGTAAAAAATACTAAGCGAAATCCGAATGTATGAATTCAAACAAGATGCCTATGAATCTGCCGCTAGAGGCGCTGTCAGTGTCTAGGTATTTTATAAGAAGATACTGATGGAGTGTGCTGGTCAAAAGAGGAATGCGTAAATGAACAAAAATGTTTAATTAACAAAAAAAAAAATATATCACTACAAGCTTATCAACATTTTAAAATCACAAATTTATTGAAATAAGTAGATGAGATCAATACAATTTTTTTTATAAATAATTCATTGTATTAAATGTGTTTCTTATTAATTATTAAAATATATATATATTTAAAAAAATTAAGAAATTGATCACTTCTTCCTTCATAGTAAGTAAGTACAAAGATTGACCCATCTCTTTTATTCTAGTAATACTTTTCATAGTGAAATGAAGTTAATTTACTTTCTATAAGAAATCTTTTTCATAATTTTTATTGGAAAATACATTTTTTGTTTATACATTAAGTTTTACACAAATACTTAGTAACATACTAAATAAAGTACATTGGTTTATCGTACATAATCAGGCCCGGTTCTATGCAGGCGCAATTTGAGCAGTCCGCTCCAGGCGGCTGATTACAAAGGCACAATTTTTATTTAGTAAGTTGATTATAAGTATGTTTTGGAAATGTACTCCACAGAAAATTATTTAAAAAAATAAGTATTCAGATATGACTAGTTTTCAAAATGTCCTGATTTGTAGAATGTTTAGTAAATTGATATTTGAATGGTCTGTTTAAAAAAGGTTTGGTGAAGCAATCAAACATGTTCGGCAGTTATATTGCTATGGTAGAAGGAACTGCTTTTATAAGGGATATCACTGCCTTTGGATGGCTGATTTCCTCCGAGGAGTTGCCTGCTGATGATGGGCGTCTTGAGGCCGGTGAGGTCCTCCGACAGGGGCTGGTACGCGAGTCCGCAATCCTTCTTCCCCCTTCCCACGCTTAGAGTTGTGATGCTGAGTACTGCGCTTTTGTATCCGTTGATGTTACTGGCACTGGAGCAGTGCTTGATTGCTTTCATCATGATGCCCACCATAAGCACGCTGCAGAACACGGTGAACAGTATTGGCAGCAGGTATTCTTTGTACTCGGATTCCCGCTCCAGGAACGTGGCCTCTCCAGTTTTCCTCTCTTCCTCGAGCTCGTCGAACATCTCGTTTGCAAAAATCCTTTCTTCATTTATTTCCTTCTCGAATGGAATCTCTATCTTATTATGATCTACATTTTCATAAATTTTAGGCAAATAATCTGGGATCTTTACTTCTGAATCTTTTGTTATGGTATTCGGTTCTTTATAGAGATCATCACCGTTTTCACCATCATAATCATCTTCATATTCATCAGTGTAGTCCTCATTGATGTCTTCTTGATGGTTTTCTTCAATCTTTTTCAAAATGCTTTCAACTCCAGCCTTTTCAGCGGATTCACTCTCTGACTGTTCACTGGACACGGGCATAATGTTTTTGAGACATACGGTTTTAGCTAAAAATTCCCAGTTTTGTCCATGATCCCCAACTTCCTTATCCAGAACCATCTGAGAGGAAAACAAGTCTGTGGAAGTCGGGAGCACGCCATGGTCTCCTAGCCAGGTAATCAATGTTTGAAATTCCTTGTTGCATTCCAGTGGATTCTGTGAAATGTCCAGGATAAACAGCTTGCTGATGGTTTGCAATTCTTTGTAGTTGATTGACTTAATGTTATTATTAGAAGCATTGAGGAAATGCAAGTCTTTCATAATAAGTTTCGAAGAGACTGCATTAGTTCCCCACAGAGAGTCGAGGTGACACGAGCTGACATCAAGCCAAGTGAGGATTGTATTGCTAACAAAGAGATCTGCCGACAGAGTTGTCAGAGGGTTCCCTGCAAGGTTCAACTTTTCCAGATCCTTATTCATGCTAAATGTATCCTTATCAAGAATTGTCAGTAAATTATAGGAAAGATTAATTATTTTCAATCGGGTTGATTTTTGCAATGCAGATCCAATACTCTTGATCTTATTATGAGACAACAGTAACTGGGAAAGGGTAGGCAAAGTTTTCAAAAAATTGTCAGAAATTTTTTCTATGCTGCATCCTGAAGCATCGAACAAGTCAATGTTAAATTGTTCAGAAGAGCAAGTGAATCCTTCTTCAGGGAGGCTCATCAAGAGAGGATTTCTTGCAATCTTCACAACTTCTAAATGTACATTTTCTTTGATAAGCTGGTCAGAAATGAAGTCCAAGTTGTTATTTGAAAGGTCTAAATATTTCAAGGAAGTGAGTTGATGGAATGCTTGATTGTGAATTTTTATAATTCCATTACCACTCAGATTTAGGTTTGAGACTAACGGCATTTTGTTGAACATTGAAGGCCCGACCGTGCTGATTTCAGCCATACTCAGATCAATTGTGAGCAATTCATCAATTTGCACACTGTTAACCGAAGTTATGGGATTACCTCTCAATCTGAGTGTTGTCATTTCAGAATTATTCATGAATAAATTTTCCGGAATACTTTCCAAGGAGTTATCTGACATATCAACTTCTTCTAGATTCATCAGCTTGGAAAATACATTCTTGTGAAGCTTTTGCAGTTTATTTCCCGACAAATTAATATAAATTAAATTAGTCATTTTCGTGAGTTCATTTTCGGAAATATCTTTTATCCCACACCTGGCAATTGCCAGTTCCTGAATGGAAGAAGAATTCAGGAAAGGAGTATTCGGATCGATAATTAGTGGATTATCAGATAGATCAACCACATAGAGTTTGCTATTGAAAGCAAATATCTCAGGATCGATTTTCTGAATACCGTTGCCAGACAAGTTCACACTAGAAAGATCGCCTAAGTCTTTGAAAGCCGATGGACTGATGGAATGGATCACGCTGTTGGAAATCTTCACATTGGTAATATTGTGTAGTCCCAACTGCTTGAATATCATTCCAGTCAGAGTCAGCTGATGGTTCTTGTCAACATTTTCAATCACAATACCTCTGATGTCATTCCCGAACATCTGGGTACCGACTTCCAAGCTGTTGCAGCGAGCGATGGGGCCGATCATGGACCCTTCGCAAAGACAATCACTCGGGCAGGGAATATCCTCAGATTTAACATTGTAGTCGTAGTCTTCATATTGATTGTTAAGTACTTCAGAGGAGTCCTCTAAGACCTTGTTGGTGTGGGTGGGGGGAGGGGGGGCCGTGTGAACCACTGCTCCTAATACGAGCAGGATTAGGACTGGTTCCCGGAAAAGGGCTTTCATTCTTCTCTTTGGATTGATTCTGTAACAAATAAATACAACGTAAGTTTGTGGACAAAAAGAACAATGTTATTTGTAAACTACCTCAAGTAAATCAAGCCAAATAAGGCTGATTGTATTTATCACAGTGGCCATAGAAGAAGACAGAAAATAAAAAAGGTTGCGACTGAGACTTGATCTCGGAACCTCCACTCTTTCCGGGAGTAACGTCTCTGCCAATTAAACTACCGAAACCGTTTCATCTACAGTCATTTTTATCAATCTCATATTCCTTTTTAAAACTCTATTTTTTTTTTTTTCATTTTCTTCTGATTTAAGCAGCTATATTTGTATTGGTATGTAAAGCTCTAACCAAGCACAGTTGCCCACCTAGGTAGCATCTTGGATAAACTATCCATTTTTATTTACGGATCTTTATATTAAAAAGACATAGACCTATTGTAATCCAAATATTGGCCGAAACACTCAATTTTAAAGAGTGGGTTAATAAGGTCGTAACTCCACGGCTTCCGATTATTAAACCCAGTCGACGATATAACAGTTTATTTTAATTTTGATGTAATAGGACTCACTGAGGCTTGGCTAAACTCTAGTGTGTTCAACTCAGAGTTATTCAATGGCAATTACCATGTTTTCAGGAAGGACAGAGATGATGGTAGTGGCCGCAGACAAGGCGGTGGCTGTCTTTTGGCTATCAAAACCAAGTTTAAGGCAGAACACATCCCCGTTGCTGGTATCGAATACTTGTGGGTAAAAATTACTGTAGAACTCTCGGTTATATTTACATGAATGGCCTATTTTCCACCAGCATCAACTCTCGAAATATTTCAACTATTTTTTAACAAATTACACGAAAAGGTAGATCTTATCGAAAGTAGGAATGTAATTGTTTTGGGAAATGTCAGCATTTATTCCACGAGTGATAGCAAGGATGTTGACAATGACTCAAATTTCTTACGTAAATTATTTGGGCTCTCTCAGAATAATGTTGTTCCTAACTCTGAATTGAGGATATTGGACCTTATTTTGTGTAACATTGAGTTTAATATCATACACAGCGATTCCCCCCTCGTTTATGAGGACAAATATCACCCTGCATTAGTTTTGGTATTCTTGTAAGAGGAGAAGTATTTTGCTCCTGAACAAAATCTCTTCCGATATCGACTTATTTCATGTCAGTGAGGAGAGATTCAGAAGTGAAATCCTATTGATTCTTGAAAGAGTTTCTCCTCATTGACCTGATCATCACCACTGCCTGAAATTTTATTTTTTTGAAATTTTATTTTTCTTGTGTATCTATATGGTACTATAATTTGTAATTATTTTGTAAAAATTTAAATTAATTTCTTATATGCATTAAATTTAAAAATTTTGTCATGTATAAGAAATTTAACAAAAAATATTATTATTATTATTATTATTAAAGCCTGCGAAGGCTACTAAAGTTCCTAAAATTATCGGAGACCAAACTCTACCTTACGATGAGCCAATTGGATTGACAAGAGCTTTGTAACTTCGACACCGTCAATGAGACGCTACACCATTTATATATAATATTTTTGATGCTTGCTTCCCCAGGAAACCTCCCAGTAGAGGTGGACGTAGATATCCGAAGTTGTTCTCTAGAGATATCACAGCGAATATTGAAGTAAAACATATTCACCATAAGAAATGGAAAGGTACTGGCGATTGATGTGAGTATGAAATGTTCAATAAACTCAGAACAGTCATTAGGCGAAATGTTCATGTGGCATTTCGAACGTATGTCAATTCTATAGAGCGCAATATCAGACATGATCCTAAGTCATTTTGGAACTACGACAAATCACTACGCAAGAATGGTGGCATAACGGACATCAGGATGCATGGTGATCGGGAAGTTCGAAGAGCGAATGTAGCGAATGTAGCCAATGCATTTGCGACCCATTTCCAATCCGTAGATAGTAAGGAGCCTCCATTACTAAATCCTAAAGGCTGATTCACACCAACGTCCGGTTCCGCTCAGTGCCGATATTGTTCCGCAAGAAAACTTATTGATATGGTATGAATATCAATCAAGGAGTATGTGCCAAGACAAATTTGTGTGGCAGTATATCCTTCTGCCCACCCTTGTGATATTTAACTACTTATTTAGTTAAATAATTATTTCGAAGTGTAAAAATACTTACAACGCAGATTTATATTTTTTTTAAACCATTTTTTTATCACTAAATAATATTTTTACTAATTATTAATTATTAAAAATATTATTCAGTGAAAAAATTTATATTTTTTTTAAACCATTTTTTTATCACTAAATAATATTTTTACTAATTATTAATTATTAAAAATATTATTTGTGATAAAAAAATGGTTTAAAAAAAAAAATCTGCGTTGTAAGTATTTTTACACTTCGAAATAATTATTTAACTAAATAAGTAGTTAAATATCACAAGGGTGGGCAGAAGGATATACTGCCACACAAATTTGTCTTGGCACATACTCCTTGATTGATATTTATACCATATCAATAAGTTTTCTTGTGGAACAATATCGGCACTGAGCGGAACCGGACGTTGGTGTGAATCAGCCATTACACTGCTGCCAAATTGAATGTGAAGGGAGCCCAAAACATTGATATAAGTCATAATAAACGAATCAGATGTAGAATATTCCATTAGTAAATTAAAACATATACTCGTACATTCACTTGGTCCAGACTTTCTACCAGTATTTTTTCTAATAATAATAATAATAATAATAATAAATGGATAACTTTTATAGCGCCATTTTTGTGGGAAAATCATCTCAAGGGCGCTTTACAATTTAATTTATCTAACCTATAATTTATCACTTGCTTATAACTAATAACTTAGAGTTAAGATTTATCACTAATGGCTTACACCTAATGTTTTCAACCAGTGACTTACAATAAGGACTTATAGCTTGTAACTAACAGTGAAATCGATGCTAACATTAATATTTACAGACATTTAAAAATGTCAGACGAACTAAATTGGCTAACAGTGAAATAGATGCTAACATTAAAACATTAATATTTACACATACAATAAAAGTAAAAATAAAACTTATAACCAAATTATTACGAAATTAATTACAACGTGGATATTCACAGACATAGTACAAGAAAATGCAAAGAAATCAGACTACCCGAAAGAATAAATCCAATAAACAAAAACAGTTTACTCTATAAAGAGATGAATTTTTACAATGCGCTGCCGGAAACCATGAAAATTATACTAAGTAACAAATTATAAATAGCCTGCAAGAACCATATAAAATACATGAGTATGTTATATCAAGCAGTATATAACATTAGTTTTGACATCGTCTCTAGAAATGGCGTGAAACTCTTAGGTGTTTATCTAAATCTAAATGCAGATATTTCACTCAGATCCCAGATAACCAAAAAAGTAAGCGCAGGTCTCTTTAACCTGCGTCAAATTAAATCCAGATGTTGGTAAGCTCATACGTTGCGACACAACTCGATCACACTGACAGACTTCAGTCTTGAATGCCGCAGCAAGGCCGACAACCGGCGTTTCCAAGTTCTCCCATATATCGCAACATCTTAAGAACCTTCACAGGCCTAAATGTCCTAAACGGATCCAATTCAAATCATGCTGGATGATTTTTAAAGCAAAACATGGCATGGCACCGCCTTACTTGTCGGAACTGTGGATTTCAAGCGATACTGATACGAGACAAGCAACTCCTCGATCAGCATCTTCAACGCCATAGATAGACTCACAGTATCGAAACGCAATCCAAAAATCAATTTCGGAGACCGAGCCTTTACCGTAGCAGGCTCCACAGGTTGGAATAACCTCCCTTCACATTTGCGAAAGATCGACAGCTCAACTGAGTTCAGAGCAAAACCAAAGACTCAACCTTTTAAATTACCATACCCACAATAACGTCAATTTGCTTCACTAGAGTTTTGATCCCTCAGTCCGTCTTAGTCTTAGTTTACAATAGCAATAGCTTATTTCACTTTTCTACCCTAGGTTCGACAGAATGGGGAAAAACCATTACATATATTTGTTAATGTAAATATGTTGGTTGTAAGTCATTAATTACAAGTATTAAGCATAACTTAATGTTAAGTCTTAGTTTTAATATTATGTTAATAATAAATAAAACCAAAACTAGACCCATAGCCAGTGGCTTACAACCAAAACCTATAACTGGAGTGACTTAAAATTAATAACCTAAGTAATTTTAAATGAAGCATTCGTCAGTATAAGCAGAAAATTTATGGAAATGAGTGCCTGAAAAAGTGAGTCTTTAGTTTGGATCTAAATTCTGTCGGGCTGGTTATGCATCTCAATTCCATAGGAAGTTTATTCCAAGCCTTAGGGCCGGATACTCCAAATGCACGGTCACCAAACTTAGTGTTCGGATTGCGTTTAGGTTCCTTCAACCTTCCGATAGCAGATGATGTCGCCGATCGAAGAGCTGCCTGCCTCAGACTAGTATTTTCTGGAACGGGCAGCTCAGAGATATAGGGTAGGGCCATTTCGTTCATAGCTTTAAACACCAACCAACATAACTTGTACTGAATCCTCTCAGGACACTTCAGCCAGTGAAGAGGTGTGTTGATTTTTAAAGCTGCCACTAAGCTTCATATTCAATCTCTCTTTGGTAACTGGTATATTTTCTGATTCCTGGAAAGTGTCAAAAATTTGTCCTATTTTAAAAGCGGGTCGAGAACATCTGTGAAAACTTCAGACCGGTAGCAATAATTTTGCCCCGGCAAAGCTGTTCGAATCAATACTCCATAAACACATGCTGTCTCAAAAAGAGCCATTCTTAATATCAGAACAGCATGGGTTTAGAAAAGGTCGATCAACCGAAACAAATCTATTAGTATTCATTGATTATGTTTCCAAATCTTTAGATAAAGGCTTTCAAGTAGATTGCTCATACAGTGACTTTTCAAAAGCCTTTGATACCTAAATTTTCTTTATGATTCCTCATATTCTTTTCTAACTATTTCACACACAGAAAGCAATTGGTGTCACACGGAATATACACGTCAAAAATATTCTATGTGCTCTCTGAAGTACCTCAAGGCTCTAATTTAGGTTCACTCCTCTTTTTTATATTTATTAATGATATTTCAGAGGTTATTCTGCATTCAAGGTTTCTTCTTTTCCCGGATGACCTAAAATAATAACTGAAATACAAACTTTAGAAGACTGCCATCGACTCCAGTCAGACATTGGTAGAATTAACATCCCACCAATATATCTTAAGCAATGCGCAGCTGTAATATCTGGTCCACTTACTAAATTATTTAATTATTTACTCTTTTCTGGACATTTTCCAACCCGCTGGAAATCTAGTTATATTACCCCAATTTTTAAAAAAGGTGACGCCACAGATATAAAAAACTATCGTCCTATATGTATACAATCAGTACTCCCAAAAATGTTTGAATCCCTTGTTCTCGACCTAATATACCCATCAATACTTAAAATAATAGATAAAAAACAACACGGATTCGTCAGTGGAAGGTCAACTGCTACCAACTTAATACTTTATCATAACTATATTACAGAATCTTTAACTGATAAAAAACAAGTTGATAGTGTCTATACAGATTTCTCAAAAGCGTTCGATAAAGTGTCCCATAAAATTTTAATAAGAAAACTATTTGCACTAGGAATTAGAGGCAACCTGTTAAAATGGTTCTCGAGCTACTTGTCTAACAGAACACTGTTTGTCAAAATGAAATCCGTCAAATCAAATGTATTTTCCGCAACAAGTGGTCTACCACAAGGAAGTCATCTTGGCCCGATTCTCTTTCTCATGTTTATAAATGACATCATAAATTGTTTCGACGATGTAGAAGTTCTGCTTTTTGCCGACGATATAAAATTATTCAAAGAAATATCTAATATTAGCGATTGCCTAACTCTACAGTCAAACATCGATAAACTACACAATTGGTGCATAGTTAACAACTTATTCCTTAACGTAGATAAATGTAAAACATTAACATTTTGTCGAATCAAGACCCCGTTATCATTTAACTACTCTATCAACAACAATATCTTGGAAAAAGTCACTGAAATTAGAGATCTCGGAGTCATGTTTGACACAAAATTAAATTTTATTAATCACTATCAACAAATCGCTAGTAAAGGTATGAAGATGTTGGGATTTATTCTTAGAACTATCAAAGACTTCGACTCGTTAAAAGTCATAAAAATAGTCTACCTGTCGTTAGTACGTAGTCTATTAGAATACAATTCTATAGTGTGGTCCCCATACTATCTAATCCACATAAACAATATTGAACGTGTACAGCGCAAATTTTTACGTTTCATAAACTTCAAACTACACATTCCAATTCAACACATAAATTACACATTCCTTTTAAACACACTCAAAATCCACACCCTAGAAAACAGAAGGAAAATAGCCGACTTAACTTTTCTGTTCAAAATAATTCACTCCGAATTCGACTGTTGTGAACTCCTGCACCTTATCAACTTCAGAGTACCTCAGCGACTCAGAGTAACAATATAAAGAGACCATACCTTAGAGTAACAATATCAAGAGACCTAACTTTGCGAAATTTTGTCCGCACTTTTTGACCAAGCAATGACCAAAGGGTGTGGCCTAAACTCGGAGTAAAATCACTAACAGGGTTGTCACAAAATTAAGTAAATTAGGTATTTTGTTGTGAGTAGGTAGTTGTAAATCATTAAAAAGAATGAATGTTGTATATTTTTTTGTTTATTCAAATATACGTTAATCAATAAGATTATTAAAATCTTATTTATAGATAAAAATATAAACGAATTAAATTATTAGTACAGAACATTTTATAATACATATTATAAAATGAACTTCAGTTCCATCAACAAAATAGTTTACAAACAAAAAGTAAAATAAAAAAAATGTACGGTGATAACAGATGTTAAATCATTTTCTTAACCTTGGAGTAAGAATATATGGAGAGAGAGATCATTTTTTTACCTATATAAATTTGCGATAAATCACTTTCTCTGCGTTTTCACTGTCGTACACCATGAGAGAGAAAAGAGGCACAAAAAATTTCACAAAAAACATGAAACCGCTTTTAAGTATTGTAGGGATGTTTTCCGTCCCGCGTTATTTTGTAAGGAAATTTCGAATGCAGATAATAATAACAGTGAACTTTGTGATATTTCACGTCAAGTGCGCTTCATACTTAATTAATTAAGCCAATAATTCTAACTAACAAGGAGAAAATAATATATAATATGTATACAAAATTAAAACTATCTAGATGCATATCGTTATCATAAATCATCAGAGAACAGGTTCAGAAATGGGTACAATAGTGCATGTGCACATCAATAGATTTAAAAAAAAAAACAATTAACTAGAAGCTAAGGGTATAAAAAATCCAGATGAAACGTATGAATTCATATTAACATATTTGTTAAATCAAAGAAAAAATAAATTAGATTTTTCTCGTCTTTTTTTTCATCCTTTGGAAATCTAAAAATAATTAAATAAATAATAATATTCCAATTTTGGCATAGCCCTGAATCTGAGGACGTAACCGAAATTATAAATATAACTAAGAGATAAACACTATTCTGTCTTTATCTGTTTGCCAACAATTTAGCGTTAGTATCATGAGAAAGAAAGAGACCGGGATACTTTCAGAAGCCGTACAATATGGGTATTCCCCACTGTAATGGTTTTTTATGTGACAGCTAGTAAATATCTCTAAGTTAAAAAATATTACGAATCCACTAAAACTCATTTCAAACGGAAGTTTATTATATTGGAACGAATAGTCCAAAGATTAATTACATATTGGTGTAAGTTACTAGTTGTTTTGTAGGTTAGAATGTTAAATATTTGAGATCTAACTAAAAAGACGATTTTTATGGTACATACGTGTGAAAACTGTTTGTTTTTGGTCCTTTTTGTACTTCGATTGAAGCAACCAAGTATAGCACATATGGCCATGATGTTTTGCTAGATATCGGACAAAAATAACTCAAGTTTTTTAACTATTTACGCACTTTTTGACAGTCCGTTCGCCTGACACTCCAAACGTGAATGAAGTGCGTACAGATCAAATATCGCGGACATAGTATTTAGCCCGCCCCAAATCGTGTATTGGTTTCAACAATTGTTTGTCTCTTTTCTCATATGCGTATAGAACCGAGCATAAAGAGAGCTATATTTTTGCGAGTTTGTCAACGATTTGTCACAAATTAGTACGGTCTCTTTATATTGTTACTCTATGACCATACCATACTAATTTCGTTGACAAACTCGCAAAAATATAGCTCTCTAGCTTTATGCTCGGTTCTATAAGCATATGAGAAAAAAGAGACAAACAATTGTTGAAACCTATACACGATTTGGGGCGGGCTAAATGAAATGTCTTCATTATTTAATCCGCACAAACTTCAGACACGTTTGCACTGTCAGGCGAACGGACTGTCAAAAGTACGTAAATAGTTAAAAACTTGAGTTATTTTTGTGTAATATCTAGCAAAACATCATGGCCACATGTTCTATGCTTGTTTGCTTTAATCGAAGTACAAAAGGACCAAAAAACAACTTTTAGTTTTCACACATCCTAACCTACAAAACAACTAGTAAAATCGTCTTTTTTAGTTTGATCTCAAATATTTAACATCCGTTTGAACTGAGTTTTGTCAATTCGCAAGTAACTTAAAAACCAATATGTCAATTAAAAACCTTTGGACTATTCCGTCTTCCAATATAATAAATATCCTGTCCTTTTTGAAATGAGTTTTAATGGATCTGGCAAACAGATAAAGACAGAAAATATTTACGAGATGTCAAAATTGCGGACAAAACCATTAGAAAAGGGGAACTCTAAGTTTTTGACCAAGCAATGACCAAAGGGTGTGGCCTAAACTCGGAGTAAAATCACTAACAGGGTTGTCAAAAAGATAAAGACAATTAGGTATTTTTATTGTGAAAAGGTGGTTGTAAATCATTAAAAAAAATGAGGTTGTAGGTATTTTTTTGTTTATTCAAATAATTAATCAAAGGGTGTGGCCTAAACTCGGAGTAAAATATAAACGAATTAAATTATTAGTACAGAACATTTTATAATACATATTATAAAATGAACTTCAGTTCCATCAACAAAATAGTTTAGAAACAAAAGTAAAATAAAAAAAAAATGTACGGTGATAACAGATGTTAAATCATTTTCTTAACCTTGGAGTAAGAATATATTGCGAATCCATTAAAACTCATTTCAAACGGAAGTTTATTATATTGGAACGAATAGTCCAAAGATTAATTACACATATTGGTGTAAGTTACTAGTTGTTTTTGTAGGTTAGGATGTTAAATATTTGAGATCAAACTAAAAAAAGACGATTTTTATGGTACGAATACGATGTGAAAACTGTGTTTGTTTTGGTCCTTTTAAATACTTCAGTATGGTCTCTTTATATTGTTACTCTGAGGTCAAAAAGTGCGGACAAAATTTCGCAAAGTTAGGTCTCTAGGTTACTCTAAGCTCAGCGAGCAACTCGGCAAAATTTACTTTTCTGCAACAATAATGTCACTACCAACTACCACATACATGCACCCATTTCTCGCCTACATACACTCGGAAATGAATACACCTCAAATATTGATATCTTTAATATGAATTTGCCAAAATTTAAAAGAGTTTTAAACGAAATATTCACTTATCGTTAATGTATTGGAACTATTATTAATTATTATTTTTGTATTTTTATTTTTTTGCTATTCATTTCTCAAAACGTTTTACTGTATTATTTCATGTATATCCTTTTTAAACTGTACTCATGCACTTACTTATGTTATATTACTATGTAAAAAGCCCATCAGGGCGTTCATAATAAATAAATAAATAAAATTGTTGACTGGAGTAAAAGAAATCAGATTGAGTTCAATATTTATAAATGTTTCATTTTATCTTTCACTAGGGCTTAGTTTTACCGGTATACTATGAACGACCGAAGTCTCCGGGGACTCCGCCCACATGTTTTCATATGCGACTAAACTTGACACAACTAAACAGTTTTTTAGGTTATATGCTATATTTTTGTTGATAACAACACTGTGAAAAAGTGGTTTTACGAATAAACAAAAACATTATGTCGACATGTGCCTTGAATGGATGTATAAATACCCTAGCCCTAGGCCTAGCCACGTCCAGGTCTAGCCGAGTTAGGCAAACCTCGTAAAAACTGACTACAGCTCTCTCCACAGCGCTCTCTTGTATATCATTGCTCTGAGGTTTACCTGCACCGAGGTATTGTGTAGATACCTATGTTCGGAAATACCCATTGCAAGCCTTATTTTGTGAGTTTCTCTGTTGCTCCTTGTTTTGCATTCATGTTCTCAGTGATTTTCGAATTGCGAATCCGCCACTGCTGGGGGTGCCTTCAGCAAGCTGCTTTAATTTTGAAATCGCTCAATGTACAATGAAATAAATAATAAAAAGAGATAATAATATTTTGCTCTTATGGCTAGACTGTGATCGATGATGGTTTTGAAAGCACAGTATTTACGCAAAGAGCCCTTCAGAAACTGAGAGTAACACAGTGAGCAATCGAAAGAAGGTGTACGATAGGTCGTTGAGGGATCACGAAACAAAGTCACTCGTCACTGATGACTCGAGGATAACAGGTGACTGAGAAGAGTGCTCGAGTGGAGACCTGGGTAGGCCAAAAACCCGCTGGCCTGATATCAGATAAACATTCTGTACAAGGTACAAACCAAACTATATGTGACTGATGATGATAGTGGCTTTTTTATGTACGTTAGGTTTTCAACGTTTACAAGTGGATACTTGATAGAAAGCCCACACATTTTATCTGATATCAGTTGTGTGGACGACTGTTTATTTAAAACTATAAAGCTTTGCGTAGTACAATAACACAAGACAGGTTGGTTGGTTTCTAAACGTAATTTATGTTGTGACTTAGAATACGATGTTTTATTTTATTTCACAGTTTGCTAATTAAAAAGCGCGTAGAGTAAATTTTCAGTAGGTAGATGGGAATAAGGTGTCCGTAAAATAATTTAATCGTACTTAGACATCGATAATTTAATCAGTTTACTGATTTAAAAGCGCGTAGAATTTTTAAAGCAAATTTTCACTGGGATTAGATTAGGATTAGGCGTCTGGAAAACAATAAATGTTGAAAAAAAGTTTTTCAAAAATTGTGGAGTTAAAATTTAGGCTTGGACAAAGGGCGCCAAAAATTAAGCTTGCGCCAGGGGCCGTTTGGCTCAAGACTGGGGCTGGATAAGTGCGTTACGTATTAATCAAGATAAGTATAATAAAACTAATTGTTAAAACGTGTAGTTCGCTTTTGTATTTATTTAGTTTGACGGTATCTTTACTAGAAATAACGTCTCACCAATACCGTCTTAACTTAATCTTGTTGACAGTTTGATAATCGACTTATCTGTTTTCGAAACATTTTCCACAAATTACATGTACCGGGGGCTTTGTAGAACATCTTAGCAGAACATCTTAAGAGAACAATAAGTCGAATCATTCCATTATATCGACGAATTTTGACTTATTTTTAAACATGTTCGTAAAAATCAGTAACATTGTCCTTATAAGCTAGGCGCTTTTAGTGTAATGTTTCGCAACAATGGCGGTATATAAATTATCATTGTTGTAAGTATTATTATTTTGGCTTCCTTTGATTGGTCCGTTTTATCCTTAATAAAGACAGAGTTCTCCCGAAATCGATGACAGCTTAAATAAATTTAGCGGTTAAAACAAAGAAATTGTGATTATATATTTTTTAAATACTGTAATATTTGATTTATTTCGAGATGATTTTCTCGATAATGCCCATCGCTAGTGCGCAGGAGTAAAGATTTGTTCTGTAAGCCTAATACTTATTATTCTTATTAACCTCAGGTGCTAAACAAACAATGTGGTCGCAAAACCCGACAACTTGTGAATCTCTGCTCATAAATGACGAAGAAGTAAAAGGACCAAAGGCGATTGCATCCGCCTTCAATGCCTTTTTTCGTTCAGTTGAAGAAAACCTAGCATCAGTCAGAAAATCATCTAAAAATGATTTAAATACGATTTACACGGAACCCCAAGCAAACCAATCTTTTGACTTAATAAGGACAAATTAAATCTTACGGATCATACTGTCGCCAGAAAGGCAAAAGGGCTGAAGCACCATTGGAAGTTTACACCAGAGAACTTTAAAGTTTTTTTGTTGTTTTACAATAAAATTCAATTCAAGTCTTCAGTACCTGGTTGGATTTTGAAAAAAAAACAAGTTAACTCAGGTAACTCAATGCTCCTAATGAGTTACCTGAAGCGACAAAAAGCTTAAAAAGTCCCAAACTTGTGTCGCTTGAGTGAAGCCTTCTCCCAAATGGTAAATATATTTTAGATGGCTGAAGGGCAACAAAAGTCTTTAGAATCAAACGAAAGTCAGAGCTTTCGACGCAGAAAAAAACCTTGATGAAAACTGCATGTTCAACTCATTTTTGACCAATGTGTCGTTTCAGCCCTTTTGCCTTTCCAGCAATGATATGTAATATTAGGTCTAGAGCAGCGGTGGTTTCGATGGTATAACCTCTTTCTATCCTTCTCAAGTATTGCAAACACGAGCTGGTGGATGACTTCGTTTTATTAAATCTCTCACTGTTAAAAGGAATATAATGTCCAGATTAAAAACTGCGAAAATTATTCCTATACATAAAAACGAATGTAAAAAAATCATTAACATTATCGTCCGATCTCTGTACTTCCAGCTGTCTTTTTTTATTTTATTTTTATTTTTTGTTTTTTTTTATCACTAAATAATATTTTTAATAATTAATAATTAATAAAAATATTATTTAGTGATAAAAAAATGGTTTAAAAAAAAAAAAAAACTGCGATGTTAGTATTTTTACACTTCAGAATAATTATTTAACTAAATAAGTAGTTAAATATCACAAGGGTGGGCAGAAGGATATACTGCCACACAAATTTGTCTTGGCACATACTCCTTGATTGATATTCATACCATATCAATAAGTTTTCTTGCGGAACAATATCGGCACTGAGCGGAACCGGACGTTGGTGTGAATCAGGCTTTATGTGGACGATACAGTGATTTTTCAAGCGAAACCTAGCGGAGCTTGAAACAGAAATGAAAAATGATGTTTTTCACCTCGCAAGCTGGTTGAGAATCAACAAATTAACCCTTAGCGAAAAAAAAAGACACAACCTAATATTCGGTACCGAGAAAAAATACAGTAAGTAACGTAAACAGTAAGTCTCAATAAAAATCGATTACAATTACCTCGAAAAAAAACAAGCAAAAGTTATTTGGGCCTTATTATGGATTCACAGCTCTCGTGGAATCTCCACATAAACTAAGTAAAGGAGAAAATTACCCCCATAACTGGTGTTCTATATAGGCTGCAAGGATGACTTCCCACTGCATTACTAACTTCGGTTTACTATGCCATGATACACTCACACCTGTACTATCTCTCCTGTATCGAGGGCTTTGCCTCGAAGAAAATGATTAATTTCTGACCTGTGGACAGGTGGTCCAAAATCGAGCTCTCAGAAGTATCCTTGATCTTCCATGGGGCATTCATGTTAGGGACATTTATTCAGATACCGGTATCCTTCCAATCAAGATCCTTCCCAAACATTAAATCACAAGGACCATTCTACAAATTACGCAGCAAACAACGCACGCTAACATCAAACTCCTTTACAATCAAGGCATCCACCAACATAACACACGAAATAACAATAACATTCCACTTACAACACCACAAAAGTATGGGATAAATTCTTTGGAATACGTTATTGCCTACACATTATAACTGGTTTCCAAATAAATATAAAAACAACGTCAAAGTCAACTTAATAAAAAAATTCAAAGTAACGCTTTAAATAAATATTTATAAAATTCATTCAAAAATGAAAATGCCTAATTTTCTAAACAGTTTTCTTTTTCCGGTAGAGTAAAAACATCCCCATTCACTGCAATTCGAGATTCCGCTTTTATTGGTGGTGATAACATATCCAGTCTTGTCCGCGTGAAGCTGCGTTGGTCCAAAATGATTCCAGGTGGTGTCATTTTATTTATGTATATACAATAGGGGGAGAGGGCAGAGGGCAGAGGTCCGGAAGGTAGGTGGTGGTGATGATCGACTCTGTCGAAGGCCTGTGTATTTATAGGTAGAGAAAAAGTCAGAAGAGGCTGATTTTACGTTGGACTTAATGGTAAAGTCGTATCGCTAGGGAGTTATTATTTACCATGTTGATTTTGTTTTCTCTTTTTCATAAATTAACTAACTAACCAACTAACCATCACGCCGTTTCCCCGCAGGGGTAGGCAGAGAGGACGGACCGCCATATAACTCTGTCTTGGCACACACTCCTTGCTTCATTCACATTCATACATCGTCTCATATATACTCTTCTGTTATTCTGACTCTTCACATGACCCGATTCAAGTATTTGATTCACTTGATCGTGCCATGTCTTTCTCGGGTGTCCTCGACTTCTTCTTCCATAAATTAAATTCATTAAACTACTAATTGCATATCTGATATGTATTGTATATGTGCGTATAATTAAACACTTATGTCGTGTTTTCGTCTTGACTACTTTATAATAAAACACGACCACTATTTCATTATTAGTTATTAGGTTGCTACTCTTTAATTGTTTTATGTACACATGCATACTTAATTAATTATTGTATCATTTTTTGTGAATTCTTATTTTGGACCTGTGTTTATTATTGTCGAACTTCTTTAATGTTTTCTTTTTTTACATTTGTAATTTAGTTGTACTTTCTCTTCTTGATACTAATTACCCCATTTTTAAAACTGTATTTTTAATGTAAATGTATAAGATTGATTACTCTGTATTGCGTATAATTGTATTAACTTAAGTAATGTTAATTTACCTTGTCCCAGAGTGAGTTTTTTACAACTCATCGGGATTGCTATGAAGCAAGTTACTAAAATAAAAAAAATTAAATAAAAAAAGTGTGACCTCGTTAAGCACATAACGGAACATTTTTGGAAGTTAAAACTGAGTTTATTAGTAATATTCCAGTCAATAATTGCATTAATATCTTCCTGAAGATGCCTACAGTTTTCCAATGATCTTATTCGCATAAATAGTTTAATGTCATCAGCAAAAAGTAAAAAAACCGAACGAATTTAATATTATTTCTTATGTTATTTATGAAAATTTAAAATAATAAGGGTTCCAAATTGGATCCTTGTGGCACACCAGAGTTTGTAGGATATGTGTCGGAGTAGTGTATACCGTAAGATACGAATTGTTCTCTTCCGTTCAGATAGTTACTAAAAAGTTTCAATAAGTTTACAGACAATCCAATTTCTTCTTCACTTTCAAGTCTACTTAGGAGAACTAAGTGATCAACCTTATCGAAAGTTTATACAAAATCGTGGTATGATATGTCAACTTGCTCGTTATCATCTAGTGCTCTAGCCACGTAATCCGTAAATATCATTAAATTTGTAGTGGTCGATCGGCCACGTCTAAATCCGTGTTGCTATTCGATCAAAAACTGATTGGTGAAGAGGACTGAAGAGATGTATTTAATCATTTCCATTAAGACAAAAGAAAACAGATTTCATAGATCACAAAAAAAACACCAGCCAAAAAAATCATTTCTCGTTTAACTACTGTTTAAGATAGAACTGGAAAATATATTCTTATCCATCCAATCAATTACATTTACCGTGAGTTATTAGTACGGAAAGAAAAAGTAGAAAATTATCGTTTGACAGCCTGTTTTCGCTAAACTTTCAGCTCAGTATTGGTACAAGGTTTTTGATAAAAAAAAGCGCGCATTTAAAGCAATGTACATGTAATTGTATTTTCACGGGAAACCCGTTAATTCTTTAAACTGAAATCAGCGACCGATAGTAGCGGTTGCGGAGAATTATAAGGTGTTTTCTCAAATGTATTTACATGACCTTAAGTTATCTTGATTGTGTGTTCTTTTCCCGAGATAAGATACATTTTTTTTTAAATTAATTCTTGGTATTGGTTTTAAAGTTAAGTACATATTAAGGTAAATGATTAGTGATAAATACTCCGGATGTCTTATAGGACAAAACCAATTAAGGTGTGTAAGCACGTAGTTGTTCAGTTGCTAAAAGGAAATGCGATATGCGATAGGCACACCCCTGATAGCTCCGTTGTAGCGGCAAGACCATAACACATAATGCCTATGTTATATTGGAAGTAGGGGGAGGGGGGGTAAAAGAGAAGAGGAAGGTGGGAAAATACATGGATAAGTAATGTTTCGATTCTGAACGAAATTCTCTGACAGATGCTAAGAGTCCTGATATTCTAAATCAGCATGTAAAAAACCCATGTAAATTAAAAAATATATTTGCCCACACCGGGATTTGAGCTCGCGATCTCTGTTTTAGTAAGACGACTTCAATGCATATCATATCAAATAGAAGGTAACTACTACCTACCTACCAACATTATATTATAAAATTAAATTAAACAATTATAAATTAAACATAATCCCAGATGATGGGCGTCTAAAATGAGTTTAGACCCTATCAATAAAGTTTATATATATACGTTCCTGAAGAAGGTTAAGTTTAACCGAAACCGGTCGAATTGTTATATGTGTATAAATTAAGTGGCTTAAAACAAAATTATTTTTTATTTAAATTATAATGTCAAGCTACAAAGTGATTGCTTCCTTCGATAAAATAAAGAACTGTTGGAAGTATTTTATCGGCATTAGTCTCAGTAACCTTTAATAACATTGTCCATTGAACCGTGAGTTTCATTATCACAAGTAGGTTGATGCCTAACTAGACTCTTATATTTTTAATTTTAGTTTATCATAATTAAATAAAGTTCTATTGAATTATGATAAACAAACGATAACAAATACATTTACAATCCTATTGTATGTAGGTTTTAGAACAATTGGCTCAAGGAATGGAACCCTATCGCGATAGCTTTATTGTGGTTTGGGGATAAATGTTCATACCACACAAAGATGTGAAATGTTTTGTTTACGTGTAAGGTCCTCGTAGTTGCATCTTTCATAAAGCAAAACTAAGAAAACGTCAAGTGAAGTAAAATTTACGCTGAAGACTTACGAATGGATTTATTACTCGCTTCCATGTCACAAAACATTTTTTGACTGAGTTCAGAAAAACGAATTTGATTATTTCATTGAAGACTTAATTATTTCATTGATTTTATTATCGAATAAGTAAAAGTTTTTGAGAACCCTTGAGGTATTTTTTTTCACAAACACAAAGCTGTGTAAAATTGAAAATATTTAATTACTAGAATTCCAAATATAACGTCACACTTGAAAATGCATGCTTTAAGTCAAGATGTTTTTTAAAAAAATATTTAAAATTTCAAAATACGAGGCCTGTTCAAAAGAAAAGGTGAATTTAAAATTTTCGCGGGCTTTGTACATTCGATTATCGATTATTTTTTTTGTTATGTTGGTACACATATGTTTATCATATGTTAGCATTATCAGCCATTTTGGTTTAGTGGTTTGTTTTTGACAACTGGAAAGGTTAGTCACGTTTTTGTGTGTTCTTCGATTTTTTTACTTTTGAAAAAAATAAACTTGGAGTATATCAATTTTTTCAAAAGTAAAAAATCGAAGAACACACAAAAACGTGACTACTCTTTCCAGTTGTCAAAAAACAAACACTAATCCAAAATGGCTGATAATGTTATAGGACATCTATAAGAAACAGTCAATACTACAAACTATCAAAGACAATCTTTCTCATAATCTAGAAGTAAATTCATCTTAAAGGTATAAATATAACATAAAAATTCCTTTTTTTGCCACTCAACAAATGCATAATAACTATCTTTTCAAGGGGATAAAGAATTTTAATAGCCTTCCCGACGAAATAAAAAAAATAAAAAATTCACCAACTTTCAAAAAAAAACTAAAATCTTTTTTTTCTAACAATTTATTAAACTAGAAAGCAATAACTTGTTTCTATTGGAAACTAATTACCAAGTTGAATTATTAACAATGTAACCTCCAACGACTAATAAAGACACATTTTTCTAAAAATATCCTATTTTTTTTTTAAAACTCCTACGCCAAGCTAGTTCTCTTCTTTGGCGTAGTAATACAAAAAAAAAAAAAAGAAGTTATAAACATATCAAATGTACTATCAACCTTTATATCGCTAAATTACAATATGTATTATGTTTAATATATATATATATGCTTTTATTATTTAATCGAATTACTTTTCTTCAATATTATTTTTTATATATTTAAGTAAATATCCATATTGTGTAACATTGATATAATTTCTATATATATGTAAACTTTTTTTTTCTTATTTTGTAAAAAAAAAAAAAATGCTAACATATGATAAATATATGTGTACCAACATAACAAAAAAATCGACAATCGAATATAAGTGTAATTTTGACTACATTATCAGTGCGAGCGACCCGCAAAAACATGTATTGACAGTTCCTGTATTGTAATCCATTAAAAAAATTAATGAGCTTGAATAATGTGGAAAATTTCAACTTACTGATTCATTGTGATTAACAGAAGCAGAAAAACAAAAATGATATTGTCAATATTGTTGATTAAACCTTAGTCTGCGAGAGCACCGCACTGTACTGAAATTCACTAAACGAGAAGACCGTAGCGAAGCTTACGAGATAAGCAGATAATTTCTATGAAATTATTTTATTGCAATAATGAAAACGAGTTGGCGGTAGTGTTCGCTCGATAAGATTCGGATTCCTAGGAAACCTGGAAATTTCACGATTCTCTATCAAAGATTTTAAATGTTGTTAAGGCGATCCAATCGAACTAATTTGAACGAAATCTTGCATCCCTTGCGCAGGTGCCTATTAGGCACTGTTTCGATTTATGCAAAAAAAAACATCGCATGTTTTATTTTATTTTATGAAGTTCGGGCACAAATATTTAAATGATTTTCGGTCAGAGTCTAAAAATCTTAATTTTGCCCATTATGCAATAAAATCAAATCCGAAACAAGGTTCGTAAGTAAAAGATTTGTACGATTTGCATCGCCTATATTTTTATTTTTAAAAGAAAGACAAACATTCCCGGGTTACGAATAACCTGACAATATTTGAAAAACTCCTACTGTTATCATAAGATGCGGAAGATATTGCTTGTGCAATGATGGAGGACTTAGCCAGCAGAGGAATTGGACGCACGACGCCCGGGTGGAAATCCGACGCGTTTGTCCACTCAGCTACCGACCGGTCTAATATGCTTTTATTATAGCGCCAGTTTTTTTAAACGTAGAATTTAGCAATTTAGTAAATGGGTACCTATGCTACTTTTTACCGCCTTGCCGAAGATTTGTATTGAAAAATATGATATAATCAAAATGGCGGTTAGTATAATTTTTGACAGCTAAATTATTCTTTTAAAGCTCCGTAGCTTGTGGTAGAAATGACGTCGTGACCGGTGAATAGTCCCGTTGAACGAATTATTTCTGACAGAAAGAGCTTTGCAAATTTCGCCAGAGCTCATCGATCATCACCGTTCGACAGTTGTTGGTGATTTAGACCGAACAGATTTCAGCTTTCTTTCAAATATAATGATAGATACAGAGCTAATACATTTAGGAATCTTAATGTATGGGGGAGACGTGTTTTTTTATTGATTGCATCTCTGTAAATCGGGTCTGTTTAGACGCCCAGCAGCAGCAAAATAAAACCATGTCATCCGCCAAACTTCCAATTGTTCGGACAAAAAGTGCCGTGGTGCAAAACCATGAAATATCTCGATCTGTCTTACATTAGACTCTCAACTAGCGTTGTGACAACTTTGAAAGAACTACTTCGTTTGGCAACAGTTCCTACTTCATTCATTGTTCATTGAACAAATACTTCAATTGAAGTTGGTAGTTCATTGTTCTTTTCGTTTTCAAATCCCTACCGACTAGTATTTTTTTATATTGGCAAGGAACTGGTTCCAGTTCTTTTCACTTTCAAAGCGCTACCTATTAGTACGTGTTTTTTTCGGCGAGGAACAAATAACCGGATAAATTCAAATCTCTTTTTTGCGAGTTCGATTTGAATTGAAGTGTTCACTGCGAAGGGTTCATTTTAAAGAAAAAAAAATCGTGAAGCATTCACAAAACATTGAAGTTTTTCCCAACGCTACTCTCAACTTACCTGGCGCCCCCACATTGAAGAAAAAGTCAAATCAGCAACTCGCACTCTCAACGCCCTCTACCCCATGATGCGCCAAAATAGCAAACTAGACATAAAAAATAAACTCCTTATATACAAGACCATCATTAGATCGAATTTCACGTACGCAGCCCCAATATGGGGAAATAAGTGCCCCTCAAATTTAAATAAACCCCAGATTCTCCAAAATAAAGCGATTCGGCCATTGGATGAGGGTGATTACGGTGTTGTTTTTGGTCAAATAATCACGAACAAGCATTGATGTGTGAGCTGGTGCATTATCGTGATGCAAAATCCATGATTTGTTTTTCCACAATTCCGATCGTTTGAGCCGTATTGCTTCACGCAAACGTTGCATAACTTCCTTGTAGTATTCCTTATTAACCGTACGACTTGTTTGTTGGCAAGAACTCATGATGCACCACGCCATTGTAATCGAAGAAAACAGTGAGCAAAACCTTCACATTTGATCGAACTTGGCGTGCTTTTCGGTCTTGGCTCTTTTGGCCACTTCCATTGGGATCATTGGGCCTTGGTTTCGACGTCATAACCATATACCCACGTTCCATCACCAGTTATGACCCTTTTGAGCAAATCTGGATCGTCGTTGACGTCATTCAACAACTCCTGAGCGATACTAATGCGACGTTGTTTTTGATCAAAATTTAGCAATTTCGGAACAAACTTCGCTGCCACACGTTTCATGCCCAAAACATCCGAGAAAATTGCATGGCATGAGCCGATTGATATGCCAACATCCTCTGCAACTTCTCTAATAGTGATTCGACGATTTTCCAAAACCATTTTCTTCACTGTTTCGATGTTTTTTTCGTTTGTTGACGTAGTTGCAACTCCAGGACGCTCATCGTCATTAACATCTTCTCGGCCTTCTGTAAAGCGCTTGTACCACTTATAAACACAAAGTAGACTCGCCGAATGCCACAGTCAACATTTTAAGTGCGTTGGAGCACTTTATTCCATTTTAACGCAAAATTTAATAAATATTATTTGATCCATTTTTTTCAAAATTAAAATATCGATGAACACACAAAAACTTGACTAACCTTTCCAGTTGTCAAAAACAAACTACTAATCCAAAATGGCTGATAATGCTAACATATGATAAACATATGTGTACCAACATAACAAAAAAAAACGATAATCGAATGTACACAGCCCGCGAAAATTTAAAATTTACCTTTTCTTTTGAACAGGCCTCGTATAAATAGTACGTTGGAATAATACATATGAATAAATATTTTTTTGTTCTGCGGTTGGTTTAATCAATAACATCGAATTTTGGTAAGTGTACCTGTAAAAGCTGTCATTGCTATTAATCCAGAGTTTTTTAAAATTATATAAATTAATATTATTTATTCATTTATAAATTAACGAAATAAAGTCCAATTACAAAAAACATACAAAACACTTAAATGTAAAAAAAGAGCAACAGATAAAGAATAGCACATACATAATATTAAATGAAGCGATTACAAAAATAAGACAAAATAAACATAAGAAAGGACATTCAAGCGAAGGTCTAGTCTAGGAGTGGTAAGACGCTCGACTACGAATCCAAAGGTCGCGGGTTCAAACCCGGCGTGCGCCAATGACTTTTATTAAATTAACATGTGTCGTAACACATTTAATTAATATAAACATAATAAAAAGTTTGTTTGCGGCACGTTCCAGAGTGGTAGATACTCTAAGTATCGCCCCGGTGATATACCACCATTCAGAATCGAAACGTTGCCTGAAATGGCTTGAGCCGTGTTTGGTGACCAGATCTGAATAGCCAGGTACTTTCCAACCTTCCTCTTCCTAATCTCCTTCCCCTCCCCACTACCTTCAGCCTCACAACATACCCTAATTGGGGATGCCATAGTCTCACTGGCTCTAGACGGTTGGGAGCAGTTGAGACTCTTGTGCGGTATTCATATAAAAATAAAAAAAAATTAAAAATAGTCAAAGTTTTGGTAGAGTCGTAAAAGTAGTTAAGAAATGGAGTAATGTTACGGATCGATGGAGAGCGGTATATTGGGATAATGTACTCGTAAGTATCGTAGTTGTACTTTATTTGCATACAGTTTGCGTCCTGAATATTAATTTCCGTTAATATAGGGTTTGATCATTCTTTTTTGAAAAAAACAACAACCCCATCATTTTAACTATAAAATTTAGTTTAGTTGTATGATGTAAAGTTATTTAGGTATTTAGGTGTGTACACGTTTGTCAACCAGCATTCTGTCAGAATAATTATTTCAAAATTTACATTGGATCTGGAGTCCGTCAAAGTTTTTATTAATCGATCTAATATTTTGGTGCACAATGGTAATGTTATTTGGATCGTCCTTCAGATATTTACATATTTTAACTTTTGAAGTCGTATAAGAATCATCTAGATTCTAGATCATCTTTTTCTTCTAAAAAACTTTTCATGGTACTAGCCATATTGTGATTACAATTTTACAATAGAAAAACAGTAAAATTATTTGTGAGAGCTTCATCGTCCGTGACAAAAACTGGGGATTTCACCTTTGTTGGAAGTAGAGTAGAACTAGAGTATATTATTGTTCTGAGAGTAGAAATCAATGAAATAATAAATGCAGAATTTTAGAGATGGTCGATATCCGAATTGGGTATACCTGCGGTTCCAGTTACCGGTGACCGGCGAGGAACCGGTTATTTATCCCGTTCTTTTTGGAACCGGTTCCTGGTGTCAGAAAAGTTCCTTCAAGAAGATTTTTAAATTAGAAAAAAAAATTCTTGCCGCCAAAAAATTATTTTTTCATGGGGGGGGGAGGTTGTCAGCGATGTTCAAGAAACGAATAGAACTGCAACTGTGGAAGCAGAAAGAGGAACCGATTCCTCGAACAAAGAATATCGATTTTAATTTGCTAAAAAAAGGAACCGGTTCTTAGGAGAAATAATATCGACGGTTCCAGTGACCGGCTTGGAACCGGTTCCTTTTAACCGGGACAGGAATATCGACCATCTCTACAGAATTTCTCTTACCAATGTGAAGGATGTTCGAGCCAGTGGATGACCGGCAACTAGACCTAAGGTCTTCAGCATGTTTGATGTAGAGAATTTTATCGCCTTCTTTTTTCTTGATAATAATTTTGTAGTCTTTAAACCAAACATATTTATAACCCATTTAATTTGCCTTTGACTTAGACCTCCAAAGAAGATCGTATTTCGCTCACATAAATCCTCTGGAATCCGTAATCTTGAGGTACAATTCAATGACGTTACAGCTTCTTGTTTATTAAGATCTGGCGTCTTTTGAGAGAGTTGGTCAATCTAGTGTATATTTGTGCGGGGCTCCTGGTTGTCCATCTGGAATCCTCCTTACTTCTAGAATATCTTCGTCTCCCGTTTTATTGATTCTGCAGGCTGCTCACCATATTTTTCTTTCATCCCTACGAATTCCAATGGGTCTTCACGAGAAGATTGATCGACTTCAGCCAGTCTGACTTCAAGGCACTTGATGACCCTGTCCTTTTCTCATATTTTCAACTTCGGAAACCAGTAGATCATCATACTACCGACTGATAAAGTTTCCAAGTTTTTTTGATCCATTTTTTTTTAAATTAATGCGACTTAAACGCTTCAAGCTTTCATTTCTAATTTCTCGAGAAGATAATCAAAGTTGGAAGCGTTAGATTCAGATGTTAGAACAGCCGGTGTTCCTTTGCTTATTAGGTTTTTTTCTGAGTGTGACATTTTTATTATTTTTTAAGTGTGTTTATTACTTTAAAAAATTAGGGCAGTGAAATTATCGTCGTTAACCTTTACGTACGTACCGCGAGCGGCTGTGAGTGTCCTCGATTAGCACTTTTGACGAATGGTAGCCCAATGAGCTCACTGCGGGCACTTGTGATTGGTCCTTTAATTCACTGATGTCAATAACATGGCAGCTCTAACAAATATTTCGGAACTAGAAATTAACTTATTTTAATGTTTAAATGGTTTTAGTATACACGTAGACACAATAAAATTATATCAGTTTGTGCACTGGAAATCACTGTTACTGTTAAGATATTTATGTAGATGTATGGTTCACTTTTTCACGGTTAGTAACTATTTTTTGCGGAGCAAAGGTAAAGCGACTAACAGTTTTGTTTGAAATCGACTATTATTAACTTGATTATTATTTTCAATTATTGTAAACACTAGTGTTGTGACCGCTCCGTACGAACTAAGAACTACTTCATTTTGCGACAGTTCAACTTCAATAATTATTCATTGAACAAATACTTCAATTGAAGTAAAACCATAAAGCTACAAATAACTACTTTATTTTGCGGCAGCTCAGTTGCGAAGTTGAACATCAATGCCTGCAAAGAAGTACTTCATTTAAGTCCTTCAATTGAAGTTCGACTTCAAAGACTATAAAAAAGGTCGACTACAAAGATTTGGTTCATCCGAAATTTTTTTGTTGATTTGCTAGTACATTTTAGTCGATATTCTTGTCCCGGTTGCAAATTTTCGCACCAAAAAAATCGAAATCCTATGTCCGTTCTTTTTCTTTTTTTTTTTTTTTGACGAGGAACCGGTTCCAGTTCTTTTTGTTTTGTAAATTGCTAGCAACTCCCCCATGAAAAATCATTTTGGCGAAAATAACCGGTTCCAGTTCCAGTTCTTCTCGTTCACAGAATTTCGATAGCAACCCCCAACCCCCCCATGAAATATTATTTTTTGGCGAGGAACCAGTTCCAGTTCTTTTCGGTTTCAAATCTCTATCGGCCAGTACTTTTTTGGCGAGGAACTTTTGTCGATTTGCTAGTACTTTTCTTAAAAATCTCCTTCGTGCAACTTTTCTGGCACCAGGAACCGGTTCCAAAAATAACTGGATAGTTCCTCGCCGGTCACCGGTAACTGGAACCGCAGGTACACCCAATTCTGATATCGACAATCTCTAGTACATTTCGATTTCAAATCTCCTTTTAGCGAGTTCGGCTTCAATTGAAGTGTTCACTGCGAAGGGTTCATTTTAAAGAACTAGCAGTTCGTGAAGCATTCACAAAACATTGAAGTTTTTCTCAACGCTATTAAACACCTTGGATATGCTTTTTATTTTATTTCCAAATTACAAAATGAAAATAAATAGATTTGTAGATCGATGTTCGAGATTGAATAGTGAGTTTGAAACGTTTCATTCTTGTTTCAATCTTCCCTTATCATTGGCGATTTCTGAGACTGGTAGATTCCTTTAACCATCACTAAATATATTTATGTATATTAAAGATTGTGACTAGTAGATTAAATATAATGGTTGGTCTTTATTACATTCACGTATCAGAAAACATTTGCTTATCAAAATATTCAAACCATTCTCAGGTTCAGAAAACTGTATTGATGATTTAGAACAAATTATACTTTACTACTAATAATTATGTGCATTCCTCCAATATCTTAAGAAGTGTGATTTCGTCACATTGTAATAGTTTTTCTTGCAACAGTATGTTGATGAACAAAATATAAAATTCCACACACTTTGCTTTTTAAAATTATTGAAAAAATTAACAATTAATGTAAGATCTCTGTTGCAATGTCTTTAAAAAATAACATTCTTACTCTGCGATAGCTCAATATATATTTGCTAGATTTATTTGTTTCTCTTCAGTGTTAAGAATTTAGTGGTTTGGGTGAATTGATGTATTCTACGGAGCGAAGCACAGAGTCAGTTAAACAATCTAAAGAAAAGTGATGGGAGAAATCTGTATTCTGAAGCAGCAAAAAACTCTAAAAGGATGAGCTCTGGTGTTGTAAAATTTTCACATTCATTTTGTAATTTCTAAGTCATCAAAACTATTTTTAACTTGCAGATTACATCATGAGTTATGGAGCTTTGAAATACAAAGAAATTAAAATGAGATGCCGTATGATTCGTTCAATATAATTTTTTGTTACAATAAAATACTTGAAATCTACTGAGAAAAAAATATTTATTACTGGGTGGAGACGGGTAGTAAAACATTTTATTTTTATAATATTCAATTTATTTATTTGTTATCGATCAAAATATTGCTTCACTATAAAATAATAAGTATTGTACATGGTGCGTAATTTAAAAGATGAACGAAGGCACTTCAAGGAGTAAAGTCAGTACGGGATGTAAGGAGCTTTAGAAGACAGTCATCGACTTTTCAAACAGCATGGCCAAGTCTTCTTCGGACTGTTCCCTCGGGGCCAGCTTGGTGATACGATGCTGGAATTAAAATACAAATTATTGAATACAGTAGATATTTGAGTGTATGAACCTCAGAGTAAGAATCTAATATAATCTAGTAAGAAATCAAACCAAGCCCAAATCATGCATTTGGTCTATAAGGCATAGAAAAACAATTTGTTTCAACTTCAACTTTTTTTCTTCAGATCATCTAGTACTTAGCACTAATTCTCGAACCACGCAAATAGTGAATTTGTTATTATTTTATTTTATGCACATACAAATCCACTAGTGCCAGAGTGGTCAAATACCCATCAACTTTCATTTCCACAATGTGCCCTAAACTCTGCTTTAGCAATAGTGGTCTTACCATTAAAAATAGCTTAAGCTTGGTAGTTTCAAAATACTCTTCTAAAAACATTCACAAAACAAACAAGGTTGACCACTAAATAAGATCCTAACCTCTTAAAATAAGTACATTCGTATTGTCATAGCTTCAAAACACATCAAATTTTCAATCGCAATTTCCTAAATTGTGCAAATTTGGGGTAAGACAACTCTTGCGCTAATGGTCTCATAAATAATCTGCAGAATCACACGAAGACAACTGAAGAATCTGAAGTAAATCTTACGCCATTTTGTGTAATCTTTTAATTTCATTTAAGAGCTTTATAACACAGACAACGAAATTCCTCAACTGTCAAAACATTTTTATTTGGCTGTCACTAAATGGCGCTAGTGTTGCACGCCGTTGAAATGCCCCTTTAAAATTATCCAACATAAAGTTGCGTAATTTTCGCAGAAAATTATATCTATAATATTTGGGGATTTTAAGTAATATTTCAACCTAGTTAAAAGGTGTACCTTGTTAACTAAATCTTTTATTTTGGTAGAGAATTTAGTTTGACCTCTTTTACAAATGTTGCAATATTTAAATAACACTGCGGCCTAGACATTTAAAATTATAATTTTACTATTGACATTATTTTTGCTACTAACTTGAGGAAGGGTCCCCTTGACCAGATTAGGTATATCGGCCTTGGTGTATCCCAGTTCATTGAGGCCATTCTCCACCTTCATGATGTTCATGTATTTGCGAACCACGTCGGCTAGGATGGCTCCAGCATCAGCATTCTTGGCGTTAGTGATGTCTGCTCCCAGCAGACCGGCTGCCTCCAGGTGCCGCTCGGGGCAGGCCGACCCCGTGAATGCGAACACTGCTGGGGCAGACATCACCACTGATAGTCCGTGCGGAATGATTGGGTGGTCATCACTGGAAATTAAATAACATTCTCAATTAAATTCTCTTCTTAATTATTTTAATCAAACGGGATAATCATGGGTACCGTTAAATACATACTTTTTTAACGATAGGTAAAACATGATAACAAAATAAAGAATGTATCTACTGATTAACCATATTAGTGGTGAGATTTTGTTCTTCAATGTTCCTTAAATCGCTAAAGCAAATGGGTTTCTTTTATTACCTTTTTATTGTTATTTTTAAAAAATCCCAATTCACTCAAATATTTTCAGATTTTCAAAAATCTTTCAGTATTTTTCCAAAAACATATAAATATTAAAACACACATGAAAAACAATAAACACATCGGTTATGTATGATACAAACGTTCTCTGGCGCAAACTTTTTGTATATCGTGTAAATTAAATTAGACCATCTCACCGATCCACCATCTTTCTTGCTACACATCGTATTTCTTTCTTACGATGATGATGGAAAAAGTGTCAGACTTTTTTTAACTGTGAGGTTTTTTTATAAGGTTTTTATAATGCTGTTATGTAAACTTGAATAATAGTAATAATATAATTGTTAGGAGAGAACACCAAAGAGCGCCACAGTGCTTTTCAGCACTAAAATGGCTAATAATTTTTGCCAAAACCATTGAATCTACATAATTATCATTTTTTTTATCATGCAGGTACATACGTTTTGAGAAATTTCCAGTTTCTCATAAATCACCTTATAATCGCTAAATTAGTGTTGTTTATTCTATTTGCATTTCATTTTAAATAAAAATTTGATCCCTAGTTTATTATTTTATAAATATTTAGATTAAAAAATAAAAAAGATTTTAAACTTCAGATATTATGAATTAAATACGATTGAAGCAAAAATATTAACCCCCTCAACATTACAGTGAATATTATTAAATAAAAAATATGATTAACATTATCCGTTAGCGAAAACTTTGATGTACAAATCATAATATATAAAAGACAATGATCTTTTGCCATTTGTGAAACATTAACATTGTGCCCACATGTATTTTACTAAAAGAAAATATTTGAGAAAAGTGTACCTGTATCCTTTGGGCTGGAATTTCTTGACATTTCCAGAAATGGCATAAGACAGCCCATGGCACAGGTGCACTCCGGCATTTCCAAAGCCTACTCCCGCCATGGTGGAAGCCAAGTGCATGCTGGATCTAGCCTCTAGATCATCAGCATTGTAAACTGCACGCTCAAAGTACTGTTGGATCACCTAGCAAAATAATACCGGTTAGAAGCTGGGTGGACGACAAACGCGTCGGATTCTCGCCCGGGAAAAAAAAAATTCAATATATATTTTTATGTTCTCACAACTCCATTAATGATTATACGGAAGAACAGGTGATATGCTTGCGCAATTTTGGAATTATGTACCGCAATGGATCATTTCTCTACCGCACGAGTCACATGCCAAATCAGGGTGCAAGTCATCCTGAAATCCCATTTGACGGCGGAAATATTTGATATATTGGTTGAAAAAATATCAGAAGAAAAGAAGCATGTTCAGTATTGATATTATAATAAATTTGTTTAGATCACATTTTTTTTTCGACAGGTAGAAAAAAGTTTACAACAGTATTATATTTACAAAATAAAAATACTGCAATTTATTAGATTATTAGTGCTACTAGGTATAATTCAGGAAGCATGATGATGCCAAATAACATTTTCGAGACATTTGTGATAGATGTTAACCAAGTAAATATACTCGTATGATAATTTGACATTCTGCCTAGAAGCCAATGTACAGATAAAACTAATATCTGAAATGATAAAGAGTGCTTATCTTATTTCAAGGTGTTTTTTAGCATATAAATAGAATAACTCTGTATGTAACAATAATAAGTAACAGTATTCTATCAACCACTTGACAGTAATACAAATTTTTGGAGCCATCCAAGAAAATAGTATCTGACAGACTAGGTATAACCATGAGCTATACCAATAATTGTTTGAAGAGCAATCTAATAACACGGGTTATAAAACTAGGACGGCACCATTGGCAGAACATGTAGCGGGAACGGAAGAAAGTCCACCACCAAAGAGACTTCTATTTAATAAACATGCAAGATGTAGGAGTATTGGGAGGCCTAAGCTTAGGTGGCTGGATAGTGTAGAGACACCGCAGCTTATGCATAAGGAAGTGGAGGCGTTACCCGGATGCGACCAAGACTCTTCAAGGGTCGTATGTATGTATTCTACTAGCCGGTCCTGTGCAGGCATATTTGAAACAGTCCGCTCTAGGTACAATTACTAAGGCGCTAATAATGCTTAGGTGCTTTTTAATGCGCCCAGCGCCTATATATTATATTAAATGAAAAAACCATACTATTCATGGACGGCAAACAAACCGGAAACTTCCCGACCTGAGCGTGGGGAGTTGAAATTCGCGCCACTTCTTTTATACTTGATACGAGTTGGTACCTATATTTTGTTTGAAAGAACAATTCACACAAGCCACGAAAAGGAGACAAAATTATGTAGAAACAAGCAGTGCAAATGAGAGATCAATTGATTCCCAATTGCGTCGACTGGCTGAATAACCTCAGTATCCTATTTTGACCTCCACTACACAAAGAAAAATAACTATCCACATACCTTGAGAGCGTATCTAGCCCAAACGTCAGAGATGGGGTTCTGCCCTTGGTAGGCTGGCCTCAAAATGGGGTTCGTGGGGGCGGGTCCTCTCTCGGTGTAAGGGATGGCCGTGAAGCTCTCGAGGGCGTGGCAGAACACGTCGAAGCCGGAGTAGGAGCATACCCTCTCAGGCAGGGACAGGGTGTGCAGAGGGTCCACTATGCCCAGGTGGGGGCGGATGGCGCGGTTGGCGATGCCGGTCTTGGCGTGGAGAGGTTCGTAGTCAAAGATGCTCACTCCGGTTGTCTCACTGCCGGTTCCAGATGTGGTTGGAACTGAAAATTATAGAATGTTTGGTTAGATGTGAATACTGCAGTAGGATTATTGTGTGAAGAGAATATGTCATCGTCACTGGCACTACAGCCTTTGTAGAGTCTTGGTCACCTCTACAAACCCGTGCCATTTGTACTGCTGTTATACCTAAACATATGGTGTTGGCCTCCATAGGTCTCCTGACTCTCCTCCGTTACGCGGGCTTTTTATCTTTCAATCTTGCTACATAATATTATAATAATAATATTTGGATGATTTTTATAGCGCCGTTTTTGTGAAAAATCACCTCAAGGGCGCTGTACAGATCTTGTTAAATTGTAATGTTTATGTAAGATGGAATGCGGCCGCCCTAACAGATTTAAATCAACGTGGGGAAATGTCATCTGGCTGTCATCTGTAAGGGTGTCACTTGGGTGATTTGTTGGATGCCTGGTTCGTTCGCGCTCGGGAACAGTCAGTCGAGATCGGCACTCCCCCGCCCCCCTGCCGGTTCCCGGGCGGTCGAAGGGACACATCTGGACAAGGGTCAAAGCAAGTGACCATTCTCGGGCTATTGCACTGCATTTAAAACCCTGATATTTAAAGATTAAAATATTTTCTTAAAAATCGAAATTACGTCGAAACTAGTCAATTTAAAATTATTTAGAGTTTATTCACTTAACCTATACACAACAACGGTAATTTTAGTGTAATTTTAAAGAAGTAATTTGTGAAATATCCTACTTATTTGGCGAAAAATAACGAGAAAGACTTAAACACGTCAGGCAGCTGCGAAAGCGCCACGACCGATTGTCCTGCCTAGTGGGGCCGTTCCACTTTGTTGAATAGAATATTTAGTGGCTTTTATGCAAATGAATTGTGGAGGTCTCTATTATTGATTTTTTTATTTTATTGCTCATAATTTTTATATTTCATATTTAAATTACATAAGTTGAATACTTTAATTCAGCCATCATGGTTAGCAACACACTTAAATAATCATGATAAGGATTGCTTTCAGAACAATACATAACCTTATTACATAACTGTTATTATTAATTTCAAAACTAAATACGATAATTGAATAAAATTAAAATAAATTTTAAACTTGAACGGTCTGAAAACATAATTACATTAATCTAACGTTAAAACAAGATACTGTATTGGAGCTCTGCAATAGATGAAAATATTTAACATATATCATGTGATGTGATAAGAAAAGTACATACAATATAACGATAACAAATTAAAGTCTTACTGGCGATGAGTGGCTTAACGGTGACGAGGACTGGCTTTCCTTTTCCGATGGGGGCATTCACATAATCCAGGAACTCCGCTTCAGGATCCGAAGCATAGAGGTTGGCCGCCTTGCAAGTGTCCATCACAGACCCTCCTCCTACTGCGATGTACGCATCAAACTTGCCTTCCTTGGCAAACTTGGTGGCATCTAATATACTAGAAATTATTCACATTTTAATATCAGCTATGAACAAAAATAACTGATGAGACTAGCTTAGATTGGAATGGGTTAGGTAAGTTTTTGGTGAATTGATTTTATTTTTACACAGCGTATGCACAATACATTTGTACCTGATGCTTTTCAGCACAAAGAATCAATAAGAACATAGACTATGTATTGGTGCTATATCTATTTAAATTCATTAGGAAGACGTTAGGAGTCGAGCAGGCATAGATTGATATTGTAACTAAATATACATGAAGTACATAAATACATTATTATAGGTTTTTGGCAACTATAACATAGTACTTTACGACAACTGGTTGAAGAGGATCACAACTAAAGAGACGCAGATGTGTCTGAAATCAGTTGGCTTTGACCTAAAACAAAGTTTAAAAAATCCTTTTAAATAAGTAGGTATATTTTTACCTCTGTTCTGTGGGCTCGACTCGCACTTTATCGTACAGCTCGAAGTTGACTCCACTCTTGGTGAGGGCATCGATGGTGGTCTTCACAGGAGACAGGTTGAGTAGGTGAGGATCCGTCATGACGCACACCTTCTTGGCCTTCAGGTTCACCATGTCCATGCCAACCTCGCGAGTCACTCCGATGCCATAACGAATGGTGGAACAAGCCATCTGAAAATGTGATTATAGTATTACATGTGAGATAGAAAATAAGAATATAAAAATAACAGTTATGTTGATATTGGTCTAGAAGCTAAAAGGTACCATAGTGACTTTACCAAATGATCCAAAGGAGTCCTAATCGTGAATGATGCTCATTAAAATTTAATAAGGTGTATTTGTAAATAATACCTACTGAATATTATGGTGAATTTACCTCAAATGCATAATCCTTAGATGGGACGGGATTTGGTACGCTACTGGCATGGCTGTGGCCAGGGTTTCCATGAGCTGGACATTTACATCTAAAATTAAACAAATCTTCTTTATTTCATACGCCGTGTATTACATATATGCTAAAAAACAAACTTCATACATAATTGACCGGTTAGTAGCTAAGTGGACAGACAGAAATCGTTGGATTCCCACTCGGGCGTCATGGGTTCAATTCCTCTGATATTTAAGTCTTCCATCATTGCACAAGCAACATTTTCCTCTTATTATGATGGTAGTATGAGTTTTTCAAATATTGTCAGGTTATTCGTAACCTGGGAATCTTTTACTTTCTTAAAAAATAAAAATTTCAAAGAAATAAATTAACTAACAAAAAAATTATAGGCAGGTATTTTTCAATAATTTTTTTATACTAAAAATTAGCAAACCGCACCTTCTCGTGAATACAAGTTTAATACAATTTCAAGATTCTCCAGTTTTATTTTATTTGTGACATGGTAAATATTGCACAATGCAAGCGAAATAAAAATCGTTTTTGAAATTCCCGGGTTTAGAAGTATTTGCATTAGCGCGACCTAGCGGAGAATCTCAAACATAACCAATAATAAAATTGATCGGACAAATTTCGCCGATAACCTAAGTAAATAACATCGCGTTGTTCTATTTATAGATAATTGTAGCATTGTACGAAGAAAATAACAATAATGTAAACTTACGAAGAGCTGGAAACGACCTGCAATAAGTCCAAAATCCTCCTGCGCGGAATCATTTTGCCGTTTGCAAAATTATCCAAAAAGTTTAACAAAACTTTGATAAGAACGGCTGTCACCTGACAACTGTACTCGGCCGCTGGCGAATTCAACTAAAGAAGTTCAGAGTTCGTGATGTGTGCTCGATTAAATGATACAACGTTCATATCACTGTTATGTTGTATCTTTTCAATTTATTTTTGTCTAAGACATACCGCGAAAACAACGCCAAATTTACTTTTACAATTTACAACACACCTCCCTCCTCTGTAATCTAATGTTTGTTGGACCGGCTGCGGCTGTGACGACAAACTTGTTTACGTGTTCTTTACGCGGACCGGTTATCAATTTATTACTCGAAGATAAAACTAATCTGCGTAGTTGCTTGAAGGACATTTTTATGAAGATTTAAAATAAAATAAAAATTGGGGAAAGTGGTAATTAATTAATAGCAATAATATTTTGTTAGAACCACGGAAGTAAGAAATCATTCCTCCGTTGGAAAAATCCTTTTTTTGAATTATATCGACCCATCTAGCACGCAATGAAATATTTCCCACAGATGTACTTATTCAAATCTAGTCTATTTTTTTGTTTAATTTTTTCTAGTGTGAATATTGCACAAGACCCTTGAGGTGATTTTTCACAAAAACGGCGCTATACAAATCGTCCAAATATTATTATTATTTAAGAGCTCCAATTAGTGAGGCTCCGGGGAGTGGGAAGGGGAAGTATATGGGAAAGAGGAAGGTTGAGAAGAACCTGACTATTCGGATCTAGTCACCAAAGACGGCTAAAGCCATTTCAAACAACGTTTCGATTCTGAATGGTGGTCTTTCACCAGGGCAATACTGAGAGTATCTACCACTCTGGAACGTGTCGCAAATATTCTATTAAGTCAATTCTGTTTTTATACGATTTTGGTATAACACGGTTAACAAAGCGTAATGTTCATCCCCATGCTACACTACTCAGCCCGCGCTGAGGAGAGCGAGGGAATAACAGGGTAGGAATAAACAATAAGGTGTTTTATTTTTTGACATCCTGAAGTGATTTTTATACAATGGAACCTTGCTCCCATTTTCCTTTAAATAATGTACTGTATTTTGTACACAGTATTCAGTGGAGCATATCCCCTGTAGAAAAACTAAATTATAATGCAAAGGTGTAAGAATATAGTATAAATAATGCTTCTACTTCGCCTGTAGTTGTAGGGAACAACTTGACATACCCCGCAGGCTGCAGCCAGTCCTAAGCCTAGATAAAGGAGGAGGGTTTGAGGTAGGGCTCCGGCTAAGCATCCTGCATATTAAAATACTTTCAAAGCGTAATAAGTGTGGCGAACCCATCGCTCGGGGAGTGGAAAACAATCCGCAATTGTCATCCTCAGCTAACGTCATAGAGTGTGGCGAACCCATCGCTCGGGGAGTGGAAAACAATCTGCAATTGTCATCCTCAGCTAACGGCATAGAGTGTGGCGAACCCATTGCTCGGGGAGTTAAAACACAACCCGCAATTGTCATCCCTAGCTAAAGGCATAGAGAGTGTGGTGAAGCCCATCGCTTAGGGAGTGCGAACATAATGTGTGGTCTCTCGGAGTATGAAGACTTTACCCCAGCATTCGGGGCTCTGCCGGGGTGGACTTTTTATTTTCTTTAATGCTCGTGGGATTAATTATGGTATTCAATAATTACATTGGGGACCCCCACACTGCGACACGAAACCCACTAATTTGCTTATGCGGGAAAGCAGAAGGATGGCAGGAGCTGAAGAGTAGAAATTACTCTCGGAATCGTTGTTTGAAATTACTTTTGCTATATTTAGTGATCAGATCTGAAAAGTCTGGTACTTTCAAACCTTCTTCTGCCCCTCCCCCACTTCAATCAGCCTCACAACATTCTCCAAATTGAGGATATCATATTTACACTGGCTCCGGACGGTTGGGTTTCTTTTATAGTATCACATAAATAACTTATAGATAACAGTATACCTTGATCAGAAATAAAAAAAAACTCCTTTGTTTTCTACCCTTTCTCCATAGAATTAGACCGCCAGGAACCCATTGCATCCAAAAGGCAATATCAAGTATTCTTGTCATAGTTATACGCAAGTTCAAAGAACATGATTTTATTCTAGGCAACACTATAATAGGATATTATTTATTTACCTAACCTTCCTATTTTCCGCTACTGTTGTCTTAGAATTCCTCTGTCCTTCGACAAGGAAATGATGCATTGACTACATTACTTTTTTAAATGAAGATTTGAACCCTGAGATTTATAGTACAGACCTTTTCTGAAAAGGGAGTGAGTATTGATCTCGATCTGTTCGACTGCTAGCGGAGCGTCCTACATTGGACCACAGGCCACGAGGTTTCGTTGATAAATAGTTTGGCACTTAATTTTTCATTGTTAAAATTTAATTTCTTGCATGGCGGTTGTTTTTTAACTAAAGTTATTTTCCCTAACAACATAAAATAAGTTAAATTATATATACTTTGGCAAAGAGTAAAAAATACTAAACAGAATCCAAAAGTATGAATTCAAACAAGATGCCTATGAATATCCCGCTAGAGGCGCTGTCAGTGTTAAGGCATTTTATAAGAAGATGCTCATGGAGTATACTGGTCAAAAGAGGAATGCATAAATCAAAAAAATAAATTATTTAACAAAATTTTATTATCACTACAAAGCTTATCAACATATTAAAATCACAAATTTATTGAAATAAGTAGTTGAGTTCATGATATTTTTTATAAATAAATCATTTTATTAAATGTGTTTCTTATTATTTTTAAAACTACATTGTTTTTTTTTTAAAATTAAGAAATTGACCACTTCTTTCCTCGTAGGTAATAAGTAAGTACAAACATCGACCCATCTATTTTATTCTGGTAATACTTTTCACAATAAAATTATGTTTATTTACTTTCCATAAAAATACTTTTTTATAATTTTTATTGTATAATACATTTTTTGTTTAAGTTTTTCGCACATACTTTTAAAATATATGAATATCTATTATTAATAAAATATATTGGTTTATCGTACATAATATATGTGTAAAATGAATGTTCCAATAAAGTAGTGTGTTTTCTGCTTTTTCCCGTCAAAGGTATATATTTATAATACACAATACTAAAATATGGCTGCATGTACATAGTATATTATTATTCAGTTTGAGAACCCACTTGGAGTTTTGTGAATTGATGTTTTCAAATCCTTCACAATATTAATAATTTTTTAGTTATATTTATTATTATCAGACTATATAAATATATCAAAAACGAATGTCAAAGTTGAAAAAAAATGTTACATTTCATTTTTTGTTTAGTAAGTTGATTATAAGTATGTTTTGGAAATGTACTCCACAGAAAATTATTAAAAAAATTAAGTATTCAGATATGACTAGTTTTTAAAATGTCCTGATTTGTAGAATGTTTAGTGTATTGATATTTGAATGGTTTATTTAAAAAAGTTTTAGTGAAGCAATCAAACATGTTCAGCAGTTATATTGCTATGGTGGAAGGAACTGCTTTTATAAGAGATATCACTGCCTTTGACTGGCTGATTTCTTCCGAGGAGTTGCCTGCTGATGATGGGCGTCTTGGGGCCGGTGAGGTCCTCCGACAGGGGCTGGTACACGAGCCCGCAATCCTTCTTCCCCCTTCCCACGCTTGGAGTTGTGATGCTGAGTACTGCGCTTTTGTATACGTTGATGTTATTGGCACTGGAGCAGTGCTTGATTGCTTTCATCATGATGCCCACCATAAGCACGCTGCAGAACACGGTGAACAGTATTGGCAGCAGGTATTCTTTGTACTCGGATTCCCGCTCCAGGAACGTGGCCTCTCCAGTTTTCCTCTCTTCCTCGAGCTCGTCGAACATCTCGTTTGCAAAAATCCTTTCTTCATTTATTTCCTTCTCGAATGGAATCTCTATCTTATTATGATCTACATTTTCATAAATTTTAGGCAAATAATCTGGGATCTTTACTTCTGAATCTTTTGTTATGGTATTCGGTTCTTTATAGAGATCATCACCGTTTTCACCATCATAATCATCTTCATATTCATCAGTGTAGTCCTCATTGATGTCTTCTTGATGGTTTTCTTCAATCTTTTTCAAAATGCTTTCAACTCCAGCCTTTTCAGCGGATTCACTCTCTGACTGTTTACTGGACACGGGCATAATGTTTTTGAGACATACGGTTTTAGCTAAAAATTCCCAGTTTTGTCCATGATCCCCAACTTCCTTATCCAGAACCATCTGAGAGGAAAACAATTCTGTGGAAGTCGGGAGCACGCCATGGTCTCCTAGCCAGGTAATCAATGTTTGAAATTCCTTGTTGCATTCCAGTGGATTCTGTGAAATGTCCAGGATAAACAGCTTGCTGATGGTTTGCAATTCTTTGTAGTTGATTGACTTAATGTTATTATTAGAAGCATTGAGGAAATGCAAGTCTTTCATAATAAGTTTTGAAGAGACTGCATTAGTTCCCCACAGAGAGTCGAGGTGACACGAGCTGACATCAAGCCAAGTGAGGATTGTATTGCTAACAAAGAGATCTGCCGACAGGGTTGTCAGAGGGTTCCCTGCAAGGTTCAACTTTCCTAAATCCTTATTCATGCTAAATGTATCCTTATCAAGAATTGTCAATAAATTATAGGAAAGATTAATTATTTTCAATCGGGTTGATTTTTGCAATGCAGATCCAATACTCTTGATCTTATTATGAGACAGCAGTAACTGGGAAAGGGCAGGCAAAGTTTTAAAAAAATTGTCAGAAATTTTTTCTATGCTGCATCCTGAAGCATCGAACAAGTCAATGTTAAATTGTTCAGAAGAGCAAGCAAATCCTTCTTCAGGGAGGCTCATCAAGAGAGGATTTCTTGCAATCTTCAGAACGTCTAATTCTACATTTTCTTTAATAAGCTGGTCAGAAATGAAGTCCAAGTTGTTATTTGAAAGGTCTAAATAGTTCAAGGAAGTGAGTTGATGGAATGCTTGATTGTGAATTTTAATAATTCCATTACCACTCAGATTTAGGTTTGAGACTAACGGCATTTTGTTGAACATTGAAGGCCCGACCGTGCTGATTTCAGCCATACTCAGATCAATTGTGAGCAATTCATCAATTTGCACACTGTTAACCGAAGTTATGGGATTACCTCTCAATCTGAGTGTTGTCATTTCAGAATTATTCATGAATAAATTTTCCGGAATACTTTCCAAGGAGTTATCTGACATATCAACTTCTTCTAGATTCCTCAGCTTGGAAAATACATTCCTGTGAAGCTTTTGCAGTTTATTTCCAGACAAATTAATGTAAATTAAATTAGTCAATTTGGTGAGTGCATATTCGGAAATATCTTTTATCCCACACCTGGCAATTTCCAGTTCCTGAATGGAAGAAGAATTCAGGAAAGGGGTATTTGGATCAATAATGAGGGGATTATCAGATAGATCAACCAGAGAGAGTTTGCTATTGAAGGCAAATATCTCAGGATCGATTTTCTGAATACCGTTGCCAGTCAAGTTCATGCTGTAAAGATTGTCAAAGTCTTTGAAAGCTGACGGACTGATGGAATGGATCACGCTGTTGGAAATCTTCATATTGGTAACTTTTTGTAGTCCCAACTGCTTGAACATCATTCCAGTCAGATTCAGCGGATGGTTCTTGTCAACATTCTCAATCACAATCCCTCTGATGTGATTCCCGAACATCTGGGTACCGACTTCCAAGCGGTTGCAGCGAGCGATGGGGCCGTTCATGGACCCTTCGCAAACACAATCTCTCGGGCAGAGAATCTCCGATTCAACGTTGTAGCCGTAGTCTTCATATTGATTGTCAAGTATTTCAGAGGAGTCCTCTAAGACCTTGTTGGTGTGGGTGGGGGGAGGGGGGGCCGTGTGAACCACTGCTCCTAATACGAGCAGGATTAGGACCGGTTCCCGGAAAAGCGCTTTCATTCTTCTCTTCGGATTGATTCTGTAACAAATAAATAGAACGTAAGTTTGTTGACAAAAAGTACAATGTTAATTGTAAACTACCTCAAGTAAATCAAGCCAAACAAGGTTAATTTTAGTTGTCACAGTGGCCATAGGACAGAAAATAAAAGGTTGTGACCGATACTTGAACTCGGAACCTCTACTTTATCTGGGAGTAACGCCTCTCCCAATTGAACTACGGAAACATTTTTTTATCAATCTCATGTTCCTTTTTAAAACTTTTTTTTCCAATTTCTTCTGATTTAGGCAGCTATACTCGTATTGTTCTTTTATCTATTTTTATTTGCGGATTTTTATATTTAAAAGATGGCTTCCTGTATCGGAAGAAATTAAAAAAAAAAAATGATTTCCAAAATAAATATGGGATTGATACAAATTACAGTACATAACTAAAATGGCTTTAGCTATTTTTAGTGACTTAGGTACTTCCTAAAAAACTCCTTATTTCTTTCAGTCTTACACCATTCCTGCTCCTGGCATTTGCTACATTGCAAAGTTAAACTGGTCTTTGGAATTCCACCACGAATTATCAGTTTCAAAATTAATAAAAAATATTATCTTTATCTTTTGGCCCAAGTAGATAAGATTAGGTTAAATACAAAAATATAACGAAATATTGTCCCTATTTCATATATTATATGGAAGTAGATACGTAATATAATAATTGTACAGTCCATGGCAGTTTGAATCCATAGGTGGAGCGCTGATCGGTGGATAAACAATCGGTTTGCATGCCAGTCAGACTTGGCTAGTTCTGCCGGTGACGCCATTGTGTATGGGAGACACGCCTGCTCCGTTTTCGTTTTATCACACGTGGACATAAGCCATGTCATGGCTTGTAGACTGAAGGCCTCAAAGTTTGCCAATATTGCATCACTGTTTGGACAGCGAAGAATGCCATCGGCACTTTATCTGACAACTGATTAGGAAATCGAAACAAACTTGAAAATACATATTTTTTTAAATCGTATTTTTTTTGAAAATCGTAGTAATCCATTAGTTAGTTTACTATGTGACAAAAATAAAACACAAACCTCCTTCCAAAAAAAGATACAAATAAATTGATGACAGTGAAATTACTTTGAAATGGAATATCTCACAAGTATTTTTTTGTGACATGGTCCACTTGTATTTTCAGGCTTCCATATGTACTTAAGTAGGTAGGTTTTTACGTTTACAAGTTTACCTGATAGAAAGCCCACGCATTTCATCTGATACCAGTTGTGTGGAGTAGTCGTTCAGATGCTATGAGGCCTCGATATAATAACTTGGCCTTTAGGCTGGAGGCTGGAGTTACGTCAAGCGGCGCATCCGCTGCTTTTGTCAATACTATTGCTATGCATTGTTCAAAACATAATATACGAACTGCGGATTGCCTGCGGCTTCGCCCGACAAACCAGCGGATTCGCCGCGCGGACGAGTCACTTGATATAAATCAGGTCTTAGAGACAGGAGACGGAAGATGACAGCAATATTTAACAAAACAATTGTATTCTAATGGCATTTTCCACTGGTCAGAAAGCACTGATTTGTGATCTAATAGGTACAAATACTGAGTCACGGTCCAATGAATCAATCGGTATTTGAAATTTAGGTCAAATAAAAACAATGTGTTTTCATTTTGATTATTCTCATACCCGCCCATATTCCCGGAGAGGAAGTAGTTCCTACCAGAACACTATGTTAGAAAATTCACGAACGCGGAAGAGAAAGAGCACGTGTGATATTTACAATATTATTATACTCGTAGGTGAATAAGTTGATATTTGTGGATTACTTCGAATGATGATAACCAGTAGATAAGTGAACACACTTGAACAGTTTCGAGGCCGTGGGTGTGCCAGTAGCCAGTAGGCACTGTCGCTATGGGCCTATTGACAGAGTTCAGAGTTAGAACGGGTATTCCATTTTGGCAGCTGGAGCATCCATTCAAATATGCGTTCCCAAGAGAACCACGAAAAAACGCGAATAAGCTACATCGTTTTAATTGAAATAGAACCGAACTCGTTAGATAATTTTCTCAATAAATTGAATACTTATTTATGCGAAGGAAAGAAGGGGCTGGGTCAAAACAAGCTTCAACGAAATGAGTAGATGCAATTACTACGGTAAACTTACACTTTTGTCCTTACCGTTTAAAATACGGAATCGTGTCACACATGCCCATAAAAGTCCATATTTTTTAACACTCTTCATAAACTTTTTTTAATTGCAAGATACTTATGTAGATGAGCAGAAACTTGATGTACTTAACTCAAAAATCGTTTTGACCCATCTCCCTTTTCCTGTCGCTCACAGATTTACTGAAATCTTTCTAATATGGTGCCCTGTCGCTCTAATCTTACCCCGGCTCTGTTTATTAGGAAGCCCGAAAGTAGGAAGGCTGCTAGTAAGGTTTCCCCCTTTCCTTGGCCTTTGCTTACAACCCTGCACCTGCACACAGCGCCATCGACACCCCATACCTGGTGCAAGACTGACACACTGACCTTGGCCCTGGACAGTATGATGAGCAGAGACTACCTACTCCTACTGATTGTAATTCTATTAGTGACTATATTATAGTCGATGATTAGTGGTTACTGGTTAGGCTGGTTGGTAGAAGATTGTGAACTGGATACGACTGGCTTGAATGGACATCGGGTGAGAGAATATACGAGCTCGAGTAGGTGTGGATAGGCACTCGGGTACCCACTCAAACAGGAATTACGAGAAGAAACGACCGATGATGCCCGGCTGCATAAATTATGAAGACATCCAATTAAAGCATTTCTTATTTGGTTAATCAATTAGTTTCATATTTATTAATAGATACTCGTACTGCGGCATCATTCATGAGCCAAGGCAGCGTCTTTTGAATGAGTTTAATGAAAAAATATTTGATAGTTTAAGCGAGACAGTAAAATCTTTGAAAAAAGTGACTAAATTACCAAAGATTGTGTAATATCGAACCAGTCAAAGCTCAGAGATAGACCACCAAATAAAAAGAGAATAATGATACGTTTACATTTCTCCGTAAACAAATACACAAAAATGATCAAAGTCTGTCAATGAAAAAAAGAAGCCACACATTTAATAAATATTCAGCCAAAAGTCTATAAGTAATAATGATATATAAATACGGTAATCAACCATTAAACGGTTATTATACATTTTTACCAAGTAAGACATAAAAAAGAATCACGTTTTTACTCAATGATTCATACGTGCATATTGTCTATACGTTTATACTTTCGTATAACTACTGTTAACAATATGAGCTTGCTAAGTACTTCCAATGCCCCACGTAACATTCGACAGCGATTACAGTCTCTGTGGCAGAAAACATATGGTTTTTTAATGAAATCAACATTGGGGGCTTACGCTCTTTACGGGTTTTTCTCAGACCTTAGGTCATCTGTAGAGATGCTGTGGACAGGGTATGCTTAAAGAGAGAAAGGAGTGAACCAACTAGTCTAGGAGGATCTAGGAGGGAGGAGACACAAAGCCGACAAGACATTCACACCGAGTTGTTGATCACAAGAACGTCGTTAAAACGGTTCGCTCTCTTGAGGAAATGTCAACTGTGGTCAAATGTTGGCCAATAGGGAAAATAGGAAATATCCTCAAAGATTAGAACAATGAAACCCCATTTTACAGCAATATGATAGGAACTAAGCCAGGTAGCTCCTAAAAGTCAAATGGTTGTTGATAACGGTACGTGGTACCTGTCTATTCCTTTTCTGCGTGAGAAAGGGGACAAGCCAATTTTTCAAGTAGCTGTCAAATAATCAGGTGGGAGGGAGGTATTATCCTCCGAGTTTAAGGGATAAAATAGTGCGTCAATCTGATAAAATAACAGAATAATATTAAAAAAAACACAAATAAATTAAATTATCCTTAAAATAAATATGGTCATGGTGGTCATGTCATACCTACGTAAAACTTGTCTTTGTTCATATTGAATATTGAAAAAACTTTCTTAATCATCAAATCAAAATACGTATGTATTAGAAACACACGTAGTAATCGCGAAAATCGAAGTTTCATGCTCCTAGATAAACCGATGGAAGTATGTTGTGAGCGAGTCTGTGTGCCCGGAAAAGCCAATTTTTCCAAACTTCTGGTGAAATTGATCAAACATGTTGAAATATCGAAATTCTTTCTTGAACAGATAATCAAATTCATCGGCCTGTTTGGGGCCCAGGAGTCAAATATCGTATACAAACTGGTGACGACATCAGTTTCCTTTCAAATCGGTACAGATCGCACTTCTTGGAATTATCTGTTCAGTGTTTTATACATTGATCAAAATCAAATTATTTTTAATTTTACCAGAGAAATTAATGGATCAAAGGAAAAAGTATTTACTCGTTGAATTAAGATAAAAATAGTCATGTCTTCATTCACTATTCATTAGTATATAGTGACGATATAGCCATCCTAATAGTCTGTCTATGAATTGAAACAATGGCCGCTTTACATTTAATTATTAAGATATTTTCGGTCTTAGATTCCTAATCGTCCATTGACTACATATTACAAATGACGTAATATTTTATTACGATTTTACTTAACATTTCATTCCTACATGATAATATAACTATGTAAATTGTTGGAAGATAGATTTTAAGTCAACGAAAAAAAACAACATAATTGTGTCATACGCACCTTAAGAAGCCATTATATTATGTGTCATACGCATTGTAATAAACTGTTATATTATAATATGATTCGTTCGAACACGAAGAAACAAAACAATTAGAAGAGAATTAAATACACGATATGATTCTACGACAATCATGATACGGGAATAAACATAAAATAGATTACAAAATTGCTCGCAAAACAATGAAGCACTCGTATGCATATATAAAAAAATGGTAAATTAAAAGATTTTGATATAATTTCTAGGATTATTTTCTAGAATTGGAAGGTAAATATTAAAATTGAACTGGAGTCCGAAAGTCAAAAAAAAGAGACTTATTAATGTTTAATTTAAACACAAACATAAAAAAACTAACTTTGGAATATTGTAATTTGAAAGATTATGTTAGAAAAAATGAACTGGCTGTAGCTTAAATAAATGAATAATTAAATTTGACCTTCGGAAGATTTTTGCTTAGAAAGCAGAACTTAGAAGCTTATTCAGGAATTTTATGAGAGGCAGGCGACGAATGCAGAGGAATAGCATCGAAGAGATGGAAAGCCGGAAATACCGTTATATCGGAATATATATCGGTATCGTAATATTCCTAATATACAAAGCTTATAATTAGTAAAGAAAAAAAAACAACAAATATCAATTTTTCAAATCTAAAAAGCACCTCTTGTAAAAATAACACAGATAAGGAAAAAAAAAATTGAAAGTGTAAAGTACTAAATGAAATAATGTGGGAGTAACGAGAGGCATAGCTCTTACGTGCGATGCCTCAGAGAGGGTGGTGACCACCTGTAATCCCTCTGGCCTTGAAGACCTCCGGGGTCGCGGGTTCGAATCCTGGCGTACAAAAATAATTTTGTCTAATGAATATGTGTTATTTCACATTTCATTAATATAAAAATTATATACTGTATATCAGCGGTGAAATAACACTGGTCGGAATCGAAACGTTGCTTGAAAAGACTTGAGCTGTGTTTGATGACCAGATCTGACAAGCAAGGTAGGTTTTTTAACTTTCCAACCTTCCTTTTTCCCATTTTATTTATTTTATAACTACTTTCAGCCTCACACGTCCACCAATTGGGGATGCCATAGTCCCACTGGTTCCGGGCAGTTGGAAATCTTGTGCGGTATTCATTAAAAAAGCCTGGATGATATTATCATCTCTTTCCTCGAGTGTCGAGAAAACTTACCCTGGCATTTTGGCATCTCAACCGGGGGATGATCAGTAGAACTTCGCCTAATAAATGGTTGTCTAATATTTAGCTAAAACACGTTTGCTTGCGTAATTTTAATGGGCGGGTACTTAATACGGTGCATTCTCATTACCCCCGTACAGTAAATTGTGCAGTTTACGCAATGTTTTGTATAAGTATGTTGATTTCGGTGATTGGGAGAGTTTTTCCCTTTCACCAAAAACATTAACTACAAAATGAGTTGAATTAACATTCCTTATTAATTCAGGCGAGTATCGTGTTTTGATTTCCTTGTAACTCTGAACGTTGGCCATCCACAGAGAGTGTAAGAAAATACGTATATGAAAAACAGAGTTAATTCAGCATTTTTTTGTGTGCAACTGAACTTCGAACATTTAGAATTATTATTAAGTAGTTGAATTTTAATCACTATAATAAAATATTTTAATCATTTAGGAATCAGGAATAACATTCTCACTGTTCATTGTGTATTGGAATACCGATAAATAATTTTAACTGTATTATCTGGTTTAACGGTAAGCATGGGTCAAAGCATGAATAATAGCCTAGGTATGTTTGCCGAAATTGAATCAAAATAATGACTAGTGTGATTCACGATAACCATTGACTTCAACACTTTGTACAATGTGATATGCGTGGTAACTGTACTATAGTTGATTCAAACCAGGCTTTCTGTATGACTGTCCATGATAGTGAAGTGAAATCTATTTAAAATATAATGATGCACCGATTCACCGAATATGATTGTCTATCACATAATTAAAAATACATTATAATATTGCCTACATATTATACAATATGCCCAAGGGGTGAACACCATTCGTATTTACATTGAATGCCATGAAATGTTAAAATTAAACTATAAAAATAAATTTGCATGTCAATATTGCCTCAAAAAAACCACAGTAAGAGAGACAATCCAGAGTAGGAAAGTCGTTAAATAATCAGTAGTTAATTTATTTGCACAACACAACATGAATTTAGCCATTATGGTGGTGCTTATTTGTAATAGTATAGAAGATCTACAGTTTCTCGTGCCTAGAATGAACGAAATATGTATGCAGAATGAGTTAATGAATGTGAATAAGTCCAAAGTCATGGTCTTTGAAAGAGAGAGTACGAAACCAGCGTACTCTCTCATTGATTTGAGCGTAATGAATAAGATTAAGAAAGGGACGCTTAAATGGTTTTAACAATTAGAACGGATGAACGAAGAAAGGCGAGTAAGAATAGTATATGCCGCGAAAGTGAATAGTAGAAGTCGGGGACGCCCGAGGAAGACATGGCACGATCAAGTGAATCACATAAGTGAGTCGCGTCACATCAAGAGTCAGAATAATAGAAGAGTATCTATGTATGAGACGATGTATGATTGTAATGAAGCAAAGAGTGTATGCCAAGACAGAGCTGTGTTGCGGTCCATCCTCTCTGCCCACTCCTGCGGTGAAATGGCGTGGTAGTTAGTTGTTTTTGGTGAGATACCAGAAATAGGTCTAACTTTTGCTTTGATCGAATTGAATTGAGATAAACTTCGACAAAAGATCAACATATTTCTGTCCAGATGTTTTTTTAATTATCACCTGGTACCTGGTTATCCTGAGAGTTATGTGGCAGACTAACATGTGTTTTCATCTAATAATATAATCTGCATACTGCGTTCAAGGTTCAGAGTGCACTCTCAGGTCTGCATTAATTATAAACAAAGCGAAAACAATAAAAAAACTTTGTTTCGTCATATAAATGAGACATTTAAAATTAATTAAATATATAAATATGCAGTAAACGTGAAATGTAAGTATGTATTATAATGATAATATATGATGTTCCCTTTATCATTAATATATCTTATCATTTTTCTTTGTAAAGTTTCCTTTTGTCATTTTGAAAGAGAGGTACGCTTCTCATCAAATTAATTAGGGATGGTTGATATCGGAAATTGGGTGAACCTGCGGTTCCAGTTACCGGTGATTGGCGAGGAAGCGGTTATTTATCCAGTTATTTTTTTAACCGGTTCCTGGTGCCAGAAAAGTTCCACGAAGACAATTTTTATTATTAAGAAAGGATTCCTCTGATATTTTTTTTATATGGGGGGAGGGGGGTTACTAGCGATATTTAACCGGTTCCTCGCCATTTTTATTTCCAAAAAGAAGGAACCAGCTTCTCGGAGAAATAATATCGACGGTTCCAGTGACCGACTTGGAACCAATGACGTTACAAATATACGTGTGTAAGGTCATTGCTTGGAATTGTTCCGCTTCATTTTAGTCTCTAAAATTAATTTGGCTTCGTAAAAAAATAAACCTCCAATATTTGGCCAAATTTAACCAATGTAACCATGTTTGTAATTACATAAAAGTAATATTGATATTGAATATTCTGAATATTACAACAATGAAAACAATAAAAAAATTGCTACGGAAATGTATTTGTCAAATGGACATAAAATTGGCAAAATAATGTGTGGCAAAAAACATTTATTTAACTGTATTTTTAATTAATTATTATTTTATTGAGTAAAGTACATTATATTGTAAGCGCCTCACCGCTGGTTGTGAGGAATTAATTAAATTTGATTGGAATTAAATTTAATTTGAAGTAACAAGGTGTATCTTGAATTTATTTTAAATGTGCAAATTAAAGCACAATTAATTGGATGGAGATTATAAAGTTCAGCTAGACCGTGGCTAGACAAGTCAACAATGAAATATAATTTGAACATTTTGTTTCTCAAGCATATCCCATTTTTATCCAAATAGTATAATGTCTCGATGAACTGTTCTATGAGTCATGTTTATGAGAATTATTCAATTATCTCAAAAAGTGTGGGTAAAACTCTTAATTAAAAAAAAAAAACATTACTCTCCACCCTTTAAATGCTGTAATATCTATGTTTTCATAGGTTTAACAGTTTTATGTATGTTACCATTATACTTAGAAGTTTTGGGTACAACCTACTTGGCTTCGTTCGATTTTCTGCTACCTAGTGTTTTTAAGAAATATACATAAAAAATAACATATATATAAATATAATAAATACATTTTGCATTTTCGTGGAAAGTAATTACTTTGTGGTTTGACATATTTAATGAATTGAAAAAAATAACTTCTCTATCTCTCTTTTTTTTAAATCATTTTTACGCGAATACCGCACAAGAGTCCCAACTGCTCCCAACCGTCTAGAGCCAGTAAGACTATGGCATCCCCAATAGGGGTATGTTGTGAGGCTGAAGGTAGTGGGGAGAGGAAGGAAATGAGGAAGGGAAAAGTTGGGAAGTACCTGGCTATTCAGATCTGGTCATCAAACACGGCTAAAGCTATTTCAAGCAACGTTTCAATTCTGAATGGTGGTCTTTCAGCGAAACCGGTCGGTCATAAAAAATGAAATAAAATCTGTGGTCTTATGCAAAGTTATTATTTCATTTTCATTATATATATTTTAGTTTACAATTATTATTAAATTAAGATAAATTGATATTTCAAGCTCCACAGTCCACGATGGAAGCAGTTCTAACTGAAAATAGTTGCATCGATGTAGGCACAAATACCAGATAGAAAAATCTGTGCAAATTCCAAGAGTAAAATAAAACTATTTTCTACTTTACAGTTCACTTTAAGAAAGTTTAAATGGGTTTCTAATAAAATTTACTAGTTATGTGCTGTAAACTATAATATTTTTATTATAAACTGCTGTCAACAAACTAGAGTGACCGAGTCTAGAGTCGGCATTTTATACCGAATCCCGAGAACATTTTGCCCGCCGAACAGAGAAAAAGGCATAAGGCTTTAAAATATGAGGAAAAGCGTATTATGGTGAATCACGGATGCGTGACGTGTCCTCGGAGAGGTTGCAAGAATTCCGGCCCAGGACAGACGCAGGATATACCTAATTCGGCACGAATGACGAATTAGCCAAGTGTTGAATAGGTATATATTAGCGTTGTGACCGCTTTGAAAGAACTACTTCAAAGAACTACTTCTTTTGGCAACAGTTCGTACTTCATTCATTGTTCATTGAACAAATACTTCAATTGAAGTCGGTAGCTCATTTTAGCGTTCATTCATTTCAATAACTTCATTTCACTGAACAAATATTTCAATTGAAGGTGGCAGTTTATTTTAGCCTTCATTCATTTCATTGAAAAAATACTTCAATTGTAGTCGGTAGTTCATTTCAGCGTTCATTCATATCATTGAAAGAAGTACTTCAATTCGCAGCAGCATAGTTGCGAAGGCATTAAAAACGAAGGAAGGTGGCGAGGAACCGGTTCCAGTGCTTTTCACTTTGAAAGCTCTACCGACTAGTACTTTTTATTTTGGCAAGGAACCGGTTCTTTTCTTTTTACTTTCTAAACTCTACCGATTAGCATGAGCTTTTTCGGCGAGGAACCGGTTCCAGTTTCAAATCGCTACCGACTAGTACGTGATTTTGTTGGCGAGGAACCAGTTCCAGTTCTTTTCGTTTCAAATGTCTTTTTTGCGAGTTCGACTTCAATTGGCATTCACAAAACATTGAAGTTTTTCCCAACGCTAGTATATATTATAATGAATAAACTCAAAATGGAGATGCGGTGTCAGAGAAGAGAAAAGACAACGAATGCATTTTTAATGAAAAAGAATACAGTTATGGTCCTGCCGAAAGCTCCGTTGAAATTTCTCTTTCCGTTGCATGCGTTGTTTATGGGAATGAGGGAGATGTTTTTTAATGTTAATACTGCCCCTAGTCAGTGGGACTATGGAATCCCAAATTGGGATATGTTGTGAAGCTGAAGGGAATAGTAAAGGGAAGGAGATGGGGAAGAGGAAGGTTAAGAAGTAACTGGGTATTCAGATATGGTCATTAAACACCGCTAAAGCCATTTAAAACAATGTTTTGATTCTGAATGGTGGTCTTTCACCAGCACGATCTGAGGGTATCTACCACTCTGGAAACTGGTTAGATATTGAAATACTAGCAGCATGCGTAGAGTTCGTTCGCTGTGGAAAGGACTGCATGAGAATCTCAATCAAAACTCGTTCTTGTACATACAAATGAATGCACACGACATTATTAGGTAAGTCATAAAAGTATAATAAACTAATTTGGCAAGGATAAAAATGAAATATTTTATTTTTCATGTCGACTCTTACGTGTAAATTTCAACAATCGAAAAATGCCTCATCTTTGAAAACATTCCAGCCCAACCTTTAATTTTCTTAGTAGAATGTCTGTTTGCATTTCTCACTGAAAACTCACGAACGACGAGCTAGCATCGTGAAATTTGCACAGCTTTTTCTGTCAGGATTTTTTTGGTTAAAGAAATTATTTATATATAAATATAAAAAAAATAAAGATAGTGTGTAAACCGGGAGAAGCTGGATAATAACAGCTAGTAATTTAATACGTCTCATTAACCTCTTTGATTCCTTTAAAATTTATAATTTAACCTTTGCTGGTAAACATGTACACGCCACAACTACTGTTCCAAGAATATTAAGTATATTAATGAAATTTAATTACTTAGCGCATGCAAATGCAATGAAGTCTTTATATGTAATTGCGTTTATTCATCACAACTAACTTCTCGAACAAGTCAAAGTAGAAGACGAATGATACTGAATCAAAGTACTTGCTTCGTTGGCGGTCAATGTCCAATTAATTGTTAGTTCTTACGTTTTTTGAGGCGGTTGTCCATATTACGAATTAATGTAAGAGAAAGAAGTGACATTTATTGCATATCATCATACAGTGGAAACTCGGATTGCGAGTAGCTTGGTTTGCGAGTGTTTCGCAAGACGAGCAAATTTTTTTAAATAGATTTTAACTTGATGAACGAGTGATGTCTCGATATACGATAAAATTATTTGTAAATGTGGAAAAGAGTACAAAATTTCATAAAAAATCACCACCCGAACGAGCAGTGCGAGCGATGAATTTGTCCAACGATTATGTATTGTCACATTTCCGCAAAACTCACAAAAGGAGGCAAAAGAGATTCCGCTACTGAATAATGAATAAATTCGACTACATGTATGTACTTCAAAAACAGTTTTACAAAAACCATGCTTATTTTGTGTGAAACATTTTGTTTTTGTGAATATTTTTAAGTTTTGCAACGAATCATCCTAATTCCACTATTTCTTTTGAGGAAAATTGCTTTGATATTTTTTGTGATTAATTTGTTTTGGATACGTTCCGGAACGAATTATGCTCGTAAACCGAAGTACCACTGTAGGTACAAGGTATGAGCTTACGACCTTTAGGTGAATAATTAAAACGTTCGTATGTAATTATTAATTATGTAAAAAATTATACGCGATACTGCCAAAACTGAATAACAAACAAAAAAATACACAAGTTTAAAGAATTTTCTGTTACTTAAACATATACCTTGGAATTATTTTAAGTATGCATAATAATTATTTATTAAAAAGTATTATATTTTACGAAAATCCTAAATACGTTTTGAATGTTCGTAAATACGATGTAAAATGTATGTATATTTGTATCGTATCCACTGGTCATTAATTATAGGATTTAGTGCCTTGCAACTTTACCTACTGTCAATGTATCTTATATAGAATAATTGACGTATCAAGAGAGTTTTACGGTCTGTGTCTGTTGTATCATCTAGCATTGTGTAACAATGGTATCAACATATTTTTTAATAAAAAAATATTGTAAAAAATAAAAAAAGTTAATAAAATAAAAACTACTAACAATTAACGCCACTTATTTAGTTTTAGCAGATCTGATATTGTTATTTAAAAAAAATGTATAAATAAAAGTAAAACAGAAAATACCTTACTTCGACTGTTAGTCAGTCAACTGATTACATGGTGTCACATTAAGCAAACATGCGTAAAGTTATCTAGAGCAGCACAATGAACACATTTCAGGTTTTTCAGTTTTTTCAACTTTTTTTATGACAAAGATACCTATATCTTTTTAAATGAACTAATTAAGTTTTCAAATAAATGTAATTATTTCTTGATTATAAGAATTGGGATTTTCTAGAATTTGTCTGTTTATTTAAAAAAAAAAGGGTTGGTTTTCTATCTCATCAAAATGAAAGTAGTAATGTAGAGTACCTGGGTAATCTTAGAACCGGTTTTGTTTCCGATAAGTAGTTTTTCCACAGTCGTCTTTTAAGGTTTTAAACAATGGTTCGAATTCTTTTCAAATACTTCCGAGAAATTAAAAATGGGCTTCTATACCTGCAACGGATGATGCTACTTAAAGATCGATCTGTGGAATGCGAAATATTTGCAATATGAAATACGTTATTTATTCTGCCACTGTACCAATGTTATTTGAGATGCTGAGAGAAACTGTCTATACACTGGCACCAAGCGGCTAACATAAGCTAAATATTCCGCTAAAACTTCAAAACAATGGCCCGACGCTCAAGTGTTTTACAGACCTAAATAAACATGTTCTAAAAATACCTACGGATGATGTAGGAATTGTGAACAGTTGTGACTGGTCTTCAAAACAATATTTTAAGAATAGATATGAAATATTTGCTTTATTTAGCAGGTTCATGAAACTTGCATCACAACTTAAAATCAATAAGTCACGATGATTTGATAAAATGAAACTATCCAAGAATACGTTGGTAGAGTCAATGCCTCTATACTTGCCTTTCATTTAAATTTTTATTACTCGTATTATTATTTATCTTGGTAAAATACAAAATATAAGAGATTGCCCCATGTCTGTCTCACTAGGAAATTTCTGTGTCGAGACAGACGCAGGGTACACAAATAATATAATAAGGCGAAACATTACAGAGATAAATATTTTCTTCAATATTAACAAAAGACTTCAACAAGAAAAAAGCAAGTTTCATCCTATAAATGCAAAAAAATCGGAGAAAGAAAAGGTGAAATAAAATGAATATAAGAACAACATTATTATATTGTTTAGGTGTTTAGAGGTTAGGTTGCATATATAATGTTTTGGATATTTAATAATCTAGTTAATAATAATATTTGGATAATTTGTTTAACGCCGTTTTTGTTAAAAATCACCTCAAGCAAATATAAAAAATGTGTAAAAATAGTAATCATGGCAAACATAAAAAAAAAATAGGATTGTATATGCCTAGTGTGAAAATAGATTTAAATTTGAAATTTGCACGTCTAGGTAGGTGTTTTACAGTAGTTAGCAATAATAGGACGACCTTTTTTAATAATCCAAAGTTTTATTTCATGTTTAAATTTAGTCAGTGTTTCCATTTGTCTAATTGTAGCTGGTAGTACATTGAATACTTTGCATGCTATGTATTTAGAGCGCCTTTTTGTTCAAAAGCGGTTTTAGCAAAAACGATTTGGAATAGTTCTTTATTCTTGGTTCGTGTACTATGTAGAGTTTGTCTTGATTTGTATTGTGTAAATTAACCAGAATGTTTCTGGCAAAGAGCTGTTTCAATTCCATAACATCGAAGGCATTGAAGATCGTATCGGTACTGGTAGAATTATATTCATACATTGTTGTTAATGTCAAAGATTGCAAGATATTAATTTACACGTATGAAATATTAACATCTTAGATCTCATCTCTAGTACCTATGATAATGGGGGAACCTGTTAATTAGATTAAGTTTCTGATAAGATCTACCTATTGTGATGCACGAGCTTGTTTGTTAGTGACAATATGTTGTCAAGTCAATACGTGATGTTATTTAAGGACAAGTCTGTAGCCATGGTGATTAACCTCAATCAATAATATCGTATCGTATAAAACAAATATATGTTTTCTGGAGCAGCAAAAACTCTCTAACTTTGAGCAGTTGTGAATTTTAGTCAACTATTGCGTTATATATTCCATATTCATTAATTGCCAAAATAAGTCTGAACGCCGAACTGTTTGTTCCGAATTTTCAACTGTCCAATTAGGAAGAAGAGTTCTGAAATAACATTTAAATTAAGATTGAATGTAGTTGAGAAGTTGGTGATGCATGGTTGCCATGTTATTAGTGTCGGTTTTTGCATTTTATGTATGTTTAAGCATGTTTGCTATCGTATTGGAAACTCCATTTAAATATAGCTCTGGAAGTCACCAAACTCTGTAGCAGTCAGACACCCGCCGAATGAGCTGCACCAGATGAGCTTGAATGTCTAACGGTACCTAGTAACTAGCAACACTACGCAAATTGGCTGAATATAGGATATCCGAAATATCTCGAATTCGGCCAAATAATAAAATGACGTAGTTCATACGAACTGGCTCAGACTCTCTGAAATAAATTAAACACTCTTTTACAAGCATTTTATTTCGTGCAAAAGAATATGCAAACAAGTAAGGAGGATATAAAAATAACGGATAGCACTGTGTATAAAAACGTGTGAAAATAGATTCATGTTATCGTAGACGTCCTGAACTTGAAGGCCTGTCTATAATGCAAGTGACTCGCACTCAAACTGCAAGTTGCTAGTAGCTTGCACAGTGGGAACCCCAAATTACCGCTTGCGTCCAAGTTGAGCGAGAAACTACTAACGAATTCTTCTGTTCAGCCGCGATGTTTCCTGATATCTTCTGGTAATTTGCACAAGCAATGGCGACTAAAAGCCGAAAGCAAAGTTGGCCTAACATAATGTTCGAACATACATTAAAAACGTAAAAAACAATAAAAGAGACCTGTGAATGACAACAAAAGGTAGCAGCCAGCGGCTTGCAGTCTTGTGAAACCCATTACTTGGAACTGTGCCAAACAGAATTTATTGATAATACAGATATTGATTGGTTTAATACTCACCACGAAAATATATAGGTACTTTTAGCTACTACAATTATAAGAACCAACCTCATTTGATCCTTTCAGCGATTGCAACATGAGTGTACGACACAGAGTGTAACAGGTACAAACTGTTGTCTTGTTTAGAATATCGAGTTTTAGAAGAAAGGAAATCTTCCACTGTGACGCACTCCGGTATGCATGGATAACGTTAGCTTGAATCTCGAATACTGGATGTCCTTGAGAAACGGTGCTGCGTGTGAGATAAAAAAAATTAACCCGTGGATTGTAGGATTTTTTCGCAACAGCCATTAGTTGTAAAAACAGCTTATGGAGAGCCAAAACCTGACTAACAGAAATAATAACCCATAATTGCTGGTTAATATATTATAAGGTGACATTATTTATTGCACGGCGCAGTTATAATTCTTTACTTTTGGTTAAGTTATAGACTATGATTCCTGATATTAATGTTTGCTAGACGTCTGATTTTTATTTATGATATTTCATTTCGCTAGGTCAAATAATGCCGAATATCTACATTAAACTCCAATACTGTGTCGATTCTGGCTCGTAAACATTCTAATTTCTTATGGCGAGACTTGGGCTTACTCCTAGCCTTCATCGGTCAAACCTGACCCGTGTTTTGGAATAATATTAGATATGGAATGCACAAACCGTCTGGGTCTGGTCGAAATGCGAATAAATTGAGGGGAATGCTAAGGGGAATGTTGAAAAGGATGCGGCCAAACTGATTTACCCAGTTCAAAAGGGAATGTCGTTATTCTCGCACCAGGAAACAGGCCCTGCATTTTGGATGGATGTTCGATTTGCGATAAGACGAGGTAAGTTACATGCGTTGGGATGTATCTAAATATTGTAATCTGAGATTAGAGTGGTCTGATAATTTTATAAAACAGCAGTGTCTACACTTATTACATTACAGAGAAAAAAACATCTAAAAATAGGTATCAGTGAAAAAGCAAAGCAGCAGTCTATGATTATATCATTTTTTCACAGATGTTACATAAAGTTTAAGATATAAAACAGGATCATATGCTAAACAGCAGTTGTGTTATGATTAATCTTGAAGGCATGTCAATATATAGTTATTATACCTAACTATTAAAACAAACTCTTGTATGTTACGAGTAATTCTGCGTGCGAAATAAAAAAGAAGCCTTAGTTAAATATCTTGTATTGAAGAAAAGGATATATACAATATGTTTCACTATTATATATTTGTTTATTCATTTTGTTACAGCGCATTTTGACCCATCTCCTTCTTCCTTTCGCACACAAAATTGACCTATAAAAAACTAATATTGTTTTAATGTCTGCGTCCCAGCGCCGTATAGCACTGTATATCTGCCTTTGGCCCGACAAAAAAAACCAAGGTGACATGACAGTATGACTAAATTATCAGATTTCTATTGAATCTTTATAACAACATTAATCATTGTACAAAGAAGAAACCTATTCAAATTGATAAGATTGTTTTTTTGTCATCAGTGACATTGTTTATGCACGTATCAACGATGATCCATAATTTACAAGTAAATAATACCCAACAATAATTTCATAGATAAACGAAATGTTATTTACGGAAGAAAAGCATTTGGTAGGTAAACAAACTCCGGAAAAAAGAGCAAGTAAATCTGATGAAAAAAAATGATTTTGATAAATAAATTGCTCCTACATTCATATCATAAGAACGTGAGACATCTTGAAAATACCAAGACGTGTTTATGTTTTTTACAATATTACGAAATCGGGTTCTGAATTGCCTATCAGCATTTCAGCAAACACAAAACATTGACTATTAACAGCATCATCAAATTATTTCTGCTACACAATTTTTTGTCGAAACATGTTTTGGAAAAATAATTATTTTGCACATAGTAACAGAAATTGCTATAAATATAATAATGTTTTATAGTATGAGACCTGAAACAGATAATTGACTACTCGTTAAAACCTCTGTAGAGCAGGAATTTTTAACGTTAGGAATGTGAATTAAGTGAGCACATACCAATGCGTATGAATAATATCAACGAAATAAATTAACCATAAATAATTTCCTTTGAAAGTACATACGATTGCGCGAGCGTGAACTTTTCAAATTTGGAACTGATGTTAATTGAAATTATCAAATTTTAAAAATGATCTTTTCAAATCCTTACCTACCTAATAAAATACCTACTACAATGTATTTTAGCCTTGGAGAAACAATGTATGGAGAAAGAGCTAATTATTTTTAGGCAATCGATACAAACTTGCGATAAATCACTTTCTCCGGATTTTTACGTCGTACACCATGAGAGCGAAAGAGACAATAAATGTAATACTCCGCTTCTACGTACTGTCACAATGATCTTGGGCTCCTGGATCACCGCGGGACTTCGCCCACATTTTTTATTATGCCACTAAACTCGACACAACTAAACGGTTTTTTAGGTTAGATGCTATATTTTTGTTGATATCAATACTGTGAAAAAGTTGTTATACGAATAAACAAAAACATCATATCGATATGTGATATGAATGGATGTATAAATACCCTATCATTGGTCTTAGCCACGCCCAGGTCCGCCGAGTCAGGTAAAAATCATCAAAAACTGACTACACTGCCTTGGATTGATACCACTTAAGATTTTGGCAGAATTTTTTCTATATTTGAAACAAGAACTAATCTTTTTTCTTGGCAAGTCAATCCCGTGATTTTTCAACTAGAATTTACATACAAATAAAACGTCTGCCGTCAGTGGACAATGTTTTTTTTTTTTTTTTAACATTCCTACCGATATGGTGATGTTATATTTGAAATGTGTAAAGTTTAAATATGTATTTGCTAGTAAATTACCTATTCCTCTTGAGTATGTGGGCTTTCTATTACTGATATGAAATTTTGAAATTCAAACATTCCAACAGTCAACACCACATCGGCAATATTAAAACAATGATTTAGTATTAAATCATTGCATGTGTGAATTGTACACGTGTGTGTGTAATGTGTAGGCAAAGGATATAGTTCGCTGGGAAATAAATAATTTTGGTAAAATAATTATAGGGAATCTTTAAAAATATTCTTTGTTAAAAAACCTTTTTTTAATGTAAATACTGCACAAGAGTCCCAACTGTTTCCAAATGCTCCCAAACGTATGCTCATCTTTTTTGTAGAAATTTATTGAGCGTAAGTTACTTTTTAAATAATCTCTTTTTTATGTAGGTAGTTCATGTTAGTAGTTCTTTAACTACCAACCTGAATGTGAAAAAACCTCAGAGTAACAATATAAAGAGACCGTACTAATTTGTGACAAATCGTTGACAAACTCGCAAAATATAGCTCTCTCTTTATGCTCGGTTCTATACGCATATGAGAAAAAGAGACAAACAATTGTTGAAACCAATACACGATTTGGGGCGTGCTAAATACCATGTCCGCGATATTTGATCTGTACGAACTTCATTCACGTTTGGAGTGTCAGGCGAACGGACTGTCAAAAGTGCGTAAATAGTTAAAAACTTGAGTTATTTTTTGTCCGATATCTAGCAAAACATCATGGCCATATGTGCTATACTTGGTTGCATCAATCGAAGTACAAAAGGACCAAAAACAAACAGTTTTCACACGTATGTACCATAAAAATCGTCTTTTTTAGTTAGATCTCAAATATTTAACATTCTAACCTACAAAACAACTAGTAACTTACACCAATATGTAATTAATCTTTGGACTATTCGTTCCAATATAATAAACTTCCGTTTGAAATGAGTTTTAGTGGATTCGTAATATTTTTAACTTAGAGATATTTACTAGCTGTCACATAAGAAACCATTACAAGAGGGAATCCCCATATTGTACGGCTTCTGAAAGTATCCCGGTCTCTTTCTTTCTCATGATACCACCTTGTAAATTGTTGGCAAACAGATAAAGACAGAATAGTGTTTATCTCTTAGTTATATTTATAATTTCGGTTACGTCCCCAGATTCAGGGCTATGCCAAAATTGGAATATTATTATTTATTTAATTATTTTTAGATTTCCAAAGGATGAAAAAAGACGAGAAAAATCTAATTTCTTTTTCTTTGATTTAACAAATATGTTAATATGAATTCATACGTTTCATCTGGATTTTTATACCCTTAGCTTCTAGTCAATTGTTTTTTTTTTAAATCTATTGATGTGCACATGCACTATTGTACCCATTTCTGAACCTGTTCTCTGATGATTTATGATAACGATATGCATCTAGATCATGGGTGGTCAACCTTTTCAGCAGCCGGGCCAGATTTTGGAAATAAGATTTCCTACCGGGCCGAACAACAAAATTTCTTCTATTATTCAATGCAAATAAGAAATATATATATTTTTTAAGAAGATATAACAAAAATGAGAGTCAAACATATTTATTAGATTAGAGTTACAATACAAAAAATAGCAATCCAAAAATTATCTTAAATACAAACAAAATATAATAAATTTTACATACTGTAGGTATGTATTCACGAGTGGCGTGTTCGCTTTACCTACCATAGAAGAAATTGTCACGATAGTTGAATCAATGTACTGAGATACTTCCATAATATGGAATATGATACAAACCATGCACGATGGAATGTTCTTTTGGTGGTTTTATATACACTATTAAATCAACCTTGAGGTATATTTATACGAAAACGGCGCTACATTCATTATCCATAATAATAATTTTTTTTTGCATAATATGCTCCGCGGGCCATTAGCAGACACCCAGCGGGCCGCATGTGGCCCGCGGGCCGCGGTTTGGCCACCCTTGATCTAGATAGTTTTAATTTTGTATACATATTATATATTATTTTCTCCTTGTTAGTTAGAATTATTAGCTTAATTAATTAAGTATGAAGCGCACTTGACGTGAAATATCACAAAACTGTGCTATATAAGTTCACTGTTATTATTATCTGCATTCGAAATTTCCTTACAAAATAACGCGGGACGGAAAACATCCCTACAATACTTAAAAGCGGTGTCATGTTTTGTGAATTTTTTTGTGTCTCTTTCTCTCTCATGGTGTACGACGTAGAAACGCAGATAAAGTGATTTATCGCAAATTTATATAGGTAAAAAAAAATTGATCTCTCTCCATATATTCTTACTCCAAGGTTAAGAAAATGATTTAACATCTGTTATCACCGTACATTTTTTTATTTTACTTTTGTTTGTAAACTATTTTGTTGATGGAGACTGAAGTTCATTTTATAATATGTATTATAAAATGTTCTGTACTAATAATTTAATTCGTTTATATTTTTTATCTATAAATAAGATTTTAATAATCTTATTGATTAATGTATATTTGAATAAACAAAAAAATATACAACATTCATTCTTTTTAATGATTTACAACTACCTACTCACAACAAAATACCTAATTTACTTAATTTGTGACAACCCTGTTAGTGATTTTACTCCGAGTTTAGGCCACACCCTTTGGTCATTGCTTGGTCAAAAAGTGCGGACAAAATTTCGCAAAGTTAGGTCTCTAGATATTGTTACTCTAAGGAAAAAACACATTTATATTTTCGAAAAGTGTAACAAGAAATATTGAATGAGGTTATAAATATGACGCTTAGGGGCTATTTCACGACCTCTCAATAAGCTGTCAATAAGAGCTACCCATATGATAGCGTAAGTTATTCGTTTCACCACCACTGCGTAACGCTATCCACCACGTAAAGTGTCTATTCACTGCTCAAACCTACGATTTGCTGCTACCCAGTAGTTAGTACCTATCTACTGGTTTAAAATGGCGGCGAACTGTTTTGACACTTGACAGCTGGCGGGTCTAGTAGGCGAGTTTTCTGTTGAAGTTGACTTTTTACTATAATTATGGAAGTGGTTGAAGATCCAAATATCATAAACGAACAGGACATGGCGGAAAGACATAGACGACGTTTTTTTAACGGCATTGTATTGACAGACGTGACAGCAGACGGGATAACATAATTAGGAGCTAACTAACGAATGTGAAACGCTCGCCAGTTTAACGCCATGTTATTCCGATGATTAGAGTTATTCAATGAATAGTTATTCAACAGTTTATTGAGAGGTGGTGAAATAGCCCCTTAGTCTGACTTGTGGAGTTCGAAGCTCGACGGGTCGACTTAATTTTTTTCAAAACACGTTACGTTTAGAAAAACGGTATGTACTATGAATATTAACGTTTATAGGTATTTAACAACAATATTGAAATACTTCCACGTACAACGTTTAAATTGCTCAAGAGTAATAATAAAACCAATAACTTCACTATGTTGCTTCTTATCGTAATCTTTCAAGATAAAACTGCATAAAATAAATAATTTAACCACAAGATATGTGCTTACGTTTAAATAAATGATTAGGTACCTATCAATATGTTTAATATTTTATTTGCTATTCGTTTTTCTGTAAAACTTTATTTAGTGATTTTTCAACCAGCATCTCGTCGATGGAAAGGCAATAAGGCTGAAGCGCCATTTTGGGAAGTTGACACCAGAGCACTTTAACGTTTTTTTGTTTTACAATAAAATTCATAAGTCTTCAGTACCTGGCTGGATTTTGAAAAAAAAAGTTAAATCAAGTAACTCAATGCTCTCACTGAATTCTCTGAAGCGACAAAAAGCTAAAAAAGAGTCACAAACTTGTGTCGCTTGAGCCAAGCCTTCTCCCAAATGGTAAATATATTTTAGATGACTGAAGGGCCACGAAAGTATTCAGGGTCAAACGAGAGTCAAGAGCATTCGATGCAGAAAAAAAAAACAGATTAAAACTGAACATTTAACTAATTTTTGATCAAGGTGTCGCCTAAGCCTTTTTACCTTTCCAGCGACGATATTATGTGGCACAGACCACAAATAAATCAAGAAGATGTTATTGTTCTACAAATCTTAATCACAAAATCATAAAGCTTTCATCTACGAGGTAATCTAATATCATTATTATTGACCTCTGTTTTTATATTGGTCGGTGATAGGTATCGCGATAAGTGACTCGGCACGAGACATAATTATGAGTTATTATGAGTTTGACACCCCAGTTAAATAATGTGTAAATTAATAGCTGCAAGTGCAAATTCATTAATATAATATGTTACAGTAGTCTCGTTGCATTTTGTAACAAGATATTTAATCCAATGTCGGTTATACTAATGTTCTGATTTGGTGAAATCTTCAGTGCCTTCATAACACTAGTAAGAGGAAAGCAATGCTGATGTCACGCTAAAACAATTCAGATACGGTTTGAAGCACCGACATTTTGTGATACGAATCACAAACTAGACTCTACTAAAGAGAATCTCTTTTTTACGTGTTGGTGTCTCTAAATCAAGGAGAATTAAAAATATATATTTCAATACATTTATATCTACACAAGTTTTGAAATAGATTTAAACATTGAACTTCAACTATCTCAAAATATTAGTTAATCGAGATACAATATTTGTGCAAGCCATCATTATATACCTTAGTTGCTGAAATAAACTATAAACTGAATAAAGGAAAAAAGAATGTATCAACCGTGTTGACTTCGATATAATAAATAAATACGTAAAATTAGCTTTAAAAGTACTGTATATGTTTTAGTGTATTTGAGACAGTGTGCGCAATATGCAGCGATGAAAATGATAGATGTAAATCTACGTTTGTAAGGTTCATGAAACTTTTAAAATTTGCATCGCGTCACCCAGAGTAGCAGCGCCCGCAGACACAGTCTTTGAACAGTAATTCGAATAAGTGACTATAATTTTATTCTGTGTGCGCAAGGAAGAACGGAATGGGTAAACAAATCAAGTTTTGATTTAAGTAGGCAGAATTGTTCCTCAGAGACATGTCTAGCAAGGAAAAATGAGATTAAATTATACTGTGGTGATTCGAACCCCTACCTTACGACTCAAAGATAAGTGCATTGGCAATTGCGCTACAGATTAACCACGATAACATTAAAATAACTTTTAAAACGTGTAATTTGCTTTTTGTATTTACTTTGTTTGACGGTATCTTTACTAGAAACAACGTCTCACCAATACCGTCTTATCTTAATCGCGTTGACAGTTTGATAATTTACTTATCTGTTTCCGAAAATGTTTCCACAAACCACATGTTAAATAACGGAGGCTTTGTAGAATATCTTAACAGTGTCTCAAATTAACAGGACTGTGAGCACAGGGTTATTTCAATTAAGACAAATAAAATCAGTGCGAAGAAACCTACCAACAGAGGCAACCAAATTACTTGTAAACTCGTAAGTCGTTTCGCGTTTAGATTACTGCAATGGAATATACGCTAGTCTTCCTAAATATCAAATTAACAAACTACAACTAGTCTTCAACGCCGCGGCAAGACTTATCACCGGCGTATCAAAATATTCCCATATCTCAGAGCACCTCAAAAATCTTCACTGGCTTAAATGTCCCGAAAGAATCCAGTTTAAGCTTTGCTGGATGGTAATCAAATCAATTAACGGAATGGCTCCGGCTTATTTATCGAAATAATGTATTCCTGAAGATTCCTATTCTCGACAGTCTACCCTTAGATCGGCAATGTCATCGGCTATCGGAAGGTTAAAGGAACCAAAGCGCACACCAGACACTATGTTCGGAGAGCGCACCTTCGGAGTGTCAGGTCCTAAAGCCTGGAATGGACTACCACATGATCTGAGAGTAATAAAAGACTCGACAGAGTTCAGAGCCAAACTCAAAACCCATTTTTTCAGAAAATCATATCCATAATCAAGATGTAACAAGCCCAATAGAATTTCTGTTCAAACCAAGAAAACTTTTCAGACTTTTATTCCTTAAATTCATTAGAAGATTTCCATCATTATCTGTTCGTCACTACGAAAAATTAAAAAAATACCTCCGATATACTATATTTTAAATTTGCTCTCATGCCCTAAAAATAAATATATAAATAAACAATAAAAAATAAATATAAAAATCAGCTAAATTATGATATGGTGATTGTGACCTGCCAGGTAAGTATGTTGCTGTATATTTATATAAACTAGGAATTAATATTAAGTAGAAATTAAGATTTGTAGAGCGCCCTTGAGGTGATTTTTCACAAAAACAGCGCTATAAAAAATATCCAAATATTATTATTATTACATCCAAGAATTTAATTTGACAAATTATTCCATTATATCGACTAATTTTGACTGTTTTTTAAACATGTTCGTAAAAATCAGTAACATTGTCCTTATAAGCTAGGCGCCCTCGATGTGCTGTTTCGCAACAATGGCGGTATAAAACCTTTCCAATAATTATTATTTTGGCTTCCTTTGATCGGTCAGTTTTATCCTTGATGAAGACAGGGTTTGTACAGCGCCCTTGAGGTGATTTTTCACAAAAACGGCGCTATACAAATTATCCTAATATAATTATTATTATTAATCTGAAACCGATGACATCTTAAGTAAATTTTGTGGTTAAAACAAAGAAATTGTTTAATACATATTATATATATTTTTCAATTACTGTAATATTTGGTTTATTTCGAGATGGTTTTCTCGATAATGCCCATCTCTAGTGCGCAGGAGAAAAGATTTGTTCTGTAAGCAGAATACTTATTATTCTTATTAAATTATGTACTAGAAGAAAACCTTGGGTGCTAAATGAACAAAGTGGCTTATCTCCGTGTCTAGTGTTCCTGGGAGTGCGAAGAGATTCACATGGCGCAAATATCGGTTACAAATTTTAAGAAAGATTCGAGGAGATTCATGATACTGGTTGATATATCGTTAGATACACCTGTGCTGATAAATATATACTTTCATAGTGGTTGTGTTTACCCTACAAGAATCCAACTGCCTGGAGCCAATCGAACTATGGCATACAAGCCACCAAGGCTGAAGGAAATGGGGAGGAGAAGAACGTAAAGATGGGAAGTACTCGGCTAGTACTGGTCACCAAACATGGCCAGAGTTGCCCTTGAGGTGATTTTTCCACGAAAACGACGCTATAAAAGTTATCCATATACCATATTATTATTATTATTACTATTAAAGTAATTTTAATCATTTTTTTTTATTTGGTGGTTTTTTACCAGGGTGACACTGAGTATCTACCACGCTGTATTAGAGGACATGGATAATAAATAAACAGTTTTGTTAAGAGATTGTGAACGGCAAAGAATAAAATAAAGAAGTAATGAGACTCAAAATGGACTGAAGAGCTGCATTTTATCAGTTCCGTTAAGACAAAAGAAACAGATTTCATAGATTACTGAAAAGACACCAGCCAAATAAAATCATTTCTCATTTAACTATTGTTTAATATGGAACTGAAAAATATTTTCATCTCTATCCAATCAATTAAATTTACCGTGGGTAATAAGTACGGAAAAAAAATTGAAAATTATCGTTTTAAAATTATGGCCTGTTTTCGCTAAACTTTCAACTCACTATTGGTACAAGGTTTTCGATGAACAATTAGGCGCGCATTTAAAGCAATGTATACGTAATTGAATTTTTACGGGAAAACCGTTAATTCTACTGAAATCAGCGACCGGTAGTAGCGGTTAAAGAGAATTATAAGGTTTTTTTATTTTATTTACATGACCTTATGTTACCTTGATGGGTGTTTTTTAGTTGCTAAAAGGAAATGCGATAGGCACACCCCGGATAGCTTCGTTGTAAATATTATTTATTTTAAACTACGGATGTAACTAACCATCACGCCGTTTCCCCGCAAGGGTAGGCAGAGAGGACGGACCGCCATACAACTCTGTCTTGGCACACACTTCTTGCTTCATTTACATTCATACATCGTCTCATACATACTCTTCTGTTATTCTGACTCTTCACACGACCCGATTCAAGTATTTGATTTACTTGATCGTGCCATGTCTTTCTCGGGCGTCCTCGACTTCTTCTTCCATTCACTTTCGCATCATATATTCTTTTCACACTCCTTTCTTCGTTCATTCGCTCTACATGCCCAAACCATCTAAGCGTCCCTTTCTTAATCCTATCCATTACGCTCACATCAGCCTTGCATTCTTTCCGGATATCCACATTTGTAATACGGTCATACATGGTTTTACCGCACATCCGTCTCAAAGATCTCATTTCCACAGCATTCAGTCTACTTTCATCCTTCCTCTGCCAGTTCCATGCCTCACTGCCATACATCAGGGTTGGTATAAGCACTCCATTGTGGACTGCTAGCTTCGCTTCTTTGGACAATTTCTTATTTGCCCCAACAGCGTTCAGTCCTCCATTAATGGAGTTTCCTGCATTCATCCTTCTTTCAATATCCTGATACGGATATACGGATGTAATGTACAGAAAGATACATAAAACGCAGTTCTCAGCGGCCGGACCATAAAACATAATGACGTAACTCTCTAATTTAGGGGGATATGCTATCTTCAATTGACAAAAATGTACGAGAATCTACTTATTAAGATAATGTAATATAGGCATACCGCTGATAGATCCGCTATACCTTCTCAGTTTCCCACAGCGAAAATCTCAGTGGCAGGACCATAAAGTTACTTGCGTCATACATGAGAAAGTGAGTAAGATTACAACCTCAGAGTAATAATATACAGGAAGGAGCGCTTCTATACTATCTATGGTCAGTATTGATGATTTTTGCCTTACTCGGCTAGACCTCGGCGTGGCTAGGACTAGGGCTAGGGTATTTATACATTCGTTCATAGCACATGTCGACATAATGTTTTGTTTATTTGTATAACCACTTTTTCAGAATATTTTATGAACAAAAATATCACATAACCTAAAAAACCGTTGAGTTATGTTCAGTTTAGTCGCATATCAAAACGTATGGGCGGAGTCTCCGTAGACGCGGGGAAAGCGGTGTGATATTTTTCTTTTTTTTTTGTTGTCTCTTTCTCTCTCATGGTGTACGACGTAAAAACCCGGAGAAAGTGATTTATCCCAAGTTAGTATAGGTTGGGTAAAAATAATTAGCTCTCTCTCCATATGTTGTTACTCCAAGGTTACAACGGAACTCTCAGTGGCAGGACCACGAAGCTGTCGTTTCAGACAAGATCGCCAATTGCTACAAAAAAGACGTCAAGAGGTGCATCGAACTTTGACAGGTGTTCCTCTCAAACGGTAAACGTCACAGAGGTTCGCCGCATCGGCCAGCTGCAGCCAGAGCTAAAGGTGCAATCTGGCTCCGCCCAGCATCCACCTCATCTCGCCTCTCGTGTCCGTGTCCCCGTGTACCGAATACAGGGTGCCCGGCGGAAAGCGAAAGACACGGGACAGGTGCGCCGCGCGTCAACTGATAACACACGCAGCTATTATCAAGCGAAATGATCGCTCTACCGCGAATTAATGAGGAAATTAGCAAGGCGCTGCTAGCGCAGTTAGATAGGGACATCACCCGATAAGGAGGTAAATATCGAAGGGATGTGTGTATGTGTGGGCTTTCTCAGATGTAATATTTAACACTCAGTTAGATATTTTAATTTTAATGTGATACTAAACCAGAGTCCCATCTGCCTGTGGTATATTGGAAGTGGGGTGTAAGAGAAGAGGAAGGTGGGAAAATACCTTGCTACTCAGATCAGAACCAAACATAGCTCGAGCCGTTTCAAATGATGTTTCGATTCTGAATGATGCTGAGAATCCTTATATTCTAAATCAACATGTAAAAACCCATATAATATTTGCCCACGCCGGGATTTGAGGTTGCGATATTTGGGTCCAGTTAGTTGGTAGTTAGATGACTTCAATGCATTTCATATCAAATATAAGGTAACTATTACCTACTTACCAACATTATATTTTGACGGCCTCCATAGTCGAGTGGTAAGACGCTCGACTACGAATCCAAAGGTCGCGGGTTCAAACCCGGCGTGCGCCAATAAATTTTATCTGGTAGATACTCTTAGATATCGCCCTGGTGAAAGACCACCATTCAGAATTGAAACGTTGCTTGAAATAGCTTTAGTGTTTGGTGACCAGATCTGAATAGGCAGGTACTTCCCAACCTTCCCCTTCCTCATCTCCCTCCCCTACCCACTACCTTCAGCGTCACAGCATACCTCTATTAGGGATGCCATAGTCTCACTGGCTCTAGACGGTTGGGAGCAGTTGAGACTCTTGTGCGGATACAGGTAAAAAAAAAAAAATGTAGAATGACAAAATAAAAATAATCCTAGATGAAGGGCGTCTAAAATGAGTCGAGACTCGACGAATAAAGAACTATTGTAAGTATTTAATCGGCACTAGTCTCAGTAACCTTTGATAACGTTGTTGATTGATCTGTAAGTTTCATTATCACACGTAGATTGGTGCCTAATTAGACTCTTATCAATAAAGTTTTATTGAATTATGATAAAAACATACATTTACAAACCTATTGTTTGTAGGTATTAGAACGATTGGCTCAAGGAGTGGAACCCTATCGCGATAGCTACAATTATACACAACTCATACTTAATAATTATTCATTCATGACAATATCGTCGAAAGGCAAAAGGGCTGAAGCGCCATTTGAGAAGTTTACACCAGAGCACTATAAAGTTTTTTTTGTTTTACAATAAATATCATAAATCTTCAGCACCTGGTTGGATTTTGAAAAAAAAGTTAACTAAGGTAACTCAATACTCTCACTGAGTTACCCGAAGCGACAAAAAGCTAAAAAAAGTCCCAAGCTTGTGTCGCTTGAGCCCAAACCTTCTACAAAATGGTAAATATATATTTTAGATGGCTGAAGGCCCACAAGTCTTCAGAATCAAACGAGAGTCAAAGCATTCGATGCAGAAAAATAAACTGATCAAAACTGCATATTTGACTCATGTTTTGACCAATGTGTCGCTTAAGCCCTTTTGCCTTTCCAGCGACGATATGTTCCCTGAAAACCGCTCTCATTTTCCCGCAAACCTTGTGTTCCTGTCACAACACTTGATGTTTTCTTAATAAATAAAATATTATTGTATTTTGTTAGTTTTGCTTATGCTCTATACTAAAACCGATGGGGAATTTTAATGAATTTCGTGGTTAAAAAGCATTTGTTTAATTTAACCTGAAATTTTCTTGGCAATCAAATAATCTATCGATAGAGATATTCATAATTATGGCCTTAAATAACATTGCAATAATATAACTCAACCACAAAGTACAGGAAAATGTATATTATTGTAAACGTTTTTTTATGTAAATATAACCATAATGTTATTGTGGTTTGGGGATGGATGTTCATACCACACAAGAATGTGAAATGTTTTTTTTACATATAAGCAAAATTAGAAAACGTCAAGTGAAGTAAAATTTACGCTGAAGACTTACGAATGAATTCACAATACATTTTTTGACTGAGTTCAGAGTTCAATCTTAACAAATTAATGAATTAAATTATTTCACTGAAGATGTTTATATAATCGTGCGTACGTTATTGAGATTTCTTGGGGTGTGTTTTTACAATAACAGAGCTGTGTAAATTATACAAGTTTAATTATTAAAAATTGAAAATATTAAATTACCACAATTATTTTACTGTGCTAGTGCTAAGATTGAAAAGCAGGACGCTATTGATGTTGTTAAAGCCGTAAACGTTTTTTATTTATTTTTTATTTCTATTTTTTGTGTGAAGATTTTTCATCAAGGCGTGCAATACACCACCAAAACTAAAAAATCCTGAAAAACTTCATACAATATATGTATATATTTAAAAAAAAAGAAAATTAGCTACAAGAACTTCATTAACGTGGTATTTTTCAATCTTTAGCACTCTAGCAAACTAAAAAGTCACGAGCTGCCACTGATTGGGAATGTATGCTTAAGGGTCAGCACTCAAAAATACAAGTTTTTTGGCTTTCTAGTACAAGAAAAACGCACAAATTATTTATCAGTTAATTCCATACGGGTAGCTAGAAACATGTCTAAGGTTTCCAGTGAATATAATTCTTAAACAGTAATGTCTTAAATTCTTTATGAAATGCATACTGGAATTTTAGGTAAAACGTTCAAAAATGCCTTTCCTGGTTATCAAACTGCACTTTTTACTGACATTTTAGTATATTTTTCATAGAATTTAATGGATTTCAGTTTAAAAAATTGTATTCACTGGAAACCTCAGACATTTTTCTAACTACCCATAGAAAATTTACAAATAAATCATGTGTAGTATTGCTTGTATTAGAAAGCTACAAAGTAATGTAAGCGTATTTCTTGAGTGCTGACCCTTAAGTAAAAAAAAACCTTTTTATTGCGAATTTTCAAATTTAATAAAAGTGTGGTTTTGACTACATTGTCAGCGTCACCAACCCGCGAAAACATGTATTGACAGTTCCTGTATTGAAATCTACAAAAAAAAACATTAAATAAACTCGCATAATGAGGATAATTTTAACTTACCAGTTCAATTTGATTCAAAGCTTGCGCAAGTAAATAAATTTAAAATATACAATATAATTAACGCTGGTCGTAGTCTGCAGTGCACCGTACTGTAGTGAAATTCATTGAATAAGAAGACTGTAGCGAAGCTTACAAGATAAGCAGATAATTTCTATGAAATTATTTTATGGCAATAATGATAAACGAGTTTGCGCTAGTGTTAGACTGATAAGATTATATTCCATGATATTACGACTTCATTTATTCCAATTAATTTTGTACAAAATCAAAATATTGCATTAATAATAATAATATTTGGACGATTTGTATAGCGCCGTTTTTGTGAAAAATCACCTCAAGAGCGCTGTACAGATCTTACTTTCTATCATTACATATTAATTCCTAGTTTAGATAAGAAAATATACAGGAACATACTTACCTGGCAGGTCCCATCAGATAGACACAATTATTAACTTAAAATTATGATTATTATTATTATTATTTTTTTTTTCCTATCAACAAGAATGCGAAATGCCGAGAAGGGTGATCTATGACGATTTGAAAGAAAACTGATTTGCATAAGACCTCCCCACTACCGAGCTCTAGAAATTCAAGTGAAATTGATTATCTCTTTAAGAAATAATTAAGATATTTAATCTTGTTCACTCGAAGTAAGGAATGGATGAGCTTACTTCAGACACACGGACACGCCCGCAACACACTTATATCGGTTTATCTGTGCAATGGTTCTTAGGGGCTATTTCACCACCTCTCAATAAACTACTATTCATTAGATAACTCTAATCATCGGAATATTTGTTAGTTAGCTCCTTCCGCAAGTTTGGCTGGCAACGCCGCTTTTTTTCAAACCTTATCCCGTCTGCTGTCACGTCTGTCAATACAATGCCGTTATTTCTATCATAAACAAGATGCCAAAGATTGTTGTTATTTCATAGTATATTCCGTGATATATTGTGAAGGCGTATATTAGAATTACATACCGTGTGCTTCTTGGAGAGATTTTATCCTTGATTTTGTATCTCCTTTACGGCATTTTTTGTCAAGCGAAATCTTGACCTAAACTCAATGTCATCTAAGACGTATAAAAAATTGACTCTTGGTCTGAAAACACGCGGTCTACGTCTTTCCGCCATGTCCTGTTCGTCTAAGATATTTAAATCTTCAACCACTTCCATAACTACAGTAAAAATCAACTTCAACAGAAAACTCGCCTACTAGACAAGCCAGCTGTCAAAACAGTACGCCGCCATTTTAAATCAGAAGATAGATACTAACTACTGGGGTGCACTTTACGTTGACAGCTTCTTGAGAAGTGGTGAAATAGCCCCTGAATAATACAATAAAGTTATAAAATAGAAATATGTTTTATTTAAATATAGAGACGCGTTTAACTATTTGGTGACAGGGATGTAATGAGCTTCGCGCGCGAATGTTGTGTTGTGAAAGTTAGTTTATGTTTATGATAGAAATAACGGCATTGTATTGACAGACGTGACAGCAGACGGGATAAGGTTTGAAAAAAAGCGGCGTTGCCAGCCAAACTTGCGGAAGGAGCTAACTAACAAATATTCCGATGATTAGAGTTAACTAATGAATAGTAGTTTATTGAGAGCTGGTGAAATAGCCCCTTAATGTGAAAAACGCCTATAACAACCAACGAAAACATATTAGATTGTTCGTCGAAAACTTATGTACGAAACTATACTATATAAATTATAAATATCAATGTGAACCTACTCAAAAGAGACATTCTCAAAACTTATTGTACTAATTAATTTGCAGTCGATAATATAACAATAAATCATTTCCTTTGTGAGAACTGTTCAAATTTGTAACTGATGTTAGTTGAAATTGTCTTTTGAGATCCACAACCAATAATGTATTTTGGAAGACATTATTTTATATTTGAAATGGGTGGATAAAAGGTACTTGTATATTGTCTTGGCAAGTGAAGTTAAATCCCGCGATGTTTCATGGCTAGTTTTATAATTATTAAATACACTGCACCGGAGTTTCCCTTCCACATTCCTAGACTGTACTTCCCTAATACAGATGAACTAAACGTAAACATGGTAATGGCGGCGAATGTGTTTGTCTGTACGTAGTACGTACACAATGCAAATATCATAAATACGGGCTTGCCAGTCGCTGGCCAGGGTTAGCACCAACAGAAATGGGTGATGTCACTTCGTTTGACACATTCATTAAAAATGTTGCGATAAATAAACTAGGAAATTAATGAACGTTGGATTGTGTTTAAACACTCCCAACCATAGAGTACATAAAGTGGTACCTATCCAAGGCAGTGTAGTCAGTTTTTGATGATTTTTGCCGGACTCGGCAGACGTGGGCGTGGCTAGGACTAGGGCTAGGGTATTATACATCCATTCATAGCACATGTCGACATAATGTTTTTGTTTATTCGTAAAACCACTTTTTCGGAGTACTGTTATCAACAAAAATATAGCATATAACCTAAAAAACCGTTTAGTTGTGTCCAGTTTAGTCGTATATGAAAACGTGTGGGCGGAGTCCACGGAGACGCGGGAGACCAAGATCATCCTTACAGTACATAAAAGCGATGTGTTATTTTTGTTGTCTCTTTCTTTATCATGGTGTACGACGTATAAACCCGGAGAAAATGATTTATCGCAAGTTTGTATAGGTTGGGTAAAAAGAATTAGCTCTCTCTCCATACATTGTTACTCCAAGCTCAGAACTGACAGCGGAAAGAACATCTTCTACGAAACGGCTGTATTTTGAAAAATTCATTATTAAAAGGATATCTTTATGTATATCACTTTGTATGTACATTCTGATTGGAGAGTTAGTAAATAAAATTGCAAGCTTTTGTGTGGCTGTATCGAGATGTTCACGGTCGCATTGTGCAATGTGCATGTCCCCTTAACCTAACTTAACCAAACAGGGTTCCTTTATCCTTTTGCTGAGCCCCATACAAGCCCTATTTGTTGAGTTATGTTCGGTAGGATCGTGAGCAGTCGATACAGCCATGCAAAACCTTGAAGTATTCATTTCGATTGAATTTTGCGTCTGTATAACAGATGTGTACCGATATATGTATTTGTTTAAATAAGGTATATGTCAAAATGAAACAATTCTTTTAAATAATCTTAAAGAAAAGTAGGGGAAAAACCCACATTAAAAAATATCATATTTAAATACTAACACCTTTTCCTAGCAACATTACATTTATTAAAGATTGCTTCGATGAAAACATTATTTAATCGAACAACGCACATTAATTTATTCTATTTTCATGACTTTTATAAAACATTTTTCACTGTAGGTACCGGTTTTTCAGGCCATAGAGGAACCCTGTCGTAACTCACTAACACTAGGGCATCGGCGCTGTTGCATTTCATTTTCACTTTGAAATAAATAACTTTTTAACAATAAACCGATGGTTTTCGGTGCACCCACAACCACTACAAAGTCTTCTATGCAATAAAAGACACCTTCCTCTAGCGGTAAAAGCTTTGTGGGCGGTCATTCATACCTCCGCGTGTAATAAATACACAAAAACCATTAAATAATGGCGCTGATGTCACATTGACAATACAACAAAACGTGTTCGAAGACAAAACAACAAACAAAAGTAATGCACTCACCCTTTTTGTCGTGAATATAATTTGTCTGCGGTCAACGGGGTTTGAAAAGGAACACAATGAAGTTATCAAATGTCGTAGAACTCGAAATGGCGGACGTACTTTCGCGTTGTGAGCTGCAGAGCGAATGGGATAGAAATTTATTTATATGTAGGTGGCACCACCATCCAGTGCCTCACCTGTTGCCTCTTTGGGATCAGACTAGCATTAAGCGCTGCTAAAATACGGCACAGTGCAAACAAGTCTCAAAAACCCTACTCAAATAACGACCACCATACTAGATCGAAGTAACTTTATGACAACATATTAATGCTGGAGATTGATTTCCTAAGTGCCAAGACTGTTGTAAGGGGAACTATGAAAAGGATTATACCTTTTTAACCATAAGTTGCTGTTCGACGAAAAGCTCAAAGCAAAGACTCTATTTACATAGCTTTGCTACAACTTTTAAATACCTTTTTACAAATTGTTTATCATACTTCTTCATGCAGAAAGGTGTAGTGCGTCCTGGCGGAGATAGAGGGACGGATAGTTGACCACTTACTCAAAACGAGTGTAAATTTTGCAAATGTAGTACTAACGAGTCTTACATTTTGATAAGTGCAATTTAACTTAATCTTCGATTGTCATTGAAATACTCGTGACTATGGAAATGAGGTTCTTTTTACTCTGGGGGGAAACTGGCTGCAGCGCCACGGGATATCATGAAAGCTTAATATTATTACGATTTTTTTTTCAAATCTCAAAGAAAGACGTTTTCTGTCGGTTAAGGAAAAACTTTTCCTGTTCAAGGTAAATTCTTCGCAAAAGTGCATCCATTTTAATTGGTCTTACGTCATGTTATGAGCTGTTTTCATGCACCTGTTAATATTATCGTGGATATTTTATAAAAAGTTATGAATATTTTAATTTAATATCTTTACATTATATTTCTTTGCTAAAATGTATTATTTGCAAAATATTGTGACAATAATGCAAGTTTAAGCGTTTAAGTTGCCTAAGAAAGCCTGTGGAGCTGATTTTTAGAAATTACAAGAATTATTAAGTAAATAAATAGAACAAGATAAAATAAAACATTATTCATACATTCATTATCTCGGGTAAACCATACATGGAAAAACCGTAATCTAACTTGTTACTCATGATTTTTAATGATAAGATTTGAGTTTTATAATTATTTATTATTCCTAGTTTTGTTTGATATTAGGTACTTATTAGTAATTCGTTGGTAGGTATCTGCCAAGTTAAAAATAATACCTACATTAATAAGTTCTTAGTTATAACATAAAACAGTAGTTTGCATTATCAAATTGATAAACCTACCTACTTATTACTACTAAGTACCTAATATCAAACAAAACTAAAAAAAAATTGATACAAAGTTCAAACTTTATCATTAAAAATCATGAGTATTTAAAAAAATGTGATTCCAATTACAGTAATTAATAATGTATGCATCTATGAATAATGTTGTATTTTTGGATTACTCAGTTTATGTATTTACTCATAATTTATTATTGTTGTTACTCATTTGAATTAGTCAAATAAAGCTTTTCTTTCAAATTATGTAAAAATAAAACCTGAAATACATTTGTATTAAACGAAACACTACAATTTTGTGTTTAGCTCTTTTTAATTCTAATACACCAACCGGTTTCGCTATGGCAGATTTACTTATATCTAGGTAAAACAGTTTATAATATCTGTCCTAATAAAGGGACGGTGGTGCCGACACCGCTTTCGTATAATAACAATAATAACAGTGAAATACGTTAAGTTACAGTACCTGAATATTATTTTTAAACTTTCGATCACAAAAGTATTATTTTCCAAAATAAAATGTTTTTTCAAGGTATTCAACACGCATATTAAAAAATTATGTTTGTTCAGGTATTTAAAATTAAAATCCAGATACATTTATATTATACTGACATAACACGTATTAGGCATATTATTTTTTTTTTAATTGTGAGGTGTGTCGTACATAATAATGTCGAGGAAAAACCTTTTGCCATAAAATAGACACGAATTTCGTAGGATTTTTTTTACCAAGGTTAATAGTTAAAGTTAAAAATTTCGCCCTTCAAAGATCTAGAGGAAATGAAGACTTCTCAATCATAACATGATTAATTACAAAACAGATTTTATAATTGAAATTTTAAGTAGATTTACAAAGATGAATACAATTATAAAACAATGATGTAATAAAATTAAGCGACAAGGGTGCTTTTGTATCAATTTGTTTATAAAAAAAAACACTAGTACGATCCTATTCATGATTATTGAGAATTGAAATCCACATCATAATGATTTTTTTATTTTTACAACCTCTCTCATGAAACCACTAGATGTCAGTAAAATAGTCTGTGAGTGACATCTATGGAATACATCATTTAACTCTGAAAATATAACAGCAAGATGTCTCGGTCGGTGAACGGGTTTAGATCGAAATTCGTAGATGTCACTATGATGAACAATTCTTTTAGGAAAAATACTTTTTAATTTTTCCTACATAATGTAAAAACTTTTAAATCACATTCAGTTTTGGCCCACCTGCTTGGTCGCTACCAAAACAGTTTTCAAAAATATCCACACCATAACATATTATTAATAAAAATAAGAAAAAAAAAATCATAAAATATTTTATCAATGAAAAACTTATTAGTACTTAATTTATTACTCATTAATTTAGTATATCTGACAATATACCTCAATTAGTGGAGCAACACCTTACAAGAATAACCTAATTCCCATACATATTTTTTCAAAAACTAAAATAAAATTCACCTTAGGAAGCCTTCGTACTACCAAACGGACCTGACATCCTAGATTTAAAGTTCTTCATATAAAAAATCAATGATCCAAGTCAAAAAAAGAAATTATATTCGAAAATCTTACAGGACTTACATCCATATTTACATGTCCAAAAATCAATACTTATGTTGTACAACATCGAGAAATTTAAAATATATGAAGGATTCAGAAGTTGTACCAAAACTATCAGACTATAGTTTCAATAAAATTGTTTGAAAAAAAAAAAAATTATTGTTTTATGTAATTAAATGCGTAGGATTTACAAGGGGGTTAAGTTCACAAAATTACGCTTTAAAAATGTATGGTACTGGGTACCAGCCTACATATAAACTTAAACCTAAAATGCTCATCTTAAAAGTAGGTACTATCTCACACCTCTTTTATGCACAAAGGCTTAAAAAAAATCTACTCATTTTCATATTATATCCTTTGTAATATCTAAGTAAACAACCGCAAGGTTTACTATTATCCCCAACTCTCTTCAAATTATACACTCACGACATTCATTTAACAAAAAAAACAATTCATACAAGGCGCTCCTAAAGGTGCAATTTTAATTTCCAGTAGGAAAAAATAAATAAAAGTGTGTCTCACGGTACGGTACGTGATAATGAATGGTAAAACGATTCTTTCGGAAATACTCAAAAACACCCCTACTCCATTGGGTCAACCTTGTCACACGCATCTCCCATCTGGGGAACATGTAACACTAAGCCATTGGTAAACATCCAAAACAAGATTCTTCGCAATATCACAAAAAGTTCATAGTTTGTCCGGAATACCATCATACACAGATATACAAACATCCCCACCCTTCAAATTATTGTCTCGGGGGGTTCTTCCCAAGGGAACAATCATAGACTAATATCAATACTTTACTCCTTCCCCCCCATATTTCGCTTGCTGAAATAAGTGGAAATATTTTTATATCAATAAATAAGTGTAATGCCTTTGACTAAATAAATATCTACACACACTCCCATTAATTTCAGTTTATGACGTCTAACGGTCAATTAGTTTGCCAATAACTCAACAAAATTAGATTGAAAGAATTAATGAATCTTAGCACAACATCAATCCACACGCGTAACTAATAACAGAAACTAAAAACAGTACCTAATATGATAATAAATTAAGCAATAGTGAATTAGGTATTTAATTAGGAAACTATCGCCTTTTGCTTATGCTAATAGAACCAAAGTGGTATTCCCACGAGTGAATTGAAATGGTAAATCGGCCATCACTATTCTCGTTAGCTGCATGTAGCCATAATATATTATAAGTATGCATCAGATGAACCTAGGTAGGAGCTGCGGGTCCTACAGAGATGCTGTTATCAATAACGGTTCTCACCACGTCTTCTTTCTTTTAAACATCCGAACACGTGTTGGTTTCTCCCGTTAGCGAAATAATAATATGTATGTACAAGTTAATAACCCAATACATTATCTTAGTCTAGTCCACGATTCATTATTGTATAAGTCTTTCGTCCTTAACCTTTATGACCTTCAAAGATATGAACACTAGGAAAAAAAACTAGAAAATTCTCTGGTATGGAGCGACGCTAATTTAAATTTGGTTGCTATTTTCATGGACGAAAGGGTTAAATAGTATTTTCGAAAATCAGCATTTGTATGAGGTGAAAATGCCCTTGGTTTCAGGCCTTAGTTTTTTTCTATACAAAAGTTCGAAATGGGAAAAACTTTTTTTGTAAAATCTTTTTGTCTGGAAATGAGGAAAAACTGTAACTGCGTGCCACCTGGCTATCTAGGAAATAAACTTGGGGTGTTCAATCTTAACTTCTATCAGAATTTCGATTTAAAAAAAATTGATGGTAAAAATTTTCTTCTCCAAATTTTTATTTTATTTGTCAATGGTGACGGGATTTCATTTTTTTTTATTTATTTAAACAAGTTAACTACTCGACACTCTACCCGAGTTTAACACAATTTATTATTCTTAATACCTAGAGAAAAGTTCCGCGCAATACGGTAATATACCTCTATTTCTACTACCATACAAAGAAATACTTTTAATTAATTAGAATGTATAATAAAACATTACATAAACACGGCCCTTACAAGGAATTTATCGGTGCATGCTTGTGTATGTTTTTCAACAAATTTACCAAATACGAATATCAAGCAAGAATTTTCCAAGAATGTGGTGGCAGCTCGTGTCAGGCCTACCAACTACCGAGTCCCATCTACTAACTGCTCGCAGCATGTTCGTAAATTCCGACTAAGTAAGTTATAAGTACTAGGAGACATTCCCATATCTGAATTCTAGCGGAACTAACGTAACGCAGCTTCCACAAACCAAGATCGTATCTCGCAGAAGAACAGTGATCAATTTTGTTTCCCTTTTCGCTCGTTAAAACGGAGAAAATTATTGAAAAAATATAAATATATATTTGGAATATAATATTTTTAATGATTAAGAATATTTTTTTGTGATATCGAAGTCTCAACTGCCTGGAGTCAGTGGTAGTATATCATCTTCTATCGGGGAATGTAGTTAGGCTGATTGAAGTGTGAGGGTGCTAGGAGAAGGGGAAACACCTGAGTATTCAGATCTGCTCCTACACAAAGCTAATAAGGTTTCGATTATAAATATTAAATTTTTATGATTATTTAAAATAAATGAAGGAAAAATTTTATTTGACGCTGGGATTTAAAGCCCTGATATCTGGGTCCAGAGCCAAGGATCTTGCAGCTCAACCACAGATATCATCACTACAGACGACATTTATTTTCAAAATTTCAATGTTTTATTAATCTTTAATACATTTACTGAAAGTATCAAAAGTGAAGTGGAAGAAGAAGTCGGGGACGCTCGAGGAAGACATGGCACGATCAAGTGAATCAAATACTCGGGCCTTGTAAAGAGTCAGAATAACAGAAGAGTATGTATGAGGCGATGTATGAATGTGAATAAAGCAAGGAGTTTGTGCCAATACATATTTGTATGGCGGTCCGTCCTCTCTGCCTACTCCTGCGGGGAAACGGCGTGATGGTCAGTTGGTTAGTTAGTTAGCTATCAATGAAATACCTTTACAATTTTTTGCTGAACATTCTGAAAAAAAAAATCTGATTCGAGAAATCACCGAGTTATTTTTCAAAATTTTCTTAACACAATAACAAATCGCAGTAATAATTAAATGATTCACTGTTCATCATCAGAGACGTGTATGCGGGGCAAAAATGCATCGGATTCCTAATGGTCGGTACGGCCACCCGGCGTCGGGGCATGATGAAAGTCCTGTTAGAAATTCTGTTTGCTTTCACAGTTTGTTATCAGCGCCAACCTTCATTCTGCAGCTAAGCCTGTCTCATTAATCTTGACTTCTGCGTCAGGCCGAGAGTGCCAGTATTTTGCATTTGACGGCCGACGCGCACTTTATCATTCCCCGCCGTTTAGTGTGCGCTTTCTCTAGCCTGATCGGAGATTGTTCCATTTCTATCAGACTTGTCTTCGCGGAATTATTATTGTACAGGGTCGTCCAAGGCTTCGAATGATAAAGCTAAAACACTGGGCCGTTGAAATATTGCACCATCGCCCAATTTTTTATTTTAATTTTAACTTTACTTTATGTAGTCATTTATCAGCCTTCATGTCGAACCGCATCAGTTACATTTTATTCTGAAAAGTAATAGTTTTATTTTTATTTTTAACCAATTATAATTCATATTCTTTTTAATTTATATAAATCTTATGGGTTCTGACAGCGCGTTATAACGTTTCATCCATTGATAAAGTAAGCTGTTACGTGTATTGTTTTTATTGTTTTTTGGTAGTATGATTTCTTTGAATGTTCTTGTATTATGTCTGTGGATATCCACGTTGTAAATAAGTTTGTCAGAAAAATATTTAGTATCCTTCAACCAAACAATCTAACCCGGCATCCACCGGGATTTTTTTTTCCACTCACTATTTTTTCACCAAAAAACAATTGTTTTAGTATTAAACTGTTGGAAAATAAGGAACCAAAAATATGCTAGCGAATTGTCTCATTTTTATAGCTAAACGATTATTTCAGAGCTTATAGTAAAAATGACAATATCCGACCTGAAAATCGGTGCGGATCAATTTGAAAACAGATTTTCAACTGTGTATAGTTAAGATTTGCATATTTAAAATGTTGTGATTTAGGAACTTTACTACGCAAAGTAAAACATTTACGACAACCGTGGTTGAGCGCTTAAGACTCTTGGCTCCGGATCCAGAGGTGCCAGGTTTGAAACCCGGCGTGTACATAATTTAAAAAGTATATTTTACACACAATGAACATGAAATAATGAAACTTTGCTTGAAATGGTTTACGCCGAGATTAGTGAGCAGATTTTAATAGCCAGATAATTTTCACTGTTTAATTTCAATTTCATTATTCACATACAAATGAAAAGGGGGTGATAATATTAAAACAGCGACCCCCATATGTCTGATAAATACTTATTTAATAAAGTGAAACGAATTTCAACAAGGAGCGTGTTGATGTATTATTAGCGTCTGCATCTAATTCGATGCAATGAAAAACCTTTTTTATTCAATGAGATATCATCTCTTTCCCCAATCCGGGTGCTTTTCTTGGAAGGAGAATAATTGCCCGAATGTCATCTAATAGCATGTAGGTAGTAGCTAGTGTCTAGTATATTTCTCAAGCTAAATGTTGGGTACCGGTTCCGCTGCGAGGAGATATGCCTCGGCGCGGCAAAGCTCCGTTCCCCGTTCTGCATTCACCGCACTGGGGGCTGGGGGCTGGGGGCTGCAAAGTGATTTAAAGGTTAGTAAAGGTGGTACAGCGAGTTCTCTGGGATATTAGCATACGCCAGAACGATAAGTGACCGATAAATCAGTCACTGTGCCTCTTGCTTTTCATTTATCATTTTCATTGAGAAAATTTATAAAAACCACGAACGTGGGGAACATCATCCAATCCTCGAAGGCTTTATTCAATAAGTTAAGCAAGCAAATTTATTATTAACATACCTGGGTAAAAAATGATATTTTTAAAATCCTGAAATTGAAAACTGTTAATTTAATATTACGATGATGAATGTTGTAGGTAAATAAATAATTTATAAGAGTAATTTGTGATTTATTGCGTGATTTATTCATGATAAAACTCAATATTAATAAAAAAAAACCTGAACTACCTATATAACCATCCCATAAATCAGTGCATTACAATGTCAAAATTGTAAAAGGTTATAAATAACTTAAATGTGTATTAAGATGGGTATATCGTCGCCGGAAAGTCAAAAGGGCTAAAGCGTCATTTTGGGAAGTTTACACCAGAGCACTTAAATGTTTTTTTGTTTTTACAATAAAAATCATTCTACGGTACCTGGTTGGATTTTGAAAAAACAGTTAACTCTAGTAACTCAATGCTCTCACTGAGTTACCTAAAGCGACAGAAAGCTAAAAAAGTCCCAAACTTGTGTCGTTTGAATCAAGCCTTCTCCCAAATGGTACATAAATTTTAGATGGCTGAAAAGCCACAAAAGTCTTCAGAATCCAACGAGAGTCAGAGCATTCGATGCAGAAAAAAAATAGGCAAAACTCCATATTTAACTAATTTTTTACCAAAGTGTCGCTTAATCCCGTTTGCCTTTCCAGCGACGATATTTATACACTGCAAAGTATAATAGGTGTATTTTGATTGGAAATAAAGTTTTGCATAATTTAATATATATATGGTTTTAGGAAGGTTTATGGTCTATACGCACTAAATATAATAGCGTTGAACACCGATTAACTTTACTATTACTTATAAGCTTCCTATGTGTCTTTTAATTGACAAGTTCAATGGAAAATTTAATATCCTATAACCTCAGGCGCCACCGATCACCGATTGGAGAGTACCATTTCAAGGTCTGGCATTATGTGAGACATGAAACTATGAAAGCGTACAGTTTCGATCAATAGTTATTAGCTTAGTTTTAGATGTGCTTGGAGAATGTGTTTTCTCGAGCCCAAGATTTTTTGCTTTCGTCTTCGATAAACAGAGCCATTGGTATAGACCAATGTGCCAATTAGTAGGCGAAGATCCAAGAAAAGAACTTTTTTTTTTACATTCGTTCAAGTTCTATTGTACATGTTTTATGAAATTGAGAACGAATATAACAGCCCTTTATTCACAGGAAGGTGTAGTCAGCATTTAAAAAAAAAAAATTCACTACGTTTTACAGCGTTAAAATAAATTTTAAATTCATCGTGACGTCAGCCACAGAGCTGACGGACGAAAAAAATAATTTGTGTTGACGACGTATGGTTGAGATTGTTGTAGCAGGCCTAGATGGTTGTTCTGGCCGAGGTGTTCATTTTAATTCATTCTAATGAATAAATTGATATAATCCCATTTTTTTTAAATGAATTTCTCAGAATGTAGCCAGTTCAGCAACAATTTGTAAAAAATGGCTTATGTTTTACGGTAAGGATATGAATGCCAGTTTTTATTAATCTAAATTGTATATTACTTGCATCCAGGGTACTAAATCGGAAAACGTTTGATATTATCAAGTGATATAATCGACGTGATGTAGGTAGGGGTAATAAATAAATTTAATAAAAATATACACGGCCATTATTTTATTGTAAATTTCTGTTTTTTTTTTAAATTGAGCTACAAAAGTACCCGAAAAAACCTTTAGCTTTAATGTATTAAATTCATAATGTTTGATTTATTTAGTTTATGGTCAATGACGCAAAAAAACAAAATATTTAGCAGCATTTCTCGGTTTCATTTATATTTATTATTTATCGAATACAAAGACCTTTGTTGAAACATTCCACAGAAAAGCAATTTATTTGTGGTAATAAATCGTTGCCAATTACAAAAGCGAAAGGTTCCCGATTCAATGCCGAGGAGCCGAGGTGGTATTTAGTTTTATTAACAAATAAAAACAGCATCCCCTAAGCAAATAAAGGAAACAGTATTGATGCGTAGCCATTGCTAAAAGTATTAGGGTTTCGGCTTGATAGTACACTATCTATTATTTAAAGGTTTGTCGTTGTGTCAACAAATATTTGATGATATCAATCAGTGTCGTAACGGTTTACATAGAAAACCCTCTGAATTATTTGTTATGAAGGTACTCGAGCTCGAGATAGACTAACTACCACATAAATTCAGATGAATAAAATACTAATCGGAGCTCAGAGCTGAACTCAAAAGATATCTGAAAGTCGAATGTTAAAATACAATTTTTAAATAATTTTTTTTAGAGATAGCTAATTTTAAAAAAATGTTTTAAAACATTTTATCACACTTTACGCAAATCCGTATGCATTTTTTTTTAAATCTTAACAATTTCTCCCACAAATCACCTTTTCACAAGCCGATACATTTGAAAATATTATTTTTAATTTAATTCATAAAGCCTTGTTAAATATACGTAAAATAGCCAAGTATATCTAATGCACTTTCAGTAATGATTAAACCAACCTTTAATTCCGAAATACATCAGCACAATGTACCGTCATTAAATAAAATACGTTTTTCATAATCTGTTAAATAAAATAAACAGACAATTATATTTGGAATTAACACAGTACGAGTATACCATATACACAATATAACGTATCACTTAGTGAATGAATATGTCCAATAGCGAACAAAAACACATTGGCCAAAGCATTTAAAGAATATTTTCTCAACAGCTTTTTAAACCAGTGATAATTTTTTTCTTTATAACTCTTTTCTGTGTTTATTTCTTTCTTTATGTTTAAAAATAAAATAATAATCGCAATACTTATGTGTCTCTTTTTAATGTATCTCTGTACCTTTTTGTTTCGTTTTCTCTTCTAAAAATTGTATGCCTTTGTAATAGTTTTTAATTTTATGATTTTGGCTTCCCGAAATGAGGTTTTTGAACTCACTGGGAATAATGCATTATAAATAATGTTTAAAAAAACATATTATCAAACTAAACAAATAAATAAAAATACAGTTTTAAGACAATTAATTGAAATTACACAAAATGTTATTTTTGTTTCATTGATCGTTAACCTTTATTTTAGCCATGTCAGAATTAATCAATTCGTTCTGCCTGAAACAATATTATGTTCTTCTTAATTGAATCATTCCTTCTTATCGTAGGTTGTGGTAGGGTAGACCGGGGGGAATTGTACCGGGGGGCAGTAGTATCAAAGCGAATTACTATTGAACGGTGAACATAATATGACGTGTTGTTAGGGGATGCATTTAACAAGTGTGGATCTATCACTAAAAACACACCTGGCGTATGCTATGTTTATAGTTGGAAAATTAATATTTCGCACTCCTAAAGTAAGTTTTTCCGATCGCGTTAAGAGTTCAATATTACAATTTCTATATCCTATTTACCTACTTTACTATTTATACATTTCTTTAGAAACTTGAGTTTGTTTTTAATAAAGAATGTAGTATAATTTGTGAGGAAAAAAAAACCATAATGTTATGCGTTAATTTGAAAAGACCGGTAGGGGGCAGCTGTACCACATTGTTTTTTTATAGCTTCGCAGATGATATTGACCTCCTATTTCATTCCTAGTTTGGAGTTAAGGTATTAAAACTTTTATTTTATCATTTTATTTTATTACTTAAGTATACCATAACACTATAACTCAATAATATTATAAGAGTTTTTTTAGGTTATTTACATTTATTATTATATGTTAAGGATAATGGGAACTCGATTTTCTTCATAAAATAATTAAAAACTATTTTTCTTTGCCGAAATAATTAACATACAAATAATGTGTTTGAATCGATTTACCCTGCTGATACAATTGTACTATACTGGTTAGGTGTAGCATTTCCGTCGATCTATTTATAAGCTAAAACTTTTTTTCTCTCATCAAATGTAGGGGAGTAAAAATAAAACAATGAGATCAACTTATCTAGCTACCGCTGAGCATAAGTATTTATCATAATATTTATGGCTACAAAGCAGAGAAAGTAGCACTTAATTTTGGTACAACTGCCCCCGGTCTACCCTACGGTATATAATATTATTTCCATCTGATTTCCGTTACCATAAATCCTGTTATCCTGTAGGAATAATGAGTTCGTGGGCATCGATTCATCTGATCACGAACGCACTCTGAGATACTCTGGGTTTTAAGTAATCATAAGTTATTACAGACAAAATACATACCTGATACCAAATAACAATACGCTACACCTGTTGTTATTGAGTTATTGTATTACACCAAAAGCTAACCATTCGGCGGCTTCCGCATTTGATGTACGAAAACATAATATAATATATTGAAGTAAGGAATATATATTTCGATTGAGGGACATACAAAAACTCGTATTACACTGGTGCCAAATCAAGAGCTTGTCTCACTCCTGGTCAAAACATCCAGTATGTGTAATTATATATTATGGACTTTTATCTCTTTATACACCTGCAAAACCACTAAAGAAATTAACCGATATAACTGTGTTGTGGGCGTGTCCGTGTGCCCGAAGTGTGTTCAAGTTTTCCTTAATTCTACTTAAATTGATCAATCATTTCAAATATCGACATTCTTTCTTGAGCAGATAAATAATTTCACTTGCCTGTCTGAGATGTAGGAGTCAAAAGGTCTTAGGTAAATTAGCGACAACAGTTTTCTTTCAAGTCGGTATATACCACACTTCTAGGGATAATCTGTTCAGTGAGCAAACCTGACTTCCACTCTTTCGAAGAATAAATGCTTGCATAAAAGGTTCCATATTCATACGGTCCTGTCACGTGTCGTGTGATGCCGTATTGGGCCGCTGTGATCTGTTGTTCTGTCATTATCTCCTCGGCGGACATGGGGAGGTGGTGTGCTCGCCGAGGACAAAAAAAGCCACCGGACCGATTACGGCTCGTGACCGTTTTTTGTTTTAGATCGGATTTGCAATGGCGCGATCAAGATGGTCTTAGATTCATTTTGCGGTTTGGCATAAAGTGACTTTGATAATTTTTTGACCTAGTTAGGTCTTGTATCTCAAACTGGTTTCTCTGATTAACATAATGTTAGGTGTTGATCAGACATTGACACATGTACCTACTTATTTGTGTTTGTTTCATTTTTTTTCTGGCGTTGTACTTAAAAGGAAATAGGGATCCTTCATTTTTTCCGGATGTGTCATTTCTTGGCTGCTTTACCCGGTCTCTTCAAATCTTCACCCCATCTCGTGTGTGGGTGACCTCTGATTCTATTCTCAACTAAGGACATCATCCGATATTATGTGTCATACTCGTAATATTCAAACAATCGAGATAGAATAAGAGATTAAATTGAAAATGATTTCATTAGGTATTATTGTCGTCGAAGGATGATAGGAAGAAAATTTACCTACATTCATTTTAATATTATATAAGCCACTTTAATTCTACTGATTTTAATTTTACAAAACTTTTTCTTTTCGCAAAATACAAAGTAGGCAAGCAGAGAGAATACGTGGAATTTTGGTTTTTATGATATTTTTATGTTCGAAAACCCCGTGTATATCAATGACCAAAAATAATCCTCCCAATAATATGAGTAGGCAGAAATGCTAGAACGCTTTATATATCTGTCAGGGCACACACATTTGTTTTACGTATTATACTACACGCTCGTTGATGACATGACCAATATGATCACAGGTCTGAAAATATTTTAATCACTTTCATTGCATTATTTTTTCACCTGTCTTCCTTGAATATTAAAGTCTTATTTTATATGTAAAATTTACCTGTTTAGGTAGGAACTACGATACGTGAAATCTTAGTTACCACAATAATTAAAAATTATTGAATTATGAATTTAAATTAATTATTTTGGTATTGCTTAGTTTCAGATAAGTTTTCTAATGTATACATCCTGGTTATAAAAATTATTGGTTCCGGTACCAAGATCGGATAAAAATCAATATATAATCATAATTGAAACATCAATCGGTCCATTTTGACAGACTTCTTCTGCGGCCTCAAAATGCACCGTTCAAAGAAACCACTAACAATGGCTGCAAAGAAGGTCGAAATCACCTGATCATACGACCGGAAATTACCGAAGCGTAGTCGGAGACACCCGAACCAAAACCAATAATAATAAACCTCACAGGTAGATAGGTACTCGTTGATTTGGAACCGATTAAGATTTTTTTACGGTAGTCGTAGGTACCTATTGCATTCGTACTACGTTTAACGAATACTTACCTACCTGGCCTAACTACCATAAAACTCGAAACTCTGCTTCACGCTGATAATGCAGTCATTATTTCTTATCAGTAGTCTCTCGTTTTTTGGATGAATAAAGTATGTGTGCCAAATGATTAAACGATAAATATGTAATTTAAAAAACCGTTGCTCTCGGAAGAGAGGTTTCATAAATACTATATAACATAACGGTAAAAAAAACGGACTAGTTTGTATAATTTAAAAAAAGTATGTTTGTAAGAGATGTGGAAGCTGATAAACTAATAAGGATATTTTTAATACGGTGCATGGAGATGATTCTAGTAATGGAGGACTGATTGCAGCATTCGATACCAAAACATGCTAAAGAAAGCCCGGCTAGCAGTCTACAATAGAGTTCTGATATAAACCCTGATGCACGATAGTGAGGCACAGAACTGGCAAAAGAAGGACGAAGGTAGACGGATTGAGATCCCTGAGGCGTATATTGAAAACGGGCCGTAAAGACGATAAGAGTTCAGAAAATAATGGAAGGACGATTTAAGAATATTGAAAAAAGAACAGTGTTAGGAAAGGGTCGAATAGGTGGTTTGGACACGTAGATCGGATGGATGAAGAAAAGAGTATAAGGAAAATTCATTTCGAGCAAGTGGATGGAAGGGGAAGTAGGGGACAGCCCAGTTGTGCGTTAGACGATATATGAATGTGGATAAACAAAGAATGTGTGCCAAGACTGCGTGGCGTTATATAACATAATTACCTCTGCCGAACCCTGCGGTTTAGTTAGTTAGCGAATACTTATCCTTTTACTCTGGGGATTGATTCAGTCTTTTGAAAGCTGGACGTATTAAGCCACTAATTATATTTATAAATTAATATATTAGCCGGCGTTCACTGTACTTTGCCAATCTTACATTATTTGTAAATATTGACAGATAAACATCATAAGTCTATGCAGGTAAGTATGAAAGTAATGTCGACGTTTAATTAACCTTGCATATATGTATATATATAATGAGTGTTAACACATCGAAGGTTGTGGTTGATTTGAAAAAAGAAACAATAGCTTGATATTAATATCCTTGACAATAATTTTTCGTTCACTTAATTTTATGAATGGCCTAACATATCAGTTTTATTGACGCATTTCTATTATATTTTCCTGTACATAAAAAAGGTGAATCACCGGAAATAAAAAAGGAAATCGAAAAAAATTAATTATAATCGGTATTAATTATTGTATTAACGACGCACCACGACAGTACGTTTATAATATTATGGAATTACGTGTTTTCGACATGCTGTACTTTTACATGACGTTTCTAGAGATATCTTTTTTATCCCATTCGTTATTAGTTACATAAAACTAGATGGGAATCTCATCACAGTTGCAAGGGTTCATTATCTGTTATTGGAGTAGTATACAAAAAAAAAAACTCGATAAAAACTATGATCAAAAATGAATGGACAATGGACTATTTTCAAAATATCATTTTTGATGGTATGTATTAGGTACCTATTTGTCGATCTCTGGATTTCCTTTCTCGGAGTAACAGTTCAATTCTTTCAGTTCAGTTATTTCACAACTCTAATATAGTCAACATATTTATAGTGATGTGTTATGTTAAAAGTTACAGTAAAACCGCATTCAGCCGAGAGCAAAAAAGCATCCGGGAGGCTTTTTATAACCAATGAAAGCCACAAAAAACATCGACGAAGTGTGTAAGAAAGTTTGCAGAGAATGATTGACTTGACTGATCGAGAAGCGACGTACACTCTGGCAAATCTGGCTGTAGATGCTTACATCCAGATGTAATCGATACGACAAGCTAAGCTATCTACGAGTCTATGTTAAATTATTAATATGATATTTGTGTCTATGTTGACTAATCTAAATCGGTCGTGCTAGTACCCCAGGATATTCAAATGTGGTTTTGATTCCAACAGGCAGCCGTCTAAACATTCATACATCAAAGTATAGGAAGGCGGGGGAAAAACAAAACTAACCCCAGCCGCAAAAAATAAAAAATCAAAATCGTAGAAAACATTGTGTTTGAAAAGCATAAAAAATATGTTTCGACTTTCTATGCTTTGCTTACTATAAAGGTGGAAGATAAACCTATAATATATATATTTTAGCCGTTCGAAAGCTAAGTCTAAAGGAAAGGTTATTATTATTACATCTTTACAAATGTATACTTTAAATAATACAATATTTTGATTCTTATATATTTATTTATTAAAATGTTAATATAGTAGAAAAAAAACATCACTTGGTATAATATTGCCAAGGAGTTAAAAAAAAACTCATTCCGGGAAGGGCAAAATTTATAAAATAAAAAGGAATAATATTTTTACAAAGACAAACTCGTACAAATTTAAAAAAGGGAGTACAAAAGAAGAGTGAACAAACGAAAAAAATACACAAAAAGAGACTCATAAAAGTATAGATTAATAAGATAAACATCATAAATACAATAAGAAAGATATTCACACACATAGATTCTTTACAGATAGGATATATCACTAATTAATAAAATTGACGAGAAAATATCCTTTGAAAAGCGCTTTTGTCAATATTTTTTCGTTTGCAACTGGGAGTTTTAGTTCTTTGGGTAATGCATTGTATTGTGTATAGGCAATGTATTTATTGTAAGGAGTTCATTCAAAATTCAGTTGTGTGAGTAGATGAAGATAAGTGTATTTGATTTTGCGATCGTGTTTTGTGCTGGTCTATGTCTGAATAAAAGGCTGGTTAAAAGCTGGTTAAAGGCTGGTTTAATGTTGATATTGTGTTCTATTTTTCATAAATATTATAATAATTATATTACCGTTAACATATCTGATACTGTTAGGCCGACCGCCAAGCAAAGTTATTATTACATCACTTGTTTCTTCTTCTATTTTAACGATTTTTTTATATTGTTAATTGTGATACGTATCACATGAATGTACCATTTTTTAAATGTCTAAACAAACATTTTAATAAGAATTATAATAACTTTTTAAATCCTTATTTTTTAACATCAATATTTTTTAACGGAATATGAAACAGAAGAAGATGCAGATGTTAAAAGGATTAGATTACGAGCGGGACTTGAACTCGGAACCTGTTCTCTACCCGGGAGTAAAATCTCTGCCAATTGAGCTACCGTAACATTTTCATTAGAAAAAACACTATTTCATACTGTTTTCCATCTAGATATATTGACAGAGACGTTAATCTCCCGAGTTCAACTCTCGGACGCAACCCAATCTGTTTATCTTCAGTTTTTTCTTCTCTTATAAATTTTCTTTAAAAAATATTGATATTATTTCAATGATTGATAAGTAAATAAACGTTCGCTTATACATTTTTGAAATGTGTATCAGAACGTGCGAAGAAAATGCGTCATGAATAACATCTGAATATTTAGATTTGTTTTTTTTCAGGGAGTGTAAAATATTAAAGGAATTTTAGACGTTACATAAGAGGCACAGTATACTTCTCAGTGTCTATATATAGGAAAACATATATAATTAATATATGTTAGGCAAGGTGATGTTCTTCCGTTGCCTTTATAATGTTTGCATTGGATTTGCATGGGAAATTCAAAGCGCTTCGTTTACCATTACAATAAATTTCAGATTTGCAGCCTTATTTACAGTCTTGTCAAAGACATGCAAAGTGTTTGCATACTCAACTGTGAATTGCTGGGTTTTGTTAATATTATGTGTATCCCAAGTGCTTCGACGACTAACGAGTCACTAAACAAGTGTTTATGACTCGCTCGGTATTTTTTTACCGTTTAAAAGTTACTTTTGAAAAATAGTAGAACATTGATGACAATTTTATAAATGGGGGTGCATTCTGAAACTGCCGCGAATGGCTAAACGATCTAAATTTCAAAGGAGATTAGTGGGTCGGTGCGGTTGAAAGAATTTCGGTGATGACACACCATCTTTATTGATTTTTCAATGGCACTGCATTCAAATAGTATTTTTAAATTTTCGTTAAAAATCACAAAAACCTGCTACATTTCATCTCGAACGTAGTATCGGAGAACCTCACATTCTACTACGGTAAAAAGGGCGGAAGCTAAATGTAATTAATCATAAAATAGTATTCAACCAAATTGTTCGATAAAATACTGTTTAATCTGAATTTAGTTCGGAGAAGATAAGTCTTATTAAATAAGTTGATGGGGGATGTATCACATAAGCTTTAAGCACTTTCAATAAACATATTGTTCTTAAATAGGAGTACGTTGGTACCCGCTGTGAGATTATAACTCAATCTGTTCGACTGTTAGGTTAGGTTGATGTGTCCCACTCACCGGGCACTGGAATGTAATTGACTACCTCTTTTATAACAATTTAATCAGTAACGAGTAAGTTGAAGAAAAAACTTTATTTAATGAACTTATTTTCACGGATTTGTTGGAGATTTTATCAAAACCAAAACAATATTTTTTTTAAATACGACAAAATCTAAAAGAAATAACTTTGTATAAGACCACGGATATTACTTTAATTTTAATGACCGACCGGTTTCGCTTAACCTAAGTTTCATCGGGGTACAAAATTAAACTGATGATGCTTAGGCTAAGCGAAACCAATCGGTCATAAAATTAAAATAATATCCGTGGTCATATACAAAGTTATTTTTTCATTTCTTTAAATATGTCAAACCACAAACTGATTGCTTTCTACGAAAATATAAAAAAAAGATAAAATCTCAAATGAATTTTTAAAAGTTACTGGATACTTTATAACTGCATAATTCGTGATGAAAATTACGTCATAAGCTTAAAATAGCAGCGTTTACCTTGAAATGCAATACAGAAAAATCTGTGGAGATTTCACGACATGATTTTTTTCTAGGAGAAATTAGCTTGGCGAGCCGAGGTGAATAAAGCAATTCATGACGCCATTTCAACTATTAGATATTTGCATGGACTTTAAAAATGTATGCAATTATGATGTAAATTTAAATACTATAATTTAAGTTATAATATTCTCATGCATGTTCCAACAGCCCCGTGTTAAAATGCCACTTGCATCAGGACAATGGGGAGAGAAAGGGGCAGGAAATGTTTTTTTTTTTATAACGTGATCTGTCTCGCTATGTCAATAAATCTCACATAGCTTACCTACCGGTGAATGGGCGTCTCTGATTTATATCCTTTACCTATTTGAATGTCCTCCACACCCAAAGGGATTATGTTTGCCACACACAAACTATCATCCAGGGAAAGGGACAGTAAACCTGTGGCCTGAGAAGGCATACATCGAAATAGGCTACTAGAAATTCGTAATTGGAGGTTTTGATGCAGTATCTTAGCAAAATCTAAAACCTCAAACATTAAAATGTCCCCCGCAACACATGGTATATGCAATTTGAATGTGTAATTTTAATAACATGCTAGTTTATGAATAAACTTGTACCCATGAATAGTTAAATACATTGAGGTTTTGACCACCAACAACTCTCTCCAACATACGAAGAACAATAAGTTAAATAAATAAAGATATGTAGCGGAATTCTTAATATATTTGTAGTCGAGTGGTAAGACGCTCGACTACGAATTCAAAGGTCGCGGGTTCAAACCCGGCGTGCGCCAATAACTTTTATTTAATTGATATCTGTCATAACACATTTAATTCATATAAAATAACAACGTTTATTGGCCGCACGTTCGAGAGTGATAGATACTCTAAGTATCGCCCTGGTGAAAGATCACCATTCAGAATCGAAACGTTGCTTGAAATGGTTTTAGCCGTGTTTGGTGACCGAATCTGAATAGCCAGGTACTTTCCAACCTTTCTCTTCCATATTTCCTTCCCCTCCCCACTACCTTCAGCCTTACAACATGTCACAATTGGGGATGCCATAGTCTCATTGGCTCCAGACGGTTGGGAGCAGTTGGGACTCTTCTGCGGTTTGACTATAAAAAAATATTTTGAAGAACCTACACTGATTTAGACAGAAATTAATAATTGTAATTTGATTTACACTGAAGAACGGCTTAACCTTTACCATGCAGCATAAAATCTCTTTTATAATGCTGAAAAAATTATCGAACGGTGAGATCCGGCGTCATGAAACTTATAAAGCTTTTTTAATGGAATTTCTTGGTCAACGATTTTAAGCTCACAACAATTTTTTAAGTAACGTACGGAGCTTAAATATGTATAATTATATTTTTCATACTTTGTTTAGTAGAAAAAAATATTCGAAAAGGGTAAAATTACTGATTAAGTATTAAAATAATTTTTTCAACCGCGTCGCAAAGGCAATTGTTTTATACAGCTGAAAAGGGGCTCAAGTACTAGAAGGTTTCTATGCAGCTGAGATAAAACCAGTTTGAGTAAGAGCACCCTGCTGCATACAGATTGGCTGAGTTGAGGGATTAAAAATACTTGTGTTATAATGCAACATTCCACAGGTACAAACCAGGACACACCTCAGCTTATGATAAAACTCCCTGGCGCATTGACAGTTTCTTATGCTCTATCCGTCATGTCATTATCAATGCATTAAACGATTGTACGTTGCCAAGAAAAAATAAACGCGGATGACATGAATCCAGAATACTAGATTTCATTCACTCGTATAAATTTCTGTTTTTATAGTAGGGTGATATGAAATTTGATCGGTTAGTAGCTGAGTGGACAAACATCCCGGCGTCGTGGGTTCAATTCCTCTGCTAGCTAAGTCCTCCATCATAATTGCACAAGCAACATCTTCTGCTTATTATGACAGCAGTAGGAGTTTTTTAAAGAAATATTTTTAGGTTATTCGTAACCCGGAAATGTTTGTCTTTCTTTAAAAAAATAAATACATTACCTACCTAACTAAATCAACGTTATATGCGGCTAGTGATGGACATAATCGGCATTTGATACGCGAATAAATCAGTCGGATACGATGATCGAAATTATGATGTCAAAAATGTTTTGAACATTTTAACCGGTTAGTAACTTAGTGGACGAACACGTCGGATTCCCACCCAGGCGTCGTCGTGGGTTCAATTCCTCTGCTAGCTAAGTCCTTCATTATTACACAAGCAACATCTTCTGCTTAGTATGATGGTAGTAGGAGTTTTTCAAATATTGACAGGTTATTCGTAACTCGAGAATGTTTGTCTTTCCTTAAAAAAATAAAATATACATATATTTATTTATTTATTTATTACTATCGGCCCTCTAAACTAGAAAACAAATTCACGTCAAAGTATATTTGATTCAATTGAAGGTTTACGCCATAAATATAATACATAAAAAAATAGAGCTATGCTCTCTGAACATACATAAGTTTTTCTCTCTATCTCAATATTTACCTTATTCAGTCGGCTAAGATGTTAACTACAAGGTAAAACTACAAAGTTGACCATTCATAAATTAAAATATGCAAATCGATATATAAGTATGGGTTTTATGTTTTGAACAGTGATAATCAATTGATGTATGATTTACCAATAAATCACAACAATCTACCTGTTGTCTGTTGACATAACTTGACCCGTTTGTTTGAGAATATAGCGGATAGCTGGTTATTTGTGCATGCGCTGCCGGTTTCGCATTGATGACACTTGTTTTTCCCTCACAAATAGGTATTCACATCCTAACCCTAACTGAGTCACGGGCCGCCACTGGATACGACGGAGTCTCGTACTTCGTGGATACATAATATTATGTTACTTCAATAAGACACCAAGACAGGCGCTGTGGCGGACGAGACGGTGTCTTCTTTAATATAAAAAATCCCTTCCTTCTAACTATGCTTCTCTGATACTATCAACACGATACGACCGCAGACTACAGCTATCAGTTGGAAGATGCAGAAAATACAAATGACCAAGACTGCTATCCATTCAGTTGTAAAAAGGTAACTATTATATTACTACCAGAGTTGTATCAAGCATATTTATCATATATTTCAAGCGTCTGTTACAAGGGGCGAAACCGGTCCGGTGAAAAATAAATAAGCAGACATAAGTTATGAAGGGTTTTTGATCATAAATACATATTCGTATTAAAATAAGATTCCACCACGAGCTATCAGATGTCTTTTTATCGCCACTGACAATAAAAAAAAAATTTTTTAAAGAAAGAAAAATATTCCCGGGTTATAAATATCTGAAAACTCCTACTAACTCAATATAAACTGCTTGAAAATGTTGCTTGTGTAATGATGGGGGACTTGGCTTGCAGAGGAATCGAACCCACGACGCCTAGGTGGGAACCCGACGCATTTATTAACTAGGCTAATAACCGGTTGTTGTAATCAGCAATTATCTATTACAGACATGTAACATTACATGTCTGTAATAGATAATTATGATTACTCCTTCATTAAAACTAATCAGTGATATTTTTAATGACCAATGAGCTACTTGCACGTATTTATAATTTTGAATATTTTTTTCTGTTGAAAAAAATTGAGCTCTATGAAAGTTTTTAAAATATTTTTTTCAAAATTTCGCACATTTTAGTTACATACGCCTTTTGAAAGATTTGAAAAAACGAGTAATGAGTCTAAAAAAATACTGCTCGCCTTAGAGATCCTCTCTAAACTTAAAAAATGAGCTTGCTAGGCAAGTGGCACATTGATAATTGCAATAGCACGGGGGGTGCATCTTTCCAAAGCCTCTCTGGGTCTGTAGTCTGCAGTCTTTAGTCTGTAGTGCAGTTATCAGGTAACTTCGTGATCCCTGCGGGTCTTGCATTTGTTTACCTCTATCATTATCTGGAACATGTTTATTTGCAGCTGGACCACCGACATAGACAACTCGCGGGTAGTGATACTGTCACAGACTAGATACAGAGTTTTCCAGAAACGCGTCCCGCGTGATATCACATGGCAGTCATAGCACACGTCATTGTCATCTTCGTCACTGTCACTGCTCGTGACTAAATGACTAATCTTGTATTTTGACCCACTAGCGTCACGTTAAACGCCTTGAACCCCGTGTGGGAGACAGTCCAACTATTTGTCAATATAAAATTAAAGATAAATTGATCACGTGAAGATAATATCGATCGCTCATATAAAAATCTTCCGGATCAAGCGGAGTTGGGGACCTCCCATTCGAGGAATGTTGATAAGAGCAAGGAAATAGAGGAAGGTGAGATAGGAAGTGGTTTGGTACCCTACTGCTCAGATCTGGCTATTAACATAGCTTAACCAGTAGCTAGCACTCATTCGGAACTGCATTATTACCAGTCACGTATGTTTCGAAGCCTTCAAGATCAGTTATTTCCTCTATTACGTCTTTTATTAATCTTCCCCTTGATTATTAGATAGCTGATAGTTAATTAATCTTATATCTGTCGCCTTTCACGATGTTACCAGGATTTAAAAAAAAGTATATTCAAATTATATCAAAGTTATTTCTGAAAGATGTTGAATTTGTTTAACTTTAATTTTACTAAAAAAATATCCTATTGCACCAATTTAATAATGTCCACATGTTTGAAAAAAGGAACATTTCTAGAACCTTAAGGCAGTCACACATAAAATTCTTTAATATCCCAGCCTGTAAAACCGCTTACGGACAGAAAAGTTTTAAGTACAACGCCATTGAGCAATTCAAATCTCTGCCCAGCCATCAGAAACATACAAACCAAAAGCTCCTTTAAAAGCAATATCATTGCTCACTTTAAAAACCAAGTTTAATATAGTTCTTATTATGTAGATTCTATATCTTCAAATTTGTCATTTACTTATATTTTTTGTTTGTTATATATATACTATATTTTCGATATTAAGATGTTACTATGTAGCTAAAAAAACACTTTTGCGAATTGCCATCCCAACACATGCTTGTGCCTAGTGGGATGGGCAATATACCAACCAATAAAAAAATGTATGTTTAAGTAAAATAATAAATAAAATAAAATTATAGTGATTACCGCACAAGAGTCCCAATTGCTCCCATCCGTCTAGAGCCAGTGAGACTATGGCATCCCCAATTGGGTATGTTGTGAGGCAGAAGGTTACGGGGAGGGGAAGGAGATGGGGAAAGGGAAGGTTGGGAAGTACCTGGCTATTCAGATCTGGTCACCAAACACGGCTAAAGCCATTTCAAGCAACGTTTCAATTCTGAATGGTGGTCTTTCACCAGGGCGATACTTAGAGTATCTACCACTCTGGAACGTGTGGCAAATATACTATATATTGTATTAGGTTTATTAAGTAGGATATTGGAGGCTTCTCCTTTTTATGCCTAGTACGATATCGAAATTCCTTTCGATAAATAATTTCTGAATTGGTTACCAAATCCGTAAAGGGAGTTTTGAGGTGCACCTGTTATTTTTTATATTTAATTAATGAGGCGCTGCACTACGCACAGCATTGTACTTAAATACGTTAATTGTTAATTCCTGGCGCACACAACAATAATAAAATGGAGGAACAAATAAAATATAATTATTAAAGACGGGAATGCGAGTAAACGACAAAAATGATTATTATTTTATTAAAGTGAATCAATATTATTTTTCCTATTATATTTATGTAAAGAGGTCATCTATAGTATAGCTGTTCGTAATATTATAAAAATACATACAAATTAATAAGTAAAACTAAGTCCACATAACAGTTAATTTTTTTCTTTAGAATATTGATTTAAACTTTTTTTCCCTCTATGGATCATCATTGTCAGTTTTTATTCTCCTGCCATGTTTATGAAGTAACCTATCATCTTTGAGTATTCTCATCACTGACGTAACCATGTTTTATTTTGTTTGGGATTTCCCCTCATTATGGTTGATGGAGTTTTTATTAAAATCAAATAATTGATTCACTCTTCCTACGTTTGTTAACCGGCGGAGAGTACGTCATCACAATAAACCAGGATTTAAAATGTCTATTGAAAGTTGAAATACACAATCAAAATATCATGAATTAGTGTTCAATCCGTTTGATAAACTCCAGATTATAGTCGTTGGAACACATACGACAGGCATTTTAATTCATCTAAGACGACAGGTGAAAATGCTGTAATTTTTCTACTGGTATTTCAATGAACGGTGCTTTGCAAAACTCGCGTCAGTGATCACTTCGGCAACAGTGCACAACTGGGAGACACGCAAAGTGTTTACCCTTGGAGTAATGATTTTGTTTACCCAACATTCGTATACCTACGGTTGACATGGTCCGCATTGAAACATGTCGTTTTCAACATTATTTGGGTGCTCGGCTGCCGGCTTTTGTGTTTCATACCTTCAACAACACGGGTCTCTTCAAGATTCTGGTTTACTCCCTCCTCTCCTTAAAAATACCCTCCGCCCAGTATCCCGAAAAAGGTAGGTTGGAGAGTATTGATTTTAAGATCAGGTAACTAAATATAGATAAAGGTATTCATTTCAACCAAAATTTCGAGTTTGAACTGTGGTCCCTCACTAAGGCAAGGCGCTTTAAATGTATATTTTGAAATTGCGCCCGTGAATTAAGTAATACGGATGTATTTGTTGCGATACACTGAATGTTGGTGCCGTTGCCTCTGGGCTTCGAGCCAATGTTTTTACCGCCTCACCACGAAGGTCGTCAAGGAGAATTAATTTAGTCGTTGGCATTATTACTTTCATCACCCACATTTTTGCGTTTGGATTGGCATTCATTTTTCGTATTTTGCATTTAAGAAGTGGTGTCATGTGCTGTGTAGTGTAGTGTGTAGGTGTCGGGTGAATAATAGTTTGTTCTTCAACGCGACTTCACCAAGATGCTCGCAATTATCAAATTGTATTAAGTCAACACAAATGAGGCTAACGCAAAAAGCCGTCTTCGAACTATGTTTATTTTCTGACGTTACACACGTATGCAGAATAACATAAATTAGCATCTTGCAACACTGACTCTGTGCATTTAATGATATTCCATATTATGAATAATATAACAGCTCAGATTGCAACTACAGACCAAAGAAGGAGGTAAATGAACTGAATCAACTCGTAAAGTGGTAATAATATAATGTACTTATTATTCTGATTCTCGACTTTGACGCTTCCGAGAACATAGATGGAAAAAGAGTGATTTTTGTTTCTATTAGAAATAGTTTTATTAGATAATAAAATAAGCTTGAAATAATGCAGGATCAGCATCTACAGAGATTCACACTAATATGACGGTTGATTTTTGCTTTGAACTGAATTTTTATTATAAAAAATTGAAAAATGTTATAAAAGAGTGAATTGGTAACAGTTTCTCCGAAGAAATACCTATAATGTTTTGGGAAAATTGTCTGTTAGTTACGAGGGTGAAGTTTTGTTTGATTCCGATTTTTAATTGTTTCGCAGCTGGTTCGTAAAAAAAAACGAATTTAAAAAAACATCTCGTTCACGTTTATCGTTTGTGATTCAGGATGCACATTTTAAATGTATTTTCTAATATAATGAAAGTTTCGACTGGTATCACACCCCTCGTTCCTCTCTACTACTTTACTCTGCGCTTGCAAAACTCTAATGAGGTAAATGTGGTAAAAATTGACTTGTAGGTGTGTATTTAAAAATAACATTAACTTTAAACACAGTCTCTGACAAATACCTGCTTAAATTGCAGCATGAACATATACAGCGCAGGTATTTTACAAGTGTGTGAACCTTTCAAAGCAATTGACAGAAAATGTTTACTTGATTATTGCCCTAATGAATTAATTAAGATCAAGATCATTCAAACTTTATCGACGCTGACTCTATTTCATTAAAAAATATTTACTGGTTCAGATAGTCAACACGATGTAGCAAAAAGAGATTCTTGAGAGGCTGTAAGCTATTGCAATGTCGAGATTAATACTCGAGCCGCTACCTGATGAGCATGCGAAAGCTGGACCCCGTTAATTGCCGCTAACTAACTACTAATACTGTGACAGGATTTCTCCGTTCCTGCTTTCTGTCTGAAACTCTTTGCTGTTGCGGATTATAAATCCATTTACAACAGAGTGTGCAACTCGATACTCGGTGCAATCAATCCACTGACACGCCAAGTACACGGAGGGATATACCCGGAGAGCATTCCGATCGAACTTGATACCGCTTCAAGCTATCATAATATCGTCTTCATGAAATTCCTGGATGAATTAAAATGACTGACCGACGAAGTTACAGTGCCCACACGCAAGAAATATTAGGTGAAAATGACTTTATAACCTGCAGAATTACAGTTTGGTGTTCATTACATTAAACACGAATTGAAGATTGTATATTCAACTAAATATGGAAATAATTATTCTATTTTGGCCCTGATATGCCTAGATTGGCAACATCCATGAGTTTATAAGTCGCTAGGCATGTACGCGAGAGTTCGGAGTTAGTTGAGAAGAATCAACGTGAATAAATAATTCTAAATAAGGCATCGCGGACAATATTGCGCCTACTATGTGGAGACCACTTGAACTTTTTCATCTTCTTGGCATCGCTAAAACCACGTTGCACACAAACAAACCTTATTGGGAAGGTGGGATGGTGAAGACCTACTTGTTCCGTTATACTTTCATAAGGCCACTATGACTGAAATCAATAACGTTTTTTTAAGTAAATCTTTGGTCGGACTTACAACTTTTGAGTCGCAAACCGAAGAAAATGATGTCAAAGAATAATTAATTAAAATCAATTCAATATTTCTAACTCAAAAGAAATAAACTCACCTTCAATCAACCTTAATTTGATCATCAATGGCAATATGACAACCATGAAGGGTTTCTTTTGAGAAATTAATGTAGCATAAAACTGTATATCTTTTGAATGTTGTCAACTTGGCCATATTAAATTTCGTTTGAATTTTAATTTCGATTGTTCATTTTCAAATTCCTTCTTGTCGACATTAATATTCACATTTCTCCTTAGCACTTCACTATCGGGTGTATTATTTATTGTATATTGTCTAGTGATATAATAATAAATATTTATTTTCTTCGCTCAAAGAAATATCTCTAATGCTAATGCATTAAGAAAAAAATCGATAGACGCTTTATGAAGCGGATGCTGAACTTTATTTGTATTGATGTGAAGGTTAAATATCCAAATTGACAAATCGACAAAGACATTAGAAAGGGAGAAAAAAAATCCCACCATCGTGAATATTGGGTCAACAAGTGATTTGGCGACGTTCGTAAGATCATCTATATAATTTTCTTTAAACTTCGTTTGCCGTCTTGCATTGCTCATATATATTTTTTTATTTATTTTGGCATCATATAATTGGAATAGCTCATAAGATGCAACCATTTTAGCTGTTGAGTGAGTACTACACAGAAAACAGAGAATTATACTTTAAAAGCCGTTCATTTAGAAGTGACATTAATAACGATTTTTTTCACGTAAAAGAAAACAACAACAAAAAAATTATGTAACTAATTGTGTGTAATTGTAATAATTATTGTATTTTGTATGTTGCATCAATGCTTTTCTTACAACGCTCTTAACTTTGTACTAGTTTCGCACGAGCCCAATCAGGTGTAAAAGTGAATTATTTAAATAATCAAAATAAATAATTTATTTTGAGGGTCACACTGTTACATCTATTATTAGATGGTTTTTTCCCGTCATGCCACACTTGCATCATAATCGCAGTATAACATAAGATGCAAAGATAACTGGTTTCCGATAGTATTACCGTAATACATTTAGCACTAATGAAGGCGAAATCAATCACTGCAATCAGCTATCAATCAGATACTATCTTTACTCTCGGTATATCACCTTAGAATCAATTACCAACATCTCGTATCAATATTTATCTTCGTATGTTTTAAATTAGCTTGTGACCATCAATTCTTAATATCTAATATAATATATGCATCGATTATAAGAAGTGTGATTTTTTTAGATTCCTGTAAATCTTAATAATAATCGATGGCGTCGTTTAATCACCATGAATTTGCAGAAAGGGTGTCAACTGTTTGGAAGAGAGTGATGGGATCAATCAGAAATATTGCATCATTAACGCCCCCGATGAACTAGAATACAATCATTTATATCATAAGGACCCTAACTAGAAATGGAAATATTAAATTTATCTAAAGAACATTCAGATTTTTATGGTAATATTATAAACCATATTATCAAACCGTGACTGAATTTACGGTGCTACAGTAATTTGGTAGTAAAATTTATCTAGTGGCCGTTAGCTTTCTTCACTTCACTGTAGATTTCTGGTTTGAAGCTTTCATAGTCATTCTACGGACCCGATCTCTTGAGTTTAGTTGCAGGCAAACTTGTTATTTCGCACTGAACATAATTATTTGTGGTCTCGGGTGCTCATTGCTCACTGCTCAGTGGTTTAAGGTTTATTGTCGCTTCGGGACAACAGCACACAGACTGGAATCTAGGCGCTTCCTGATTATTAATTTAGGGTTGTTATATGCACTAACAATGCCCAAATATATGCCTAAAATATACAGTAGAATTGGAAAATTACCAAAATATTAGGGATGGTTTATATCGGAAATTAAGTGTACCTGCGGTTCCAGTTACCGGTGACTGGCGAGGAACCGGTTATTTATCCAGTTATTTTTGGAACCGAGTTCTCGTGTCAGAAAAGTTCCACGAAGAAGAATTTTTATTATTCTTCGTGGAACTTTTCTGACATATCTTTCCCTTCCCCGCTACCTTCTGCCTCTCAACATACTATGATTGGGGATGCTATAGTCGCATTGACTCCAGACGGTTGGGAACAGTTGTGACTCTTGTTTGATATTCACTTAAAAAAAAACTGCGGAATTAAGCGATAATACCAGTAAAGTTATGTTAAGTTATACGGGGCAATTAAGGTTTACTTCATCCCAAGTGCTCTTTCCTCTGGCAGCCCTATTTTGGTGCTCGAAAAACTATAAAATCGTAACAAAAATATTTTGCAACAATAAAAGTTTATTTAAACTTAACATCACACAACACATTTTAAAATAGAAAATATACCAAAGAGTCTTCATAAAATTACTTACCTCCTCAGTGAGGTTTACAAAATATATTTTAAAATCCAACATACCTACCTACCAGTGGCGGCTCGGGACTTTTTAGTTCTCTAGAGTGTTGAGATTAAAAAAAAAATAAATATAAAAAATTGAAGTTTTAAAAAAAAAAAACATTTTCGGCTACAACAGCAACATTATTGTGGTAAAGTGACGAGCCGCCACTACTACTTACATAAAAAATTTAAGTAGATATTAATAATAATCAAGCTATGCAAAGTGAATTACGTATTTTAAATATGTATTAAAAACATTATGTTAAAATAATACGAAAAGCGCACTTGATTTCAATTTCATCTTCTTTCACAAAAATGGCGCTTTATTTATTTAAGTATTTTTTATTATTATAAAAGGTATAGTTAAATGATTTTACTCGTATGATAAGTAGGTATTGGTATTTGGATTTTTAGAGTTAATAGACTCTTACAATGTTAGATAAATAAATACTTTGTACTTACTCTGGAAACACTGAAATGATAAACTGATAAACTGAAATGATAAACTGATACACTGAAGTGATAAACTGATACGCTGAAATGATAAACTGATACACTGAAATGATAAACTGATACACTGAAATGATAAACTGATACACTGAAATGATAAACTGATACACTGAAATGATAAACTGATACACTGAAATGATAAACTGATACACTGAAATGATAAACTGATACACTGAAATGAGACTGTAATCTGTAACGATTTGGAAGAAAACTAACGTCGCAAATTATTCACCACTTCTAGGACTCATACAATTGAAATGCCAAGAAGTTGATAATCCAATTGAGATAAAATTGAGCTTACTTCGGGCACACGAATACGCCCACGACGCACTTCTATTATCGTCTTCAGGGGTCCTAGAACGAAACACCGATATAGAATTTATCGAAAATTTCGTTAATTTTTAATCATTCCCGAGCCCGATTTCAGATCGCCAACGAACTAACGACAGTTCACATCGACTAAATTAAGGATGTTTAGTTGAAACGAATTGTCGTTTATTTATTTTGATCTGCAGTCGGGCTCGGGAACGATTCCAATTTACCGATATTGTCGATAAAATCTATAGCGGCGTTTCGTGCCAGGGCCCCAGATGGGATAGAATATATTTTGTTATTTGTTCAAACCAGGTACTATAATTGTCACACTTTCTTGTGTGTGACAATTATAGTACCTGGTTTAAACGTGATATCAGAGACCCTTCAACGTTTTAAGATAGTCTCTTGGATAATCACAATAATGTAATATCATGATCCTAATGATGATGGATAAGGTGAACAACTACATAACTATTGAAATAAGCACGATAGTGGGTTGTTAACCTCTCGTTTCACTTCCTGATCGGTGAATAGGTTCTACCACTGAAGAGATAAACCGACGGAATTGTGTTGTGGGCGTGTCCGTGTATCCGAAGTAAGCTCATTTTTTCCATACTTCTGGTGAAAATGATTAAAAATTGCAATTACCCATCTAAATTATTTCTTGAAGAGAAAATCAATTACATTGGCCTATCTCTTTTATAGCGCAGTTTTGTGATATTTAACCTCAAGTGCGTTTAATGAATGGTTTTGTAGCCCCATTCGAAAACCTCCGTGGCAGAGCGGTTAAGATCACAGACTATCCGGAGGTCACTGGTTCGAAGCCCGACGTGCACAAAAAAAAATGCAAATAGACCCGTTCTGGGGTCGTAGATACACTTAGTATCACCCTGATGAAAGACCACCATTCAGAATGAGAAACTTTGCTTGAAATGGCGATAGTTGTGTTTAGTAATCAGATCTGAATAGCCAGTTACTTCCTCTTCACAACCTTTTTCCTCTCTCCGCTCTATTTAGCTTCACAACATACCCAAAATACGTACCTCATAGTCTCACTGACTTCAAACATTTGAGACTATTGTGCAGTATTCACATAAAAAAGCCTGAGTCATTTCTTTAAATATATTTTTTACCAATGTGAATGCACACGAGTTTAAAACGTATTTAAAGATGCTTAAATACAATTTTTTCGTACTGAAATAATTGTGAAGTTAAAATTTAGAAATAATTCAGTAAAAAAACATTTAGCTACTTGCAAATCATTTTCGAATTTGTAACGCACGTCGAAGGTTTTGTTTTGTTTTTTTTTGTTCTCTTTTTTAACACACATATTTATTTTTATTTTAAACTAATCTCATGTTCTAAATGCAATATGAAAGTTTGAAAAAGAAACGCCAAATGTTTTTTTTTTTTACTTTAGAAAGCGTTAGCGTGAGCCATAGAAAACGGTTTATAATTTTCGACCCCAAGGCTCGCATTTTGTCCGCAAAGTTGAATTTTTTCACAAATGTAACTTTTTGAAGATTTTTTATTTCATCGTCATGAGTTCATCATTATTAACATAACTCCTAAGCTTCACTTCATTCGGTCCCATAGAGTTAGTAAAAACGGCATCCAATTTTCGACCCCAAGGTTGACATTTTGCCCGCAAATTGGTATTTTTTTTAACAAATGTTACTTTATGAAGATTTTTCCATTCAATCGTCATAAATTCATAATTCTTAACATAATTCCACATGTTTCGCTTCATTCAGTTACATAGAGCATTATAAAATAGCATTGTACTTCCGACCCCAAGTCTCGCTTTTTGCCGACAAAGTAGTATTTAAAAATAATAATGTTATCATCAGTTCATCATTCTTAACAGAATCCCAAAGGTTTCCTTCATTTGGTCTCATAGAACCTGAGAAAACGGTATCTAATTTCCGACCCCAAGGTTCGCATTTTGTCCATAAAATTGATGGTTTTTTTACAAACTTGTGAATTTTTAATTGAATCTGCTAATGTTCATTATTCTTAGCCCAAACCAAAAGTTTAACTTCATTTGTTTCATTAGAGCCTGAAAAAACGTCACCCTTTTGAAAACGGAAAAAGTAATACTAACAGTTTGAAATGTGACCATAATACAGCAATTCGGTGAAGATGGCATTTTTTAATGTCAAATTCATATGCGTCAAGGGAGTTTAGAAAGATGAGGGAGCTTTTAAAACAATTGACTAATCTTACATACACATGTTTCCCGCTCAAACCGCAAAATTTCAGGAGGTGATAATTCATTACTTTGTCTGAAAACAGAAAAGAAACTCTGTTTTATATTTGATTTTAACATCTATTACGAATGGGCATCATCAAACAATAAAAATCATGTCAAATTCTGGGCGAATATCTTTGAAAAAAAATCAGCATACTTTATAATAAATTTGAAGACGCGCTTCAGCTACACACAATACTTGATTTACCTGACTTGATGCGTACAACAATAAAATAATTCATATTTACCGAACAACAATAAATAACAGTGCTGGAGTAAAATATCCCACTGAAAGAATTTGTTTTTTTACCATTACACAGGAATACATAACTTTCGCCAGAATGTATTATTGACACAAAAACTATAAATTAACAAAAAAAAAAAAACTAAAAAAACATACTATTCATGGACGGCAATCGAGATTGTAAGATATATAAAGTAATGTTAAGATATAGAAACGAAGCTACTTAAAATATGCATTTTGGAAATTCTGACGCACGTTGTTGTTTTTATTGTGTGGGTGTGTTTTTTTTTAACAATTCACGAATCTTTATGTTACTCTTCTTATTTAACACAACAAAACATTTACATTTTGAACATATTTTAACCATGTTGTTTATGTAAACTTCCGAAAAAAAAGCAGTTAACAGTGATGACATTTCTATGATGCTTTTTGTGTATAATACGTGGAAAATACCAAGATACATACTATAATTACACAATAAGTAATTTCATTAAACGTAAAAAAAAAGTATTTAGAAAATATTGTTAACATTTGGGTCTTGACAAGGGGCGCAAAAAAAAAAATACGAAAAAAGGCACCTTTGGCTTAGGACCAGGCCTGGTAACAGGTATACGAATGCATATTACGAACGCCACAATTTGAAAAATGGCCATATATGTAAAATGGCGACATCCGTTTTCCTTTAAATTGTATTGGATCACACTTCTATTGAATTTCCGTTCAGTTGTTCTACCTATTTCTGTTTAACTGTTTCTGGTAATGGAATGTGGAATGAACAAGGCTCACATCTAAATGAGTTGGGGAGATTGGAGGTAGGTTGCGTGGGCGAGAGTTCAGGTAATAAAACCTCCGAGGCAGGCAATTTGCAGTTAAATCTTGGCGGTTTTCTCTGTTCACTGTTCACTACTCACTGTTCAGTGTTCGGTGTTCACTGTTCGTGTCTCCGTTGGTTGCAGTAGACACGCAGGGAGCAATAAATACTAATGAGATTAAGCAATAAAAAACACCTAGGTCAGGTAATTTGATTACAATTTGCAATCAAGATCTGCTATTTGCAAGGCACGAGTTTCATCACCCTATTTTTGAAATTAAATAAAATATCATCAATAAACATGGATCAAACGACACAGCTTTTTATATAGTTCTTCTTCCTATGGTGGGGGAGAGTTGGTGGAGGTCGTAAAGTGATGCTGAAGTTATTCAGCCAGTTGACAGCATCGGGAGTCACTTGATTCAGCACCGATGTGTCTCCGGAAATTGGCGGAGTGAACATTCTTCTCCGATATCACTGCTGGAAAGTCAAAAGGGTTGAAGCGCCATTTTGGGAAGTTTACGCCAGAGCACTTAAAAGTATTTCATGTTTTACAGTAAAATTTAAAAGTTTTAAGTACTGAAATACCAGGTAGGATTTTGAAAAAAAAAGTTGACTCAGGTAACTCAATGCTCTCACTGTTACTTGAATCGACAAAAAGCTGAAAAAAGTCCCGAACTTGTGTCGCTCGAGTCAAGCCTTTTCCCAAATGGTGAATATATTTTATGAAAATGAAATAATAACATTGTATAAGGCCACAGATTTACAAATATTGTACAAAGTTATTATTTGAATTTCATAAAATATGTCAAATCACAAAGCGATTGCTTTTTACGAAAATATATTTTAGATAGCTTAAAGTCTTCAGAATCAAACGAGAGTCTGAAAAAAAACTGCATATTCAACTCTCCGAGGAACCGGTTCCAGTTTTTTCGTTCTCAGAATATTGCTTGCAACCCCCCCCCCCCATAAAAAAAAATCACAGGAATCCTTTCTCTATAATAGATACTAATATTAAACACATTGATGTTAATACATAAAATGAAGAACAACTTGTTACCAAAATATTTTTCTGAAAAAATTATCTACAATGTTGATTTTCACAAATATAAATATGAAATATAAATCAAATCGTAAAAATCAAAATAATGAGTAGTTTATAAGTTAAAATATTAAAAAGTTCTTAATATAAAAATCTTCTTCGTGGAACTTTTTGGCCACCAGGAACCGGTTCCAAAAATCACCGGTTCCTCGCCAGTCACCGGTATCCGGAACCGCAGGTACACTAAATTTTCGTTATCAACCAGCCCTAGTGACTTGTGTTTTCTATGCGTAGAAATTTGATTCCTGAAATTCCCTTGCAAATGAGCTGAACATCAACTGGTTGTGTTCCACATTCCTGGACAAAGCAATTTGTCCCCAGGCCGTTGCGTTAAATTACACCTCACACGTCCAATGTCCGCAATGCGACGACTGCAACCTCAATAAAAACGATTGTTTCATTGTTCGCCTGAACGCTCTTAACTCTACTCTAACCCATTGTCCTACAACTCCTATTCTTGCTCTCAATTCATTATCCCTCCTGGACTATCGGGACTTGTCATCTATGCGTGAGTGACTTTTTGAAATATTAATTCAGGGCGCGGACGCATTGCATTCTATGTTCCTTTGGTAATCATTTTCCTTTTCGAACATTCATAAAAACATTGTTTGTTGGAAAATGATTAATATTTTATTGTTCTCTGATTTACAATGGTCCCCGCTATATACAAAATTAGTAGGTACATACATGTTACCCCGCTTCGTCAGCGCTTCAATAATCATTTTTCGAAATCTTTTTTCAGTTTACTTCATAACCTTTCTCTTTCCATCTTCTACCCCTTCCCGCTGTTTTCAGCCTAACAACATACCCCAATTGTGGATGCCATAGTCATACTGGCTCCGGGTAGTTGGCAAGTTTGTGCGGTATTTACATAAAAAGCATATATACATACGTTTAAATAGAAATTCAAAGCGCCATAGCTTGCGATAGAAGTGACTTTGCGAGCATTCAGAGTTCTGCTACCCTATGAAACAGATAGGCATATAATATTGCCTTATTAAGAAAGTAATGTGTTAACTGCACGTAACTTTATTTATTTATATATTATTGACCGGTTAGTAGCGTGAGTGGTGCAAAGTATTGGGTTCATACCCAGGCTTCGCGGGATTAATCCTGTTCTAGATATGTCGCAAAAGCAACGTTTTCCGCTTAAAATGATGAAAGTAGGAAGAATTCAAACTTTATCACACAATCAGCTTGTTAAAGAATAACATATTTGAATAATTAAGGTTTTGAAGAATGAGGTGAATACACTCGTAAAATAAATTATTGGAAACTGCATTATTAAAACGACCACTCTGGGTCACGTCTACCTCGACTCTACAAAGAAGATCTAATTGCCTTTTTTAGAACCTTGCTTTACGATCTCCAAATATTATTTAGTTGTCTATTATTAAATTAGGTTGACAGTGGTGGTCAAGCAGCGTGAAATTGACCGTGGAGCTATTTCCGGCCTTCGATGGAAGCGCCGATAAACTCGACCCGTGATGTATTTATCATCCGCGGCCATATTGAATTGTCCTACTTTGTGAATAACTCGCCGATTTATTCCTTTTCGGTACGACCGCTTTGTGACTGGTACAGTTTCTGATTTCTGCATCTCCGATCTGGTGCAATTACGTGCATTCAACGTTCCATTGTTGATAAAGTATACCTGCCATTCAGAAACTGAAAATCAAGTTTTGATAAAAAATTATACTTGCAAAATATTTTCTTTAAATAATATTTATTATCCCTACAAAATACTGATACAAAACGAGGTGGAGACAAATGTTTCGATTTTTAATTAGATATTATAATTTTCACTAAAAAAACTAGTTTTAGGTAGAAAAGTTCAAATATAACTAATATTCCCACCTTATTTTATATCAAATGCGTCATAGCATTGGCTTATTATAATAGATGTACGAGTATACCTACTACTAGGCTGGGATTTACATAATTAAGGTGGCATAATCGAAAATCTAATAAAAATATTTTGATGTCAGGATTCCTAGAAAACGTTGTCGATAGAGGTTATTAACCTGTGAAACAAAATGAATTATTTTCTCGCATTTTGCCCGTAAAGTATTTTTTTTAGCAATACCAATTTTGAAAGATTTTTTCATTCAATCGTGATTAATTAATCATTCTTAACATAATTCCACGGATTTCGCATCATTTGGTCCCATTGAACATTAGAAAACGGCATTGTACTTTCGACCCCAAGTCTCACGTTTTGCCCAGAAAGGATTTTTTTTGAAAAAATGCTACTTTTGGAAATTTTTTTATTTTCATCGTCATAATTTCGTCTTATTAACAGAATTGAAAAAGTTCACTTCATACGGTCTAAAAAAGCGGCATCTAATACTCGACCCCAAGGCTCGCATTTTGCCCACAAAGTAGTATTTAAAAATAACAATGTTACTTTTGTAAGATTTTTAAATTTCATCATCATTGGTTCATCATTATTAACAGAAATCCAAAAGTTCATTTCATTCGGTCCCATAGAGCATTATAAATCGGCATTGTACTTCCGACCCCAAGTATCGCATTTTGCCCACAAAGTAGTATTTAAAAATTATAATGTTACTTTTGGAAGATTTTTAAATTTCATCGTCATTGGTTCATCATTATTAACAGAATTCCAAAAGTTCATTTCATTCGGTCCCATAGAGCATTATAAAACGGCATTGTACTTCCGACCCCAAGTCTCGCATTTTGCCCACAAAGTAGTATTTAAAAATTATAATGTTACTTTTGGAAGATTTTTAAATTTCACCGTCATTGGTTCATCATTATTAACAGAATTCCAAAAGTTCATTTCATTCGGTCCCATAGAGCATTATAAAACGGCATTGTACTTCCGACCCCAAGTCTCGCATTTTGCCCACAAAGTAGTATTTAAAAATTATAATGTTACTTTTGGAAGATTTTAAAATTTTATCGTCATAGGTTTATCATTATTAACAGAATTCCAAAAGTTCATTTCATTCGGTCTCATAGGGCATTATAAAACGGCATCATAAAGTGGTATTTTTTGAAAAAATGTTGATTTGAGAGATTGTTTTCATTTAATCGTTATAAGCCCATCATTCTTACCAGAGTTCCACGGGTCCAGAGTTCCAGTTCCATTCGGTCCCATTAGGGACCGAATGAAGCAAAAACGGCATTCAATTTTCGACCCCAAACTCGCATTTTGCTCGCAAAGTGGTATTTTCTTAACGAATATTACTTTTTGAAGATTTTTCTAATTATTCGTAATGAGTCTATCATTTTTAACTAGAATTCCAAAAGATCGTTGTATTCGGTCTCATAGAAACCGAGATAGCAGCTTCTAATTTTCATCCAGAAGTTCATCGCATTTTGTCCATTAAATTGATGAGTTTTTCACAAATTTTACTTATGGTGTTTTTTATCATTGAATTCGCTGAAAGTTCATCATTCTTAGCTTTTACCAAAAGCTTAAGTTCATTTAGTTCCATTAGAGCCTGAAAAATGGCACTTAATTTACGAACCCAAGACTTGCGTTTTAAAAATTGAAAAAACAACTGTTTTTAATGTGAGGAATTTGGTGAAGATGGGAATTTTTAAACACAAATTAATTTGTGCCAAGGGGGGAGTTCAGAAAGACGAAGGCGCTTTTAAAACAATCAACTTATCTTACATACATCGTGTTTCACGCCCAAACCGCAAAACACCATAACCTTGTCTGAACAAACAGAAAAAAAAAATTGCATATACTACGTATGGACATCATTAAAAAAAAAAAATCATGTCAAATTCTGGGCTTATATTTAAAAAAAAAAAAGTTTTTTTTTAGCATCCTTTATAAAAGACGCGCTGCAGCTACACATAAGAAATTATTTAACTGAATTAATGCGTACAATAATAAAATTATTCATTGTGGCCAAACAACAAAAAAACAACAGTGTTGTAGTCTAATATACCATTGGAAGAATTAAAAAAAAAATCACCATAACACGGAACCAGCGCATATACGAGTATATTATATTAACACAAAAACTTTAAATTTAAAATTTTTTTAACAAAAACCACCATTCTAAGTGTTAAAAAATACAAAAATATGCAGAAACAAGCCGTGCAAATTTAATTTTATGAAATAATAATACAGCTCTATATGAATTCATAGTGCTGTTGCATCCTAGACGTTTTTTCACAATTTTAATGCACATGAATTTGAAATGTATTTAAAGCAACGTAAAGATTGTTCTTGCTTACTGATTAAAATGTTAAATTAAAATTAATAGAAACATCTTGCTACTTTTTTGGATTTGTTTATATTTAGATATTTTCAGAAGTGAAACCTTCCAAAAACATGTGGTGATGACATTTCTGTAAAATATACCCTTTTTGTAAATTAATCACGTGTCCACGTGGAAAATACAAAGATACTTATCTACTTTAATTACACAATAAGTTATTTTATTAGACGAAAAAAAAAAGTTTTTGGAAAATTTTGGTGTTTTGACAAGTTTTTTTTTTGTAGGTTTTGGCGCCAAATGTTTTTCGCTGCGACAGACGCCGTTTGGCTCTAGGCCGGGCCTGGTGGTGTGTACTGGAAAAAGGAAAGAGTTGGGGAGCAGGAAGATTGTAAAGTACCTGGCTATTCAGTTAAGGTCACTATGTACAGTTGAAGCCATTTCACACAACGTTTCGATTTTTCATGATGATACTGAGAGTGGTTTATACTCTGTAACGAGGCATTTGAATAAGGTTCGAACCAGGTTTCAATTGTACCCATATAAGATTAATTACCTTTTATTTGTAGTAAACGGAAATTAAAACCGTTGCCTCAGGGTTCAGAGCCAGGGATTTTACTGTTTCGTCACATATCATTTTTTAGTGATATGTTTCAGGAAAAATGATGCTGCAGCACTGGTATCATTTTTCCAATTTTAACACAAGGTAAATATTTTGTTGGCCCGGAGATTTTTTACTTTGCGGTCCCTTATGTTGGAACATTTAATCAACACCGCCCTAAAAGCAATGCTAATTAAGTAAATCACCATTTATTAGATCTTTTCATTGAACAATTTTGTTAATCCGTAAGAAATAATTGGGATACAGGCGAATTCTCCAGTGAATGTAAAAATCTATATTTTTTATGAATTACTGGGTGTATCAGTGTTTTCTCCTTAAATAAAATAAAAAAAGATAGTGGTTCGGGCATTTACAAAAAGTTTAAAATCAACTGCAGTATGTAGGTACAACTTTTTTTTTTTAAATCTCTATTTTTTGTAATGTCTGTTGTGAAGACAACTACGTAGGTAGGTACTATATGTAACTGCACGCTATAATAATCATTATAATCTATCACCTCAGGGGCTAGTCAATCTGCCGGTCAAAGTCGCGCTTTTAATAACGCTTCGTTGGCCAAGGTGAGAGGTGAGAGTACAAGGTAAAACTAGTCTGTAGTCTGAACAAGTGAATAATAAATACGAAGCAATTGATGCAACTCATTAAAAATATATGTAAGTTAAGTTTTTTTATTGTGAGGTGTAAAACTCCACACAAAACAGCTCATGTTTTTGACGTTGAGACCTTGTGATTAATTACAATGAGACACCTTGGATAAAGTCCTAAACCGCATGAGAAGATAGAAACTCTGTACAGATTTTTTTGAAGGAAAATCAAAGCGAGCTGTCATATTTATATATTGACTTTATAATGAGTATATAATAACATCTGGTTGTTTGTCTAAAACAGTAAAAACTCTCGATGGGTGAGCTGCTATTTCAATCTCTAAGTTAACGTATCAATTTTCATAATTTTACGTTATGTTGCTGCAGTGCTGATATTTTTATAGGATGTAAACTTTTTGTTTGGAGATTCAAATTTTTCGACCAGGTGATTTTTTAAAAGCTATTTTTCATACAAAAAATAGTCATATTTTATTATGAAAACATAGTAGAGTGGATATAACAACATTATTATTTATTCTTCGAAATGTCAATAAAATCTGAAATTTTTCAACATTAAAAATCCTGTACTATTCATTTGTTCGAAGTTAAGTCGAATATAATTATTTTCCCCTCACTTTAAAATCCACTCTGATTCCAGTGAACATTGTTGCAACATAAATTTCTAAGATACATTAACTACAAACTCGGTCCACCCATGAACACCATAAATTACAACTACTTTATGAAAGAATTAAAATAATAGACACTCTCAGACAGAGGGCTTATTTCCGATTTGACTTTTATTTAAAAAAAAAAAGTTAGTGGTAATGGAAGGTATTGCATTGCACTACTCCTGCATACCTTCCGGAATAAAACTTCATTATTATTATTATAGACCCAATAGAACTACTCGATCCAAAATTATTTTTAAATGTAACAATAATATCGGAACTGAGTCATTTAGATACTAGCTTGTACTTAGATTGCATACAGTGGGTAATTCTTTCGCAGAAATAGTAGATATATTCAATTGCACTGAATCTAGTTACAAGAAGGCAATAATCGCATACCTCTTCCAAAAATACTAATGTTGATTTTTTGCATTATAATATTTCTAGTCTCTTATTTATGTTTTTGTGAGATAATCATTTACCCCATGTTATTCCTGTCACTATTATTTTATATTATGTCTTGCACAGTTATGTAAAAGCCCACAAGGGCGTGTATAATTAAATACATAAAAAGATTAGCTGACACCGCGCGGAGTGCCACGTATGAGCTAGACAAGTATCAAGCAATAGTCAAACATTAATGGAAACGCCCAAATTAAATATTATAGTGACAAACGATTTAATACACTGTATTTTGCCTTTTTTATTGCTAAATTATTTATTTGATAGTTGGGAACTGCCACAAACGCTAGAGTGGACGTAACTAAGTGAAAGCGGTGTTTTTTGTGGTATTGGTAATTTTAAATTCTTACTAGTCTTATTCATTCCTACGATTTTAGTGTTCAATCTTTCCTGCAACAAAATATAATATCACTATCTTTTTACGTTCTTAAAAGTTTATTTTGAATATGTACGAGTATTTACTGTTATATTCCCCGATATATTACTATCTATTATCTAATAGACCAATCACACGACATAACGGGGAGGTGAGTGCTGTCAGTAACCCTTGAACCGTGTAGCCGGTAATAAAAACACTCATAAAATATCTAAACAATTAGCCCCACAACTAACACAGAGTAATTTAGTTAAAACGTAATGTTTATGGGTATTTAATCACTATTTACAGCCTGGTAGAATGCGGGTACTTTTTGATATTTAAATGGGTTTTGTCACAATGTTTTCATGACTTAGCCCCAAATTTCACAATTAAGATATCAATCTTGATTAGAAATGTTTAATCAAATGTATAGGATACAGGATGCTGGAAAGTTTTACAGTGATAACATAGAAAAGGATTAAAAAACCCATTTATAATAATTATGCAATCGATTTCAATCGACAGATTGATTAGAAAAACCGAAGTACAAATCGAGGTTTTAAAACAATTTATCTTTGTAAGTGAAACAATTTGTAAAATAAATGAAAAATCACTTTGTATAAGACCACGAATATTATTTAAATTTTTGTGACCGACCGATTATCATCAGGGTACAAAATACAACTAAACAAAAAATACAAAGTGTGCGGTTATATTATATACATTCAGAGGGAAAGAAAAATATAAAAAGAGAACAAAAAAATGAGAAGACAATAGAATAACATTTGAATTATAACAAAGGAAGAGAGAAAAAAAGAGACAGATATAAATTGAGAGAGACAAATCGTAGAAAAAAAATAAAAATTTCCACAATTACATAACAAATGTAAATAATGTACATAAATGTGTTTACATAACAAATGATTTTTTATCTAATTAATAAATGGATTAAATTGTGTTATAGGTGTTTAATAAAGAACATGTCTGGGTATTACAAAAATGTTAAATACAGACATAATTGTGATAACAATGCGATAAATTATAATAGGTAAGGTATTAATGGCCCCTTTGTCGTTCTAGGATTGCTTAGGTATGTAATTAATACAGAAAAAACGGAAAAGATAATTCTACCGGGGTTGAATAAATATGACTTTTTAAACATTGGACTGGTCGTTCACTGTCTGTTTATCAAATCGTGACAATGTCACACTGGAGTTATTGGTAATCGTAATCATTAGAATAGTCCCGGCCGATTCAGGGTAATGTACCAGGGTTATTAGAAGACAAACGACACAAACCACGTGTATCTCTGATTCATCTGGAAAATACCAATATATAATTTGTCACGAGTGTTCGTGACTTTATCTGTAAAAGTCAAGATCCCCCATGCAGTGCACTATGATGCAATTAAAATACTCGGGTTCTAGGTCACGCATTAGTCCATCGGTTCCACAGTCCGAATCTAAGAGAATGTGGTGATGTTCAATTACGATTTCGATGCATCGTACAGCAGTAGACAAGAATCTATATGGTTATTGGAATTAACATATTTACGCCAGCCTTCCTAAATACCGAACTAATAAACTCCAATCAGTTTTTAATGCTGCAGCAAGGCTTGTCACTGGGGTATCTAAATATTCGCATATTTCAGAGTACCTTCGGAACCTTCACTGGCTCAAGTGCACTGAAAGAATCCAGTACAAGTTGTGCTGGATGGTGTTTAAATCCCTTAACAAAATGGCCCCACTGTACATCACCGAACTATGTGTTCCAGAAAAAAATTCTTCTAAGGCAGTCGACTCTTAGATAAGCAACGTCAACGGCTATCGGAAGGCTTATAGAACCCAAACGCAATCCAAATACTAAGTTTGGAGATCGCGCTTTCGGTGTTTCGGGGCCGAAGGCTTGGAATAAACTTCCTCCGGAACTAAGATGGATAACGAGCCCAACACAATTTTGGTCCAAACTGAAAACTTACCTTTTCAGACTCTCATATCTTTAAATTCATTAAAAGAATCTCAACATAATATGTCTCTCGACGAATCACCTTTAGATTTGCAAATTTTAACCAAATCCTGTACTGTATGACAAATTCAGAAAGTCCATTATTTTAATTTCGCTCCCATGCCCTAAATCGGAAAAAATAAATAAAATTAAAATAAATAACTAAATTAAAATCATAATTAAAATTTTAAGTAAATAATTGTGTCTATCTGATGGGACCTGCCAGGTAAGTATGTTCCTGTATATTTTCTTATTTAAACTAGGAATTAATATGTAATGATAGAAAATAAGATCTGTACAGCGCCCCTGAGGTGATTTTTCACAAAAACGGCGCTATACAAATCGTTCAAATATTATTATTATTATTAACAGTTATGTACACGTACACAGTGGACCGCTTCCATTGTACACTGCTTCTTCACACAATGAAAATGGCGTTAATACCGCACAAGAGTCCCAACTCTCCAAAGTCAATGGGACTATGACGTCCGCAATCGGGGTACGTTGTGAGATTGAAGGGAGCGGGAGGAAAAGAGATAGGGAAGAGGAAGGCGGAGAAGTACCTGACCCTTCAGATCTGGTCACCAAACACCCAATACCCAATTAGGGATACCATAGTTACACTAGCTCCAGACGGTTGGGAGTAGTCGGTATTCACATAAAAAAGACTTACAACCTTACAACAATCATAAATAACTAAGAACAGAATAGAGAATTTATTACGCGTAACTTACAACTTACGAGTCTTGCGACTGATGACTAATGGACCTGATGGCTGAACCCTTATAACAATTATTAACTGCGCTTTATCGACCTGCTAATCAACAGGTTTCTTTTGCTTTTTGGTTCTGTACCCGAGAGATAGTTTGTTACTAATATCTTTCGTCATATTTTTATGACACATATTTCTTACAACTTGCGATTAGTCAAAATAGTTTGTCAACAAAATATTAATTTACACTGAAATATTATATATTAATTTACACTGATGAAATTATAACTTGAAATTATACCTAATGGAATTTTAACGACTTTTACAGCAATTGAATTATTTGCTATAATCAAGAAAACTAAATACTGAAGTATATTTTAAAAATATTTACCGTTTAAATTTTGATTTGTTTTTATTTTTTATTTTATTAATGATTAAAAATCTTAATCACAAGAGTATTATTATGAACCCCGGTAAATAGATGAAAATCTGACGAAATGTATCTTTTAAGTTCAAACACTTTTTTTACGTGTTCAAATTAACATCGTGAAGTAAAATGAAAAATCACTATAGTTACCCTCAACATTACTCTCGTGAGAGACCACTATTCATATATATTTCACACTTCTTTCTTCGTTCATTCGCTCTACATGCCCAAACCATCTATGCTTCCTTTTCTTGATCCTATTCATTGTGCTTACATCAGCTTTGCATTATTTCCGGAAATCCACTTTTTAAACACGGTCGTACTTGGTTTTACCGCACCTACTCCTCAGGAATCTCATTTCTACAGCCTTCAGTCTACTTTAATCCTTCCTCTGCCAGTTCCATGCCTCACTGCCATACATCAGGGTTAGTATAAGCATATATGTTAATTCATATAATCCCATGTCTAGTAATAAGCAATAATTCTTCATAACATTACTCAATTAGAGGTACTGTAGTGTCACTGATTTGAAATAAGTATGTTGTCATGTATTTTACATTAAAAATGGAAGAACAAATTAGAATGTTAAATAAAGTAGGACATTATATGACTTTGACTATTTCACGACATCAGTTAGTGCTTCAGTAAAATACGTTAAGTGAGCTTTTTCGAGCGGTCTATAAAAGCACGACATAGGTACGACAAGTCTTCCTATTCTATATTTATTCTTATCTTGTATCTACAACATAATCTTCTATTTTCGATGTTGGTTTCAGCTGGTTCCCCTCTCAACTGTCCTTACTATCTGATTCCCCCATGTTGAGTTACATAAACTCACCTTAATGCATTTGTCAAGTTATCAGCGTGGAACAATTACTTTATGGGTTCAGCTGCACGTAATATTTGGGGGACAAAACATGGAAATTTATATGCATCATTAAAACCAAAAAACACAACTTTTATATCCTTTTAATTCATTTTGCCGCACTTCATCGATTCGACCAGATGTTGTTTTGCATTTGAACTTGGTAGCGAATAGTTCTGGAGTTTTAATGTAATAGAGATACCTACCGATGATTCTTGGAAATCACTACAAAAATACAACTCAACGGAGTCTTACAAGTATTAAACATTATTTTAATGGAGGGGTGAAATGTAGGTACCAATCCAGAAAATTAGGTATGCTTTTTGAAAAAAAAACTTTATTGAATGACATCGGTGAAATTTTGAGAACAGAAATAATGAGAGTAACAAACATTTATAATTGGCATCAGCCTGAAAATTCATATATATGAATCGCGATTCATATAATAAAATAAGTAACTGTTTTCATGATTTTAGTCAGGTTTTGCGGGTATGAACGGTTCAGGCTTGATTCCTTATGCTCATTTTATCTAGTTTTTTTATGCGAGAATTTATGATTAGTTACCTATGTGCGACAAAATCATTATTAAATTTTGTTACATAAAAATTTTCATCTTTTTATCACAACTATTTTAATTGATGGTTGATCATTATTATAAGTCGAAAATTTTGAAAATCGCGGGTATTAGTACCATCTAGCGTCCGCTTGTTCATTATTATCAGTGTTAATAATCGAGAGTATTACCATCTAGCGTCCAAAAATCAAACTTATCTGCTTATGTGTCGTGGCCAAAATAAAAATTGACCCATGAGTAATCTTTTTTCTCTTTCTATTCGATATAATACATAGAATAAACACTAACATGTCTCATGTATGCGAAATTTCATAATCCGCTGCTATCTGATGAGAAACGCGGGCCATGACCCAGCAGAGATGGACATACAATTATGAAAGATGCTTGAAAGAGATGTCGATAAAATTTTAATACGGTTGAAAGGTTGAAAGTTGAAACAATGGCCATTTTGAACATGTGTATATTGTGGCAGTTGGCAGTTGGGTTTTGTTTACCTTTGCTGATGTACGTAATTTGCATTTTAATAATTAAATATGTATAATTCAGTTGATTTCATATTAAAAGCAGTCGCGAGCAGTTCATTGAACCACGAAAAGCGTGTTGAAATCAAGTGTATTGGCCGGCCAAAGCCACAAATGCAAATAATCTCTATATCGAAAGAAAAAATAAAGACATTAAACGATATTTTTAATCTCAAAAGTTATAGTTTCTGTGACTGGATTTGTGGGTGTGAAAAAAGGAACGGCGTATATTTTTGTTTTCATTGTTTACTTTTTCGACTCTAAAACTGAAAAGCAATGAACTGAAATTGAGTTAGTGATTTAAAACACTTGAAGGAAAAATAAAAAAGCACTCTAACTCGACATTGCATATTAATAATTCAATGAGCTTTGTTTTACTAGGGAACCATTGATATTCGGATTCAATTAGATAGCGCATATCGTAAAGCAATTGTAGATCACAATGAAAAAGTAGATAAAAATAGACATATTTTAAACAAAAATATTGAAGTGTATCCAGTTTTGTGGAAAATTTGAGCTGGCACTAAGGGGTCACGATGAGTCAAAAGAGTCAGATAATCCAGGTATATTTCGTGGCCTAATTGATTTCATCCAGGGAAATAGATATTGTATTGAAAGAACATTTAGAAAGTTCTTCGAGGTTTAAAGGTTTATCTAAAACGATTCAAAATGATTTTGCTGGACTCAATTTTAGCAGTATCTCAAGAAGAAATAAAACTAGATATACAGAAATCTGAGTACGTCACAATACAGGTAGACGAGACAACAGACAGTTCAACTAAAACTCAAATGGTATTTGTAATTAGATATTTGAAAGAAAATCTTGCATGCGAACGTTTTTGGAAATTTGTAAACCCAGGGGGTTTTGCACGGCAGCAGGATTGACCGAAGAGATATTAACCGAGTTAAGAATCTTGGGAGTTAAACCGCGACAGCTGATAGCACAAAAGCTACGACGGGGCGGCCGTCATGTCAGGAAAAACTGGGGGCGTTCAAACTAGAATCAGAGAAACTTTCCCTCGTGCTCAATACGTTCATTGTTATGCTCCACCTCAATTAAACCTTATTTTTGCAAAAAAGGCATCTACGATAACGACGGGAGTGAAGGTTTTTCTTTGCAACCGTTCAATCATTTTCCGTTTTTTTTTCAAGATCTCCAAAGCGAATGCAATTTTTTAGACGAAACCGTTAAAGCTCGTCTACCAAAAAGCAGCTCAACCAGGTGGTGTTTCAATGCTAAATGCATAATGACTGTCTTCACTTATAAATCAGATATTCTGAAATGCTTAAACTTAATTTTGGAAAAGGAAAATGATCAAAACACTATAAGTCAGGCACACAATTTGATAAATAACCTAGAAAAGAGTTTTTTTTATTTACTGGTTAACATTCTTTAATAAAATAATGCCTCACTGTGAAATTTTATTTAAGCAAATGCAAAAAAGAAATTTGGATGCAATATCAATACAAAAAACATATCGGGAATTTAGACATCATATTTTGGTTATACGAGCAGAATTAAGTTCCAATCCCGCAGATTCAATCAGTTCTGTAGAAGGCGAATGTAAGAAAAGGCGTGTTGATGAAAACAGTCACTTGGTAGCGATAGAAGTTTGTGATACTATTCTAGTGGAAATGGAAAGTAGGTTCAAATATAGCGATCACCTCATTTTATCGAATTTATTTAATAGAGATAACTTTGCCGAATTTAACCGTTGTTTTCCAACAACACATATAAGTTTATTGAATCAATTTGATGAAATTGATTCATCAAAGTTAAAAAAACGAGTTAATTGTGTTTTTACCAACGCGATGACTTACACCACGCTAACAGTGCTGTATCGCTTTTACATTTTTTAATGAGCAATAATTTCCAGGAGATTTTTTCTGAAACCATTAAAGTACTTGAAATAATTTGTGTGATACCAATGACTACAGTCGAAAGTGAAAGGTGTTTTTTCAACTCTAAAAACGCATTAAAACATTTTTAAGAAATACAATGAGTCAAGACAGACTTAGCTCGCTTGCAATGCTTAGTATCGAAAAAATATGTTTCTAAAATAGATAAATTCCACAGCCGTGTTATTGATCATTTTGCAGCGGCCAAAGAAAGAAGGGTGGATTTAATATACAAGAAATGTTAGTTTGCTTTTTTATTATTAGAATCAAGGGCTGTGTACACACCCCACTCTTTTATTTAGGTACATGGATTTTTGTAGAAATTTTCAATTTCAGCGGAGCTGCATTCATAGTAATTACTGCTCAATCGATGTCAAAACATTTATAAATAATAGAAAAAACACTCAAGTTTTTATGTGTTAATTAGTGATAAGATAAAAAACAATATTGTGTTACCGGCTTCGGATATTGGTGAGTACCGACAAATTCATTATATTGGTATTTTTTGTATTATATTTATTTTATGCCGCTACAAATCCGAGGTGAACACCGTCAACACATCACGAATTCAGAAATTATGAGAGTTAAGGTTCTAAAAAAATGCCGCATATGGATGTAAGATGTAATATTGTTTACTTAAGGATCGAGAGGCGTAAAGGTTGGATTAGCTAATATTTATGATTTTATTAATAATAAAGAACACTTTGTTTTAAACCACAGAATTTATTATAATGAAGGCCAACCGGTTTCGCTTAGATCAGAAACTACTGACAGGGCACATATAATATGTGCCCTTATACGTGCCCCGACGAACATCTAAATGTGCCCTGGCCTTCATTATAAATAAAATCTGTTTTAAAAACAAAGTTTTCTTTTTTATTATAATATAATGTCTAACCACCATGTGATTGCTTCTTACGAAAAAATTTATGATTTTCTTTCAATTGACCTTCCACTTCTGAACCCCCAGAGCCGCCTCTGCTTCTAAGTATCAATTCTGTAAAAATCGTGGGTTAAAATATGCATGACTACCTAATCAAATTTGAGTGGTGCTTTGTCTGCATAACCGTTGCAGTTTATACTAGGAGACAATGCACTTTACTCGCTTTTGTGCGAGTATTTGCTAACCACGTTGTCACCATCTGGAGCACACTTGTTATGTTGGAAATATAGTCTAATATTTTTGTTTTATTTTCCACTTCCAAAAGAATTGTGTTGGAAAGGAATTTAAAACAAATGGAACAATAAAACCTAAGAGTGTTAAACCTTATTGAAAAACAATAATATCTTTTACTCTCTGTTGAGAGTAAGTACGAATCTGCTGTCTAACAATGAGGTCAACATATTCCAATTCCAGTAAATGTTCACCGCCTAACATAAATGTTAGCATTCTTTTTATTTTTTTAAGCGAAAATGTAGGTACACAACAAAATGAATACTTTTAAAATAGTGTTGTGAAAAATCAATAATTACTGGTCAATAGCATGTTTCTTGGTAAGGACTTGGAGCAAATGTGATTTTTTAAAACCTTTTTTCTTAAGTGGTTTCACATGAACTGGTAAACAAACATCATCGCTAGTCAACGAGATAAGTCAACAGAGGAGGCTGCAGCCGGCACTCGAATATGTTTAAATTATGAAGAAGTTATACTTATGTAATCTATCTTCTATAAAAATTCCATCCATATAATGAAACTTGTTGTTGGGGAGCGTAAAATGTATTTAATGGTAAAAGGTAAAGAATTTACAATATATTTCAAGACCTAAGAAGTACCTATGCATGGGAATGTAATGCAATGGTAAATAAATGATAATCTGTTTCTTATTTTTTTTATTCCTATAATAAAAAATCTAAACAATCAACAAAGTGGAAATATTTCAAAGAATCAATTAAAATTTGGAGGATATTTTTTTGATGTTCTGTCTCCAGAGGGCCATTAAGGGAGCTTCAGGCAAACGTGCTGGAACTACGAAGTACCTAGTTATTAAAAAAAATATATTAGTACATGCATATATTTATATAAGTATATATTATTTATAAAAAAAAGCTCGGTAAAGAAAATTATTAACTTCACGGTCTTTAAGTAATTGAAAAAAAAAAGATTTATTGGTTGCAATTTGCAGTGCTTACAATAATACTAACATTTAATTGTATTTCATTATAAATACCCTGTTCTGCTTATTTCTCAGTTTGTGTAGATCTTGTGTAGCTATACCTACTAGGTAGGTGCGTAGGAAATACATGGAAAAAAGTTTTTTTAACGAATAAATAAAGGTTTTTGTTAACTTCATGTATACCACCGTAAATATGGCGAATACGAGCGATTATGGCGTGCGTATGCAAAATTGTTGAACTCCACGGACAACTTACATAATTATTAATTGGGTTTGGTTAAGATACTGTGTGTTGGCTCCAAAAAAAAACAGAAACAAACAACTTTTCAAATATAAAATTATAATAAACAAGGTAAGGATAGTTTGTGTTAGTTAAAGAATGCATCGTTATGTTGGCTGCCTGCGTATAGACATTGAAGAAACTCTAATCAACAGTTTATTATCAGCGCCATTGAGGTGATACAGCGCCTTTAAGGAGATACAGCGCCCTTGAGGTGATTTTTCACAAAAACGGCGCTATACAAATGATCCAAATATTATTATTATTTATTATCTGTTGTACACCGTCGCATTTCAACATGATAGACATGAATTAAATGTACCAAAAAGAATAATGTTCTCATATTCTGAAAAAATCGAGAAGAATGAGAGTAAATTTAATGTCGTAGTAAGATAAACCTGTTTACATATGTAATAAGTATGTCATAATTTCTTTAATTGTTGTTGATAATTAATCAATGTGTATAAATTGGTTTATTGAGCGCACAAGTTCAAACGCATTATGAGTTCATTATAATGTCAATAACGGAATTTCGCTATCAGGGTTTTTAACTATTTGTTATAAGAATATTATTCTCAATAGAAAGGATTTATGTGTGTGCGTGTATGTGTGCATTGTGTGTAATTTATTGCAGCAGTAAGCAGTATGTAGTAAACAGCTCCAACCAGCACATGAAGTTCGCTGACCGAAAGAAAGACAAACCAGTTTTGTAGCACGAGTGTATTATTATTGTTATTGACGGTAATATCTATAATTTTACGTTATTCTAATAATAATTCTAGTCAACCTTCATTTCTTACAATCGTCGGTGAGATTCTTGTCTAATGATACGATTTTAAACTAAGAATTTATTCATTTTTCCTGACCTTACATAATTTTTGTTAATCATTGGTAAATGTTTTTATTGAATTACTTTATATTACAATACACAGTACATAAAACATAACATGTTTAGATTATTTTTAATTTTCTACAATATGAAATGACAACACTTATTAGTTTAATTTCTAGTTGCGTAATGGTGATAGACGACGGTGGTCTGACCACTTCCGTGGTGGTGAGGTTAAGATCCGCGACTACGAAACCTTTTTTTCCTATATTATTCCCAAGGAGTTCATTTACACATTTTCCAGTCATTCCTTTACTATTTTTAATTGTTGACTTCTGGAAAAAGGGAAAAGTTTTATCAAATTTATTTTAACGTAATTTTTTATAATTGTATTTTTATTATCTTTACCCCTCTTATATTTCAGCGCCAGCAAAAAATGCAGAATAAAATCAGTGAAGTTGGATAAATCAAAATTCAAGATTGAAATGAAGTACTGCATTAAACAGTTAGTAGGTACTTATGGCACTTTATGAATATGTGGCACCAATTATGGTATAATCGAAGCATTGTTCCGATTTGCAGAGAGCGGCCTCTGTCATTTTCCTACTAGCGACTAGCGACTAGTTTCCTGAAATAAGGCCACAGGTGCAGTTGGATGTAAAACTGTAGACTTGGGCCATAAAACCTGACGGAAATATCTGCAATCTGCACTCCATAAACTATACTATACACTGCAGTGCCAGCCTGGATGCTAGCACCTACACATATAATATACCTACGTGTTGTAGACAATAGATCCCTAGTGAGCATGCTTAGAAGGAGAAATAAGTTTTGGATTACATGTCATCGCCTGATAGGCAAACGGACTGAAGCGCCATTTTGGGAGGTGTGCATACAAGAGCGCTTTAAAGTTTTTGTTTTGTTTTACAATAAAATTAATAAGTCTTCCAGTACCTGGTTGGATTTGAAAAAAAAGTTAAGGTAACTCAATGCTCTCACTGAGTAACCTGACAAAAAGCTAAAAAAACGTCTCAAACTCGTGTCGCTTGAGTCAAGCCGTCTCCCAAATGGTAAATATATTTTAGATGGTTGAAGGGTTGAAAAAGAACTGATCAAAACTGCATATTTAACTAATTTCTGACCTTAATGTCGCTTAAGCCCTTTTGCCTTTCCAGCGACGATATAATCATTTAAGCATGCGTATTTTATAATTCAACAGGTGTGTGTGCGGGTGGAAATTTATCTTCTATCGCTTAATTTTCCACACAATATCAAACGATTTTTTTCAAATTGAAAAATAAAGAACACAATGTTTCGTCTTATTTTTTGACAGTTACACGACAAAGACTCATGATGGAAATTATGTGACGGGCTGATGGTAGTTACCTTGACAGTAAAATTTCAGGCAGAAAAGGGTGTGCCATTTTGACGACAGAATTCACCGTTCGAGAGATTTTCTGAAACATACAATCATAATTTTTTTTACTATAAATATACCCATATAATATTTAACCCACTCACTGTTCAGTCGTAGAAGACGGTCGTGATTAATTTCAGTCAATTAAAACGGAAACTCCGGGCAGTTTGGCACATTATTTATTTAAGGACCTTGAATTAGATCACATCATGACGAGTGTTTTAATTGATAATCCTACTAGCAGGGCCGCCACATCCTTGCGCGATGTGTGTTGGGAACATGGGCGGCCTCCTGGATTTGCATTGAAAAGGCATTGGTCTGAAGGACATTTATGCGCTGTTGCCCCATATCTTGAAAGTTTTACTTTCTTACTCGTGGATCTATCTGCATGATACCAGGACCTTACGTAAAATTATTGGTTGACTATTTCCAACTTAAGGAGACACATTTATCGCACATAGCCGAAGCATGCTTCGTTTAAGTTATTTTTATTATTATCAGAATGACATGGCACGATCAAGTGAATCAAATAATTCGGTCGAGGCATGTTAAAAGTCAGAATAACAGAATAGTATATATGATACAATGCATGAATGTGAATGAAGCAAGGAGTGTGTGCCAAGACAGAGTTGTATGGCGGTCTATTTTCTTTGCCTATTGCTACGGGATAATTAGTTAGTTTATATATTAGATTTATTTTTTAACATTGGTAATTAATTTTATTTATTATTATTATATTTTATTTCATTATTATTATATTAATATTTTAAAACATTATTTAAACTGTTAATTCGTGGTGGAATTCCACTTTAATAATTAAATAAAACAAATTTATAAGTTTATTCCACTTATTTAATTTTTGACTGGACCGGTTTCAGCCCATAACGGCACTAGTCTGAAGATAGCCGTTATAGGCTGAAACCGGTCCAATAAAAAATTAAATAATTGGAAAAAAGTTATAAATTTGTTTTATTAAATAATTATTTAAGCTCACGCTATAAGGCAGATTGGGTAGGTATTGCACCAATCACCTAGTTCTGCTGGTATATATGGTAGTAGTTACCATTCGCTGCGACCCTGCCTATAAGTAATTAAAAAATGTTAATTAATCATAAAAAACATTTTTCAAATTTTATAAATATTTTTTATTCATATTTAAATTGAAATATGATTAAGTTGTTGCATTACTCAGTAGGCACATAATTGGATTTCACGTGCATGAAAATATCTTTACAATATTTTTAAATCTTTTATTTGATTCTTTTGCAGTATTATCATTATTTATTGCATCATTGTATGTACAAATATTGTACACATTTCAGTACACCGAATGCTGGACTAATTCAGCTACATGCATTTCTTGCCCGTGCTTATAATATGTTGCATTGCCGTATTTTGTAATATAATCGCGTTTTTTCTCCGTTGCATGAAAAAGTAATTCTTTCTTGAACAATAGTTTACGTTGGGTGATATTATTCTATTATAAATAATCTTGCATGTTTCTTTGTCAACTTTATTTCTCATTCTACCGAGAAAATATATCTATATTTTTGACACAATGTGACAAAAAACCTATATATATTATAGCACTTGTTTCCCATGTTAATTTATTCCAGCAACGTAGTAATTTAATATAATATTCTGTATTTCTTAATAATTCTGTTTTAATCTTTAAAAAAATCATTTATAAAAAAAGTAATTTTGAACAAATTTTTCAAACCCCCTGATTATGGGTCGGGAGCCATTTTTACTGTATTCATTCTACTTTCGCCTCTTCTCTGCAAATTTCCTGTCTCATTGGCATACATCAGTTTTGGTTTCAGATCTCCGTAAGTAATTGACAATAATATTTTCAAAAATACTATTGATGTCAATTCAATTTTGCTACCCAGAAGTCTCAGGTATGTCGTCGACTAGTCGACAATCGGCAGAGGTCACGAGACATGCAGGAATTCACCTTCTCTGCTTGACCCTACGGTTACAAAAAGGTCAAAACGTATCGGTTTGGTAAGTATTTAACCATTAACTAAGCAGGTAAAACTAAAAGGTTCGTTCTTACGGTTCGTTTATTTACAAATATGAAGCTTTAATTTGATGTTGTCAACATTAACCCGAAACTTTCTAAATCCTCTGATCTCTAATGAGTTTCTTATCATTTAACAAATAACTGTTTATATACCTGAAGGTAATTTAGTATTTACAATGGGTGTGTTATTCCTCGAAATATTCGTTTTTGTTTGTCATTCGTATCATCAAGTTTTATGGCAATTTCTACCATAGATTATCTTATGCGTCATATCAGTACATAGACATGGGGTCATTTTGATTAGGTAGGTAATATCATAGAAGGGGTATGTGGCGATACTTTCATTATAAATAAGTGTCAATCTTTTATAGGTTCCTAATTTTATGAAATACTTAGAATAATTTTGTAATATTCCGTTGATTTTTTCCTCATTGATGAAATATTCTGTTTTTCATGAGTTACGTGAGTTCAACCAATTTTCAGTATTCATTGCAAACTAAGGACATTTTCAAAAACCAGTTATCAATTTCGTGTAACGCGAAAGATAACTGATTGAAGTGATTTACATACTATTATTTTATGAACCCTGACTCACAACCAGGGCCGGCTGTGTGCAGGCGCAATTGGAGCAGTGCGCTCCAGGCGGCGATTTGCTAAGGCACTGATTACTAATTTCCGACCCCAAGGCTAACATTTTGCCCGCAAAGTGGTATTGTTTTTAATAAATGTTACTTTATGAGAAATTTTTCATTTAATCGTCATCAGCCCATCATTTTTAACAGAATCCCACAGATTTACTTCATTTGGTCTCATAGAGCCTAAGAAAACGGCATCTAATTTCCGACCCCAAGGCTCGCATTTTGTCCATAAAATTGATGATTTTTTGATGATCTGCTGCAGTTTATCATTCTTAGTAAAAATCACAGGTTTGATTTTATTTGGTTTCATTGGAGCTTGAGAAAACGACACCTAGTTTCTGAACCCAAATAAACCCAATTTTTATTATTAACTAATTTTACATATACCGTTTATTACGTTCAAACTGCAAAATTTCAGGGGGTGAATATTCATAACTTTCTCTGAACAAACAGAAAAAAAACTCATTTGATTATAGCATTTATTACGAATGTTTTCAGTACATTGGAACACGCCCTGCATCACACAAGACTTTATTTACCTGATGCGTACGACAATAAAATAATTTATGATCGTGGCAGGGCCGGTCCTGTGCAGGCGCAATTGGAGCAGTCCGCTCCAGGCGGCGAATTGCCAAGGCGCTGATAGTACCCAATCACAGTGCTTTATATATATATAAAAAGGATACCAATCATGGATGGCAACTAAACCCGTAAGTTCCCAGTCCGACGGCGCAGAATAAAAGCCCGCGCCTCTCGTCTTATACTTCATACGAGTTGGTGCCAATCTTCTGTTCAAACAAAAAAATTACCTGCGCCAGGCGCTGTTTGACTCAGGGTCTGGCCTGTATCGTGGGGTTCTACTTAAAGCTGGTAGCTCCTTAACCCTTATCTTGACAGTGTAGCATATATGTTACACCAACTTTGCTATTTTTTTTTTATTTTTTTTTGGCAAATATTTTAACATTTTTATTAATGACAAAACTTTATAAAATCTCTTCACTATCGTCATGTCGATCGCTGACACCTATGGTCAGTTTAAAAAAATATATTGTAGCTTATTATCTTATCTTTGTCCTTTATTATATATTTTTTTTACCTTGCCAAGATATGGGTTAACCCTTTAAACCCGAAAGGGATTCATTACAGTTTTCTTGTTCGTATTATGTTCGCCATTTCCTCTAAAATCAAACTTATTGAAAAACTAAAAATAAGCAAGTTATGGATTAATGGTAATTTTCTTGTTTTATATTGTGTTTGATATTCTCTCTAAAATAAAACTCATTAAATATTGTTAATTTAAACATGTTACCATGGCCGTTTTACAGAGATCGAAAGACATTCATGTACATGATTACACCCATTTATTAATCGCCACTTATAGTTATAATATCAGATTTTGTTAGTAACTAACTAACCATCAAGTCATCTCCGCAGAGTAGATAACATAGATGGAATGCCACACAACAATGTACTGTTACATATTCTGTATTTTAGACACAATACATCTTCTCATGAGCACTGTTTTAAACCCGATTACAGAATTCGATGGTGTCATATCTTCCTAGACGTTTTCCTCCGTCCACTTTGCTATATATAAATACATCTACATTCCTTTACCACTCCTTTTTCCGTCTCCTTTACGTTCTTTTTCGATCACCCTATCAATAATTCTATACAATCTGGAGCTACCACAGAAACACCTCAGGGTTCTCATTTCTAATGTATTCAATCTGGCAATAACCTAAATTATTAAATAATATAATATGGTACGGTAGGCAGTACTATTGTAGCAATTTTGCTTTCAACCTCACAATTCAACACGCCTATGCGACGAATGCAAATCTGGGAAACACATATTCCGGTGTCGCTGATATATTTAACACGTCAATATCAAACTACAAGTCTAATTTAGTACAGTTGTTGTCATCTGGTAAAGCTAAACTAATAGTTGGACCTGTTACTTACTATTATTTTTTTCTTTTCTTTTGAACCTGTTATTTACTAAATATTATAAATTATTTTCATATAAAATGTTTTTGTATCTGCTATTCAATACTCTTTTTATTTTATTTTATAATTTTTTTTGCGCTAATGAGGTTATTGTTTTTTTTTAAATAAATATGTCAACATTTGTGTAAAAGCCTATAACGGGCGTAAATGAATAAATAATCATATTTTCATATTTTTAAAACATTATTTAACCCAGTACCGCCTTTATCTAAAAACAGATAAAATTGAAGCGACAAAAAATAATAAAGTAGAAAAGATAAAATCGGTGGCCATTGAGAAAAATAGATCGTGCCAGGTCTATGAATTTGCTTGCACGCTCAATTTAGGCGACCTTGTGATTTGAATAGCCACTCAAAACCAGTTCCTCGTTAGTCATCTCTAACAAGAGGTAAAACATATTCTACTTTTTTCTAGGAGTAAAACTACAAAACCATTTCGTATTTAATACCCGCTGGCTTTAAGGACAGACATCTGTTCAGTAATGCATCAAATACCTTGTTTTAAATTCCAAGCAGTCTATTTTGTATGATGATATTATGAATGAAACACAGATACTTTGTATTTACACAGATAATTTACGTATTATTATTTATTTCGTACTTATCTATTCCCTAGACTCCCTTGTCTCTGGTATGGTATCTTTCTTGACAACTTTCTCACCCTGTAATCTCTAGCCATGTGTATTCGATATTTATAAATATATATTATTTGAGTGTATTTACAATCAGTTAATATTACTCGGCCATGAGTAGCACAAGCAAGACCCGGTGGGCGCCAAATTTCAGTGTTAATTTATTATGTGACGTTATTAAAGCCGAGTCATTTTGGCGTATCGTTCTGCAATTTACCCCCAACTTGACTGTTGGTCTAATAATGGTGAAATTGTCAAAAATAATTGGATGACGGCGGTGACCTTTAGCGGGAAGATATGGAGCAATCTCGACCACTAACCTGGTGCTGGAAAATTCCTCTAGAATATTAATTTAATTTGAGGCCACACCGCAAACCTCAACCCCATCACCACACTGTCATTCTATAAAACTACTCCCACTAGACGCTTCCGAGTTATTAGAGGGACCACTTTTATTAATTATTTTCTGGCTTATTTAATACTTAAGTTCTGCAATTCCATTATCACTAGGAAACTTATGGTAAGCATTTTTTTTAACACTGGGACATCCCTAGCAAAACGAATGAAAATTACACCAAAAATGTACATACAACAACCCTAATCTCATTCAATAAATAAAATTAATGAATATCCAGGGTTCGTTGTAATATAATACGGTTATTGAAAAAAAAAAAGATTAAAAGAACAATTTTAAATTATCGATTATCTTAGTTCTTCTGTGAGGAGAATTTTTCTAGTCGTTGGAGCCAAGTACAGTCACGCCACTCTTGTAAAGCGCATTATTAAACCTGATTCACACCAACGTCCGGTTCCGCTCAGTGCCGATATTGTTCCGCAAGAAAACTTATTGATATGGTATGAATATCAATCAAGGAGTATGTGTCAAGACAAATTTGTGTGGCAGTATATCCTTCTAACGAAGATTTTTTAAATTTTTTTTTAAACCATTTTTTTATCACTAAATAATATTTTTAATAATTAATAAAAATATTATTTAGTGATAAAAAAATGGTTTTCGATAAAAAAAGATCTGCGATGTTAGTATTTTTACACTTCAAAATAATTATTAAACTAAATAAGTAGTTAAATATCACAAGGGTGGACAGAAGGATATACTGCCACACAAATTTGTCTTGGCACATACTCCTTGATTGATATTCATACCATATCAATAAGTTTTCTTGCGGAACAATATCGGCACTGAGCGGAACCGGACGTTGGTGTGAATCAGGCTTTATTGGTTGTCCTCCGAGAGTGTAGGGCAGGTATAATATATGTAAGGTAATGACGATTTAGCTAATGACTAAACTTACGGGACTTCCCGGTCGCTAAGAAGGAAATGCGAAAACATGGCCTACCTACATAATTAATCGTATGTTGTTGCTGAAAAAACCTATAATTATTGAGAAGACAACCACAGTAGAGAAAAGTAACCCATTTCAACTGGAGACGAAGTGTAATCAAAAATACGGGGAGGTAATTTACAAACAGGTACCTAGTCTGATAATTATTAACTCGAATAATAAATATGACGACAATCGAATGAGTTTTTTTTTGTAATTCATTAATGGATACTACAAAATGGACATCTACAAAAGTAACTCATTTTAAAGCCAGAATGATCATCAAAGCTAAATGTCAGAACTTATCACAGAACCTCCATATATAAAGGACAAAGTTTATAAAAACTAAAGTCACCCTAGTTTACCTTCGTCAAGGAAATAATGTGAAAAACAAAACTCTTCCTTACCAAGCGGGAACTGTGGGATCACTGACTGATCCCATCAATTTATTCTACGACATAAATAATTAAGTGACATAAAAAAATTATTTAGTAAAAATCATTTAAACTATTAAATTGTAATGGTGGGGCGTTACATGTGATAATTTAAAAAATTAACGAAAAAAATTTCAAAAATTCAATTTAAAAAAATATTCCAATATCAGTTTAAATAATTCAACTTCGTGGTTCAGACAACTCAAAGCAACGAACCGGAAGAGTACGTAAAACAAAATAACATACTTTTAGGTTGTGTTATAATACATGAAAAATGTTCAAGTACCTTATATTTTACAACTAATTTATTGCTATTTTTTTTAAATTTCTTATGTTATGCTGGATTCAAGTAAAATTCATTTGTCGCCAATATTCGGATCACGAATAGACAGATGAAAAAAATAATCGCGCCACTCTACTCTGCAAAAAATAATGTACATACCTTCTGAAAACTGCAAGCAATGTCTAGACAAAATACCCACCGACTGACAAATCTGAAATAAATGACATTTTGAAAAGAGTACCTTTCAGTTGCAGGTAGTATAAATGGTTAATTAGTATTGAGTGAGCCGTTTTGATACGAGGAGCGGTTTTGTAATACTCAGTCCGTGCAGACAACTGTCGCTATCAAGTCGGCTGTTCGTAGTTCGTACTTCGTACTCAGTTCGGTGCGAGCGACCGCCGCTGGCGGTTGTTGTAATTGTTTGACTCTGCTCCCGGTACTTTTTTTATTCGAGCGCATAAAAAAAACTACCTACCTGTTAATTTGGTGATCGCGGTACTCGTCCCTACTCTCTCCAGACACCGACCCTTTGATGTGAATTCAGACAAATATTTTACAGTGAGGAGGTGTCTCAACAAGGAATATTCAGTGATAGGATCTATAGACAAATTATTTAGTACAGTGGCTGGCAGTTTTTTGTTCTCGACTACCTGGATGAACGAACGAACGAAGTTCTACGAACGTTGGACTAATTGACTCTATTATTATTATTGTAAGTGAGTTTTTAGATCTTATATTTGATATTATTTATTCTTATTAGTTATTTCACCTTAATGTCCTTATTGTCCCTTGTAAACGTAAGGTATTCGTTGCATGGCAACTTGTGACTTCAACGCTCGGAGGTTTTAATTCATAATATACTAGAACTTTTACAATAATTCCAAGTTATTGAACGAGTGCCGGTATCTGTTGCCGCAGTATCTTGGGAATACATTAAAAAAATTAGCACGTGGTTACTTAGATTCACCCTATTCGTGTTATTTCGCCGATTTAATTTTATTCTAACAAGCGGTAGAAGCCAAACCGGTACCTATTGGATAATTTCTTTACATAAATCATTTCTCACCGACAAGGAAAAACTGGGTATATTATATTTCGATGTAACATCGTACTTCACATCAATAATTATTATGCATTTCGGAATCGGAATGTATTAATTATTTCCTCTTTCCAATACGTCACAGGTAGGTATTGTGATTTACTTGGCAGGGCGAAGGGCGGCTGTTTTAAATTTTATGAAAATAAAAAGTTTCCTGTTCATCAAATAGATGGCAGTGCCGGATGAGAATATATAATACAAAAAATTGCAGAGCTTAAAAGCGCACATTCATGCTTACTTTCTTTCGTATTTCGAAAGCTAAAATCAAGTGGGTTTTAATTATTTGAAGTAGAAACTTTTTGAAAAGAAACTAACTTTGCGCGCTTACCAGTGTCGGCACAACTGTACCTTTGTCATGTTTTGTAGATAAAGTTTGAGTTGCATTCCGCTGTAGTATTTAAACTTGGTCCCCATAAACATTATTCATGTCATGAAAATATGAATCGTTTTCCCCGTTTGGTAATGCATTTAAACCGACAATTGTGGTTCATGGAAATACTACTGATAATAATGTGGACACAAAATATTTTCCTCTTTTAATTTAAAAAAAAATTGAATACCGCACAAGCTACAACTGCTCTCAACCCTCTGCAGCCAATGGGGCGATGGCCTCCCCAATCGGGGTATGTTCTGAGGCTGAAGGTATTGGGGAGGGGAAGGAGATGGGAAGAGGAAGGCAGGGAAGTCCTTGCCATTCAGATTTGGTCACCAAACATGGCTAAAGCCGAAAAAGGCGATATTGAGAGTATATATCTAACACTGGAAAGTGCCGCAAATATAGTCTATATTATTATCGATTAATTAATTGCGAAATTAATCAATTAAAAACAATTGATTTGCGCAAGTCAGGATTTGAACCTGCGACCTCTGGATTCGTGGTCGAGGATCTTAACCACTCAACCACGGAGCCCGTCAAACCTTTCATCAAATGACGTTGCTGTTTTTATTTAACTGCATCGATGGACCATTGTGTCTTGGTGTTTTGAAATATTTGAAATGTGATTATGATGAAAATGTACAACGGTGTTGCTTCACGGATGAATTGGATTGATCGTGCAGCGGGGTTAGATGAAACATCAAAGGGTTAATTTTAATTGGTTACAAAGGGAGAATTGGCTTAGTTAAGCGATCAACAGTTGCTATCATTTTAAAATAGCGCTGATGTTGACGATTTAACGACTGCTCCGTTCTGATTTCATTAAAAAAACTTCAGACCAATAACAAACATTCACGATGCCACTAGCACATCAGATAAACAGTAGCGAAACAACAACTATTGAAGTATCTGATGGAAGACAGACTTCGTGTAAAAAGCGATAAATAATTTCTTGGATGACCACATTGACCATATAAGTATTCGAGAAGCGGTTAAACGTAAATGTCACCAAGAAAATTAATTGCCATCGGTGGCTGTTTTGTGTCAATGCGTTTCAATAAATTATTTATGGAAACAAGACATTTGACTGCAGATCATTAATCATGGATTGTGAATACTTCACCCTGCGTAATTAACTTATACATCGGCCTTGGCTTTTGTTAACTTTTGCTCCATCTCCGTATTTACTATCGTCAGTAGTTTCAAGGAATTTTCAATGTAAACAAGACTGTTTTTTGAGGGAGCTGCCAAAAGTCAAAGAGTTAACAGTTTTGTTTTAACCAATAAAGGTCTGTATATTTATGCTATGTTCTGTGTTCATTGCACTCTATTCGATTTAACGTGGACCGTACTGTGGCATGTGTGCGGTAACTTTCTGAAAAATCTTTTGCAGAGATAAGTTTAACTACATGTATTTAGCACATATGTCTAATTTAGCAGCTGTACAATCTTTGCTTTTGCAGCAAGATACACTCTAAATCCTCAAATTCCCAAGAAAGGTAAATAGTAAATTTTTGACGAAACATTATTAAATGAATTGTAGTAGCTTTATTTACATCACTTTATTTATAAGAAGACGGTTTCAACACACCCGTGCCTTCAATATTTGTCACGTCAATGGTACAGTTGTTCCGAAACCAGTTGGCATGCTCTATAAAATACGTGATCTACTTGTTACTAACACTTTTGATTCGTCTTAGAGGGATTTCATGGGCGATGATTCAATATTTATTTTACAGAGTGCCATAACATAACTTACTCCTAATGAGTTAGAACAAGCTTATCGATGGCTTCTATAATTAGAAAGGTAATTCGCTTACAACATTAATAATTAGTATTTCTCGTAACTAAACTTGTCTATTTTGCTCCGACAATTTTTTCCAGCTGCGGCCGCCCCTGGATGCCAAAACAGCGGTCAATGGGTGTGTAAAAATCGCGGGGTTTTAAAAATACTTTTCTAGAGTAAAGGTTAAAAAGAGGAGGAATGTGACGTCATTGGGTGACGTTGTTATTATTAAAAGCTGGAGTAATAAATAATAATAATTTTTGGATGATTTATATAGCGCCGTTTTTGTGAAAAATCACCTCAAGGGCGATTTAAGAAAACAGGTATTATAAAGGAAGGGAAAAATACAGGACAAAGAGATCAGCTAATTTCTCTGATAAATGATGACAATATGAAAAACTACCTAGATTTTAAAAATCTTGAAAGTAAATAATAAAGCAAGTTTTCGATAGGTAATATGGTGCCGACATATTATTATTTTATATACAGACAGAATGATTGTTTTCGATATAATATGAGGTTACAACATCTCGGCTTGTTGTAGTAGCAAGTGTTTTGACTGAATTGGAGATGTTTTTACGAGTTATACTTAGTATGTTTTTGTTAGTTGTGTAACAATAGTTGATGTTATCTTCAAGTGAGGCTATTAGTCATCTATTAGTACTGAACTCGACCATAGTTTACTAATAGTAGCTTGTGCTAGCGCAGGATTAAATAAAATAAAAAGTGAGTTTGCATTTAATTCTTGGTATTATTTGTTACGTTTCAAACTTTAGTTTTGATGTTACACGGGCTAAGGTCTTTGAAGTTAAATAATATTAAAATGTGTTAATTATTTAAATCGTTTTGATGTTGGAGTGCGAGCGCCCATGGCCTTTAAGGCGTTTGTAAACTTTAGGAACTGTGCATATTTATCTTGCAGCCTCGTGTTTAGGAGAAGTCAATAGATAATAGCATTTGTTTGACGCGTTGGTGTTCAATGACGCGTTAGTAGTAACCGGAATGCAAAAACTACGGAGTTTTTGTTAAAGCATCATAAATTCGTTAGAAGTGTTAATCTTGTAATGTAAATACAGCACGTGGAAAATTATATTTTTAATAATACTTCGTTTCCAGGAACACTTTACTACAACAACTTCGGGTAAATACTATGGAAATTAGTAGGTTGAAGAGATGATAAGCTTTAAGTGCACTGCAAAAATTACGTAGTAACCGTCTACATTTAGTTGGGAATAAAAATATCGGTTGCGTATTCGAATTCACTGAAGTTTGAAAAATGCCCCAACAAACGTTGAAAGGAAATCACGTTCGGTTAATTTAGGTCATTCTGAAATTCCGTAAGTCGTAAGCGCGTTACATACAATTTAAAACATACTACTGAATGTTAATTTACATATGCACTCGTAAAATATTATCGACAATACGTAAAATAATATTACCTCAACGCTCGAGTATAATTATCTAACTATATATTATAAACTTGAGTATAATGTGGAACGAGGACATTAAGTGAAAAATAATATGTACCAGGTAGTAATATTAGAGCCAATAAAAATATATTGTTTCTCCTTGGATGAATAATTTATTCGTCGATATATTCAATTTAATGAACTCTCGTTTTTGAATGATTATTTCACGGTCATTGTTTAGTGTTCAATGATTAATCTGCTTCTCTTTATTATTTTATTTTACTTACATATTCACGTCAATGGGTCAGTCTGTTTGCTTTTTAACGTTGTCTGAACAATGCTTATAGTGTATTAGTGTTTCGAATCGGAAACCCACAAAATGTGACATTCGAATAAGTAATTGAATAGCCACTGTCATCAGTATCTCTCGCTATTTCCTCCCAGTAGCAAAACATATTTTTGTTATCTGTAAAATACACTGCGGTGTCTCATTTATATATTTTTTTCCAAGAACGCCGCAGTTTCTATTTTTTCTCATTCCCTTCTCTTTTTGCATCTTCATATGTCATAGAATATGCCTTCGTGCACTTTCCGCCGGCTTTGGAAAGAAGAGATACATATTTTTTGATAAGGGAGTGATTGCGTTTCCTGTTTCCAATTTTGTTCACACAGTAGGAAAACAAATCAAAAGATCCGCATATGTATAAAAATATAAGGAAAATAAAAAGTTTTGTTTGTGTTTAGAATTAAATGAACGTTTTTAATACTAATTCAAATAGTCTCTGACTATACTTCAATCAACAGTAACTATTGTTAAGCGTCCATTTATGAAATCACGCAATTATTTTTGTTCAACTTAAGATTCCCATTCAAATAAGTTTTTCATATAATTTTTTTGTTTTTTTTTTTTATTTATCTATTTTTATAAACTAAATTTAAAATGTTATTTTTAAGTTCTGCTAGTTTTTATTTTACATCTGTTTCGGCATTCAAACCGTGGTTAGGTCACATGCGAACGACTTATTTAACGGTTATCCCAACAACCATCTTAATTATATAAAGCGTAAAATATTCTATGTGTCCCACTAAAAACTCTGAACTATAATTTCTAGTTTAAATAAAATATTTTTAGGTCGCTAAATCATTTCCATCATGGGCTATGGAACTTTAAATCATCCATTTATTTTTCAAACAGAAAGACAGTGTGCAATTTTTATTTCTTCTTTTTTTTCTATGTTATTTTCTTCGTAGATTACAATTGTTTCTAAACACAGAAAAAAAAATTCTTTGAAAAATTTACACAATTATATTTTTTAATGTAGAAGGTTTAACTAAAAAAATCTTTAAAAATATCTTAGTTAATTTTCGTACGAATGTTTCGAACACTACTCGCTCATAATTGCATAATATATACTATGCCCATGCTTGACCTTGTATTGACCTTTGAGGCTTAAACTTGCTTTTCTAGTTCCTATTACCTCCCCGTGGCATACCACACTAACTAGATATATTTATAATACCACATGCGTAGATTTTGCAATGAGCCTCTTGCATTAATTTGTTTGAGTTTTTATTACAAAAAATACATGATTATGAGTCCACCTTTTTTCAGCCAAGAAAGCTGGTTCTTTTGAATATCAGTATTTTATTGTGTGAATAACCTAATTATCGAATCATTTTAATACTACGCTTTATACATAATAAGACAGTTAATATTTAAGAAGTTTTTTTTTTAAATGCAAAAAACAATAAATTTTATTCACTACGTAACAACCCGGGTCTACTTTGATCCATGTAATCCGTTTACATTGAGTTACCAATTGAGTATTTTTTTATTATTATATTTTGGTTGATTATTTACCATTGACCAAGTATATCAAATGTAAGCCACGTAACTCAAAATGTTGAAATTTTGTTGTTGAAGTATGATCAGTGGCGCGCACAGAGTTTTTGATCAGGGTAGGCAGTATGAAAAACAGCGGATTAATTGTTAATAGAAATAGGTACCAACATTATGTCACTGATTGATATTGCATTTGTTCTGTAAAAGCACTGCCTAGACACTAACAAATAAACTAACACAATCTCACAACATTCATGCATACATATTTTGTGTAGTCTAGTGAACATAGAACACGACTTTGACGTTGGCAGCGTCTGGGAATATGTAGTTACTGCTTTTGACACGTTATATTAGGACGGCCAGTGGGGCGCTCACGGCGGTGCGATTGGTTGAACTTCGAGCGTATTTTTGAAAGTGTAGATTTATTTTTTACAACAATTTAATATTATTTAATCCAATATAATTCATATTTTTTCATGCAATTATGGAAGGGAAGGCAGTGCTTGTATGCCTATATGGAGTGCATAGATACTCCCCTCTCGAGTATGATAGAAAAAAGTTATTCTTTCTACATTTTCAAAATTGATTTAGAAACGTCGTACAGGAGATCCCGAGTCCCGAGGAGATTTTTTTCACGAAAACGTCACTGTACAAATCATCAAATTATTATTATTACGCTTTAATAAGAAAGGGGTGAATTTTTGCGCACTTTGGAATTTGGTTTTATATTGTATTGCTTTAGGTAGCGGTGGTTTAGAAACGAGTTTGTACTGTAGAATTTCGAGGTACGAGGTTAACATAATATCTTGACGACCGTATTTATTTGAAAAAAAAAATCGTTAAAAAGATTTATTTACTTGATTTTTGCAAGGCAATTGAAAATCCGCGCAAGTGCCTCATTACTCATTGCGTAGACAGCAATTTACATTCTCCCCGGTTATCAACGCAATGTACACTAAAGCAAAGACCAATAAATAACCCGGAATAAATTATAAATCGTTGTCGGGGCTAATTTACATATTCCGTACGAATCAGTGGCAGTCACTGGACAGATAAACCGATAGAAGAGTGTTGTGGGCGTGTCTGTGTGCTCGAAATATGCTCAATTTTCCTAATTTCAGATGAAATTGATCAAAAATTTTCATCAATTAAAATTTTGTCTTGAAGAAAAAATCTATTTCATTGGCCTCTCGGAGATCTAGGAGTCGTAATGGCCTATGTAAATTTTCGGCAGTCGTTTTATTTCTAATCGGTATAGATCACACTTCTAGGGATTATCTGCTCAGTGGTTGCAGTGAAAGTGTATGCAAACGAATCCTGATCTCAGACGGACTTGACATTGGGCTGACCCCACCGTGGTCTAGTTGGGACCCCAATGCTTCCATTGGGTCATTATCATTCATTGAGTGGGCTGCATTAAACTAACTAACAACTAACGGCACCCATCAACCAACATGTTATACGAGTACATGCTTATGTAAGCTAATTTTAGATCTGACGTAACAACAGATCACCTAAAATTACGAGATATTTACGTGCCTTCAGAGGTGAATGGATCATCATTGTTCCGCATTGTAAAATATTGTACATATTGCATTATTGTCGCGTTTATCAGGCTAAGTAAGCACTTGCACTTATAGGTTTAAAATTAACTCTCTAATAAAAAATCTAGTGATATTTACTATTGAAATAATCTATATTAGAAGAAAACATAGAAAGTTTAAAAAAGCTTTGGTGGGACTGAGAATCGAACTTCGCCCGGGAAAAGTAGAAAGTAAATAAAGCGTTCGCCCGGCAGACGGAACGTGCCGAGTTCGATTCTCGGTCGCACCAAAATCTTTTGAACTTTAAGTTTTCTAAATAATATTGTTTGAAGTATTCTATAATTAAATCAAAAATAAATATTTTTATAATGATTTCGAGTTCAAACTAAGCGATGCATTGTTCAGAGCTGAGACGGGGGATCATTTTTGGATCAGAAAGATGGGTACATGTTTAAACGGTAGTCGTATTTCTTTCTGTTAATATATTACTTTTGTCGTTTATGAGAAAAAGGAAGAGGTTACAATGGACCTATCAGCGGTATGCCTTTAAATTTGAACATTAATGTCAGACATAAAACCAATTTAAAACATCTCAATGAGACTTCATAAATTGGACCATTCATGTTGACCGAAAAAAAGTAAGAATAAATCGTGAAGTAATTATTTTTTTAATCCCTTTCGAAGTTCCGAAACTTAATTGAGGAATGTATAAAAGTGAATTTATAATAGCGCAGTTTTGTGATAGTTCACCTCAAGTGCGATTTACTCTGAATTACCTAACCTTACATAATTACGAGAAAATAATATGTAACAGTTATGTATGTAAATTAAAACTATCATAAATCGTGAAATATTGTTCATTATTTAGTTATAACAGTGCATGTGTACATAAAAAATAGATGCAAGGGATGTATAAATATTTTTAAAAATGTTTAGGCAAAGAAAAGGAATTAATATTGAAGACAGGTTAAGTGTCGGTACTTAAAAACATCAATATATTATGAGGAAACGATTCTAACATTAAAAATGCAAACAGTGTGAATATAACAAAATAACGAGAAAATATTTTATGACAATATTTCTATGGTTTTCAGTAGACAGTAAGGACATTAAATAACTCCATGAATATTTACCAGCTTAATTAAAAACAGTTATATGCTCGTCGTACGACTTTGTTCGTCCTATAAAAATACGGTTTTACTCTTTGAACCTTCCTACAATCAGATAACACAATAATTGCATTATGATCATTATTATAAAAAACGATGTGGAATAAACAGAACTCCTAGTTTTTATGTACCATTATAATAATTTACTATGCATTAAATTTTATTTGTTTGTCATTGTCGTGGAATATTATCAGACAATGTACACATTCAACGGTTTGTTAGTGAAATCAACAGCGAGATTTTAATTGTATAATCAGTATTATTTTTTTTGTAATGCGGTTATTTGGATTAGGTCACTATTATCAATCATGTTGTTTACTCGTAACATAAACGCTGTCGTCGACCACTCGTGCTGTTTTGTTATGTAGCAGCTGCGTGTATGCTTTTAGCTATTGAAAGGTTAGTAGCTGAGTGGACAAACGCGTCGGACTCCCACCTACGCGTCTTGCGTTCAATTCCTCTGCTGGCTAAGTCTAGCTAAGTTTAGCTTTAACATTCATCTAAATACTCAATGGTTGCATTTCGAGATATAGTAATTTCTGCACTTGGAAGTTTTGCATCAATATTCACGAAAATAATGAGCGATTACATTTCGGGATATCATATTTTTATTGTATCTAGCACTCTTACGTTTAGAATCAACTTTAACGGCGATGCATTTCTAAATAATGCAAAATCACGTGTTTTCGGTTTGAAAATTTAATTCGCTTGAAATAATATAGAGGCTTTAATTGAATACTGCGAGTAGAACACCTTTGTTTGACCGATTTTTCTCATAAGCCTGGAAAAAAATTAAGTGTCAGGTCCGTAAAAGCCTTTTAAGTGTAAAATCTTCTACCAAAGAACCCTTCTTTGGATTTGCTTTGATTGTATAACGTGAAAAATTAGGTTTTTTAGATCGGAAATTTAAAAAATATTTCTGCCTGAGTTTCATAAAATGAATAATATATTTTAATTTTGCATAATCGAAGTGACAATTTCAACCTCATCGCCACCAGCGCCAGCGGAAGGAATCCGTGATTTAAAGCACCCTTGAGGTGATATTTCCTTCACGAAAAGGCGCTATAGAAATCAGTAGCGCTGGGAAAAACTTCAATGTTTTGTGAATGCTTAACGAATTGCAAGTTCTTTAAAATGAACCCTTCGCAGTGAACACTTCAATTGAAGTCGAACTCGCAAAAAAGAGATTGGAATTTATCCGGTTATTATTATCAAGCGGTCACAACGCTAGAAATCAGCCATTTATTATTTGTTCAAATTGGTTTGAATGGATCACCTTAAAATACACGATTACATTAAGAAATATGTATAATAAATCATAATATTATGTTATCTAGCTCTTATATATATATCTTCGAAATTCGCCTAAATAATGAACGGTTGCATTTCGAGATATCATATTATACTATTTGGCACTTGCATAATATATTTAATACTTCAATATTTAACGGTTGAATTTGGATAATACCATATTATGTTATCTAGTTCTTGGTTGTTAATACTTATGGTTGCATTTCGAGAAATTATATTGCTATACTACCTAGCACTAGTACGTCTATTTACAATATTCACTTGAATGCCGGACGGTTGCATTTCAGATGTAACGAATATTTTTAAACTTGGCACGTGTCGTCAAACTATGTCCAGGGTCGAACCGCGAACTAAACTTGGCAAAGATTGGAAGTGAGAGCGCTAAATCTTTTAATACACTGTTTATCTATGTCTACATAGAACGCATGCTCTTATGCTTTCACTTGAAATCAATAAAAAATCTCTGGTCTACTCGGGCATGTCGAGCATGTGTAAGTATAGCATCTGAATCTTGAAATAACAATATATGGAGAGAGAGCTAATTATTTTTACCCAACCTATACAAATTTGTCGTACATCATGAGAAAGAAATAGACAACAAAATCTCCCAAATTATCACACCGCTTTAAAGTATTGTTAGAATGTTCTTCGTGTCCCGCGTCTCCGTTGACTCCGCCCACACGTTTTGATACGCGAAATAAATTAACATAACTCGACGGTTTATTAGGTTACATGCTATATTTTCTTTATAACCATACTGTGGAAAAGTGGTTATACGAATAAACAAAAACATTATGTTGACATATGCTATGTATGGATGTATAAATACCCTAACCCTAGTCCTATCCACGCCCAGGTTTAGCCGAGTCCGGCAAATCTCATAAAAGCTGACTACAGCAGCGCTATCTATCTCTTGTATATTTTTGCTCTGAGATCTATTCATAAGTATTCACTTTAAAGTGGTCAATAACGCCCAACGGTTTTTTATACCTGGGAACTCAATTTTCCGGTTTCGAAAGGTTTTTGATATTCCCCCCTATACCGTAACTTGTATACATTACATCACTTGCGTTACTCCTTCAGAGTAATCATATCCTCAGAATATGTATTTACATTATAGATCTTACTAGCTAAGGTATTTCTTAACCGCAAACAATTAGGCAGCTTTTAGTACACATCAACAAAAAAATATTACACTCCTTAAAATGGGGAAGAAGTATTAATAATAATATATATAATATAATAATATATATAATAATAATAAGTATTATTAATAATATATATAATAATAATAATATATATAATAATAATAAGTATTAATAATAATATACTTACTTGTTTTTGTTTTTAAAATTAATTAGTTGTTAACCGTGAAAAAATTACGGAATGTAACTTGATTTGCCAATAAAAAAATATTGGTTGCTTTAATCCACGTACTATTTCAAATATAGAATAATGTTTGCTGAAATAAATAGGTAGTCACTCTATTAGGTAGATAGGGATTTAAAAAGATTATTTAAAACAAATGAAAATTTAAATTAACATTTCTTTCAATTTTAAAGAGTTCACACTCGTACGTACTTATTCACAAATGAAATTATTTGTAATTCATTTTGAATCGTGACTTTTATCATAGGAGTTGGGAGTAAAAAAGAAATGTTATGAAAAAAATGGTGACCATTGAATTAGCGACACATTTTCAGGCTGTCTTTGGTCAGGAAACGCCGGGAGATTTTGGACGACAGTGTGAACATGGCAAAGGTCCCCGCTCGTAAAGTCAGTAGTGCATTAAAAAAAGTTTGTACATTTGGCTTGCATCGGCTTTCTTCTCATTTTATTGTTATTTTTATGCAATAATCGTTTGAAGATCTTGTAAACTTTTTCGGTTAATGGTCGGTCAGTGGAAACTGCCGCAGGATTTTTTAAAGTTTTACGATCGCCTACGAGTAGTTGTTCTCTAAAACAACAATCGTTACTCTTCTAAGCGCTTGTCCCCCTCGGTCTGTTGCCGCCTAGCACGTTCTCAGCAGCTGTCTGACCCGTCAGCTGTTTCTGGCCAATGCACAAAACGGTCCCGAGACTTCATTTCTATTCTTCTCGAGCCATCCATTACAGTTTTCTCGCTCAAGATTTTTAGGGTTAGACGAGAATTTCGTTTTGTAATTCGACTATATCTATTCTTCCTGCTTCTATGAGTTCCCTGCTCTCTCTCTGTCGGTCACTTGGGAATCCGCAACAACATTTTAGTAGGCACTGCTAGTAAAGACCCAGTAGGTACCTACATTGCAAGGCCATTCTTTTAAGTTCGGGGAATTCTGGTCTAGGGGTCCTTTCCACTCATGATAAGTATATTGTTACTCTGAGGTTATACATTAGCCGTTTTTCCTTCCTTTAGTCTCGATGCTTAAACTTTTTTTCTCGTTCCTATTTTAAATTTCTAAAAACATTTTTTACGAATTTCATATTTTCTTGTTTGCAATGTTTAGTGTTGAAAACTAAAAAAAAAAAAATCATTTGGTAGGTACACTAATATGAGAAAGATTCTCAGAAATAAATTTACGAAATATCAAAAAACTCATTATTTATTATCAATGGTAAAGAAATATGTTTTTTGGTTTAATTATCATATTTTTATACAAGGGGTATTTTCATTTCTTAGCCTGTCTCTGTTTGTCAATGACAAATGGTGTGCCAATTAGTTAATTGTGAAAAATCGATCATCAACAGCTGTAATGAGAAGTTACGATGCACTGTTACCAGCATGTATTGTTGTCATTACCACTTGTGTCAAGGATGGAACTGAAGAATTCTGCTGCAAGCCCAATCTATATGAGCCGGAACACCGCTCAGACCTCGTTGTAGAGTTTTACAGATACAATTTTGACCTTATGAATTCTGATATCAGTCTCATCTTAGCCTACAGAAGAGCAAGTATTTGCTTTGATAAGCCACGAAAAATTATCATATTTCAAGTTCATTCACCCGGAATATACTATGTTATGACATGACTAATGATTGACATACTAAATTTAATCCAAATAATAAACAGTATTTTTGATAAATATTGTGAAGAAATCTAATAGGACAGAAACGGACATGTCAGTCAGGTTTTGCCACAGATGGAAAATAATTTAAAAAAACTTCGAGTCAAGTTTGAGTCTCATGAGACAATTTATATTTTTGAAAGATTGTTCAAATTCTGAGAATGCCTACTCATATCACCTGGACTCGAGACTAGAAACCATTCAAGAATGCAAATAAATAAAACTATCAAGCCTGCATTTTTAATCGTCTCTTTTTTAAGCGCAGATGTTTCCAAGATGTTGGCACAGGATTGTAAATATTTCCGGCCGCATTGGTCTGGTCTTGTGTCTTGTTGGCCACTGAGAATATTTACCGGCAATTATCCTCTCAATGTCATCTGTACACTTTATTTCCGTTTTGACAGGGTCTTCCATCTCTTTCCCCCAGTAAAACAAAGATTTATGTTTGTTTTAATTATAGAAACGCCAATCAGAAAATTACTAGCACATTGATAAACAAATAAGACATATCGTCGCCGAAAAGGCAAAAGAGCACCATTTTGGCAAGTTTTCACCAGAGCACTTTGAAGTTTTTTGTTTGTTTTACAATAAAATTAACAAGTCTTTGTACTACCTGGATGGATTTAAAAAAAAAGTTTACTCAGGTACCTTAATGCTCTCACTGAGTTACCTAAAGCGACAAAAGGTTTAAAAAGTCCCAAACTTGATTCGCTCCAGTCAAGCCTTCTCTCAAATAGTAAAAATATTTTAGATGGTCTAAGGGCCACGAAACTCTTCAGAATCAAACGAGAGTCAGAGCATTCGATGCAGAAAAAAAACTGATCATAACTCAATTTTTAACATATTTTTGACCAGTGTCGCTTAAGCCCTTTTGCATTTCCAGTGACGATGCATATCTAATTTCTGTAGAAATGCAAAATCAAACTTAGTCTTTTAGACCTAGATTTAATCCAATGTTTTGATTTGAGGAATAGTTAATAATAGGTTCGCGTGTTTTCGCTTTACGAGTTAAACAGTTATTTCTTTATCTTATCAAACATTGAAAATTGTGGATCCAAACCAAAAAAGGCCTTTGGCCATTGAGGTATATGGCTTTTTATAGTTTAATACATATTTCGAATCACCATAGTTCATAATTATGTCATTTCGTCGCGAGGTGAAAATAATTTCCTTGTCCTAGAATTTACAGACAGCAAAAGCTTTGCAAATTTTATCGCGCCCGTTCAGAGTTAAGAGTTATTGCTAAATTAGAAATAAGCAGATTTTCTGCTTCATTTTTTATGATACTTTATTTAGAATACAGACGTTCAGTGTAAGAAACTGTGATTGATACAATCTGAGAATTTTTTAACTCCCTAACCATCAAACATTAGCTTGCCAATTAGCATAACATTATATATCGTAGGTGTGTCTTAAAATTCCCTGAAGATCTATTGCCCTGATTAAGACAATTTCTGTTACATATTTTAATCTTTCTTTGATCTGGTATATGAGACGTTGAAATTGGCCTAAAATAATTTTATTATATTTGTTTCTCAGTGTTGAAATTTCAATTTTCTGCCCCACTGACACTAAACGGAATCCGTGGCTTTGTTTGCGCTTTTCGATGCCAATTTTCGCGTTATTTAAAGCGAGTTTGTAAGCCGCTAGTAAAAATCAACGCCAACTTATGCGATTTAATTAGTACAAACGAATTCCTCTACAAAATGTGGTCCAAACTAGAGGACACACTACCCTAAAAATAAATCGTTGAGAGACGTTTAAAAAAAATGCAAGGAGACATAAGAAATAAATAAATTCGTTCTTTTTCTATCGTACATGTTTAAATAAATTGCGGAATAATACATACTAATTTAAAATAAAAAAAATATATATATTCACCGTGACATTGAGCTCACATGTCTGTACCAGCCGGCTTTCGTCTTTCGAATGATGCAAAAAGGGTAATAAATTTGTATACCTCAATGGTAATAAATGAATGCACGGTATTAGGTTAGGGGTATAGGGTTGAGTTTGCTGTAACAGGTTCAGAAAAGCAAACGTTTTAAGGTGTGAAATTCAATTAAATCTGATGAACACATTACTTTAATCTCAAATATTTTCCGAGGAATAACTTGCGAAGTAACTAATTCATTGCATGGAAAAAAAGGTCCTATGATATTGATAAAACACGTTTTGGAAATTTTGGAAATCGTTTTACGGTAAGAATGTGAATGGTAAGGGTCAGTTTTTATTAATTAAACATATAAATTACTTACAGCCAGTGCATCCTCGGAAAACATTTGATATTATTGTTTCGAATTCATCAGAACTAATTCCGATTAAAACCTATGGAGAGAACTCCTGTAAGTATAAAACTCATTTTCGGCTACAACAACATCAATCAAGTCGTATTTTTCAATCTTACAAAAAAGTCAGGAGCCGCCACTGGAATATGGCAGATTGGGTATTGCACCAACCACCCAGTTCTAGTGGTATATATTTTTTTTTATTGCTCTGTGCCCAAAAGAAAGCTGTAAAGTTCAGGTGTGAATTTTTTTGTGCGTTGAATATTTAAAAAAGGTAATTTTAATATCATCCTCCGCTGATTATTGTGGCCAACTTAATAAATGAGCGTGCAAATTCTTAGGATAGAACCTTTTATTCCATGTAGGAATAAATGCTTTCTAATAATTTCCACAGATGTCACCATGAGCAAAGAACAGGACAATTTATAAAAACAACATTGAAATGATTATAAGCTAATTTTAATATAAACTTTTTTATCGTGTAAACATTACTATCTTAAAGCTTTATTTTATTCAGTCTTTTGAAATGAAAACAGTCGAAAACGGTGTGATATACAGGGTCTACTTTTGAGTGACTTACGCAATGAATCCCATTGTTAAAGCTACAAATACTAAGTATTATTATTATTTATGAACCAGGGTAGGTTGAAACTCCTCAAATTCATAAAAAAAAAACATGAATAAATACGCTCGTTTTTCTTAAGGCAGGCACAGCTTTTCAGTCTTTATAAACTGGACGCCACTGGATCTATTTCATTATTAACTATTGAATTTTTTTTTATGATTAGTTAGTTATTCATTTGAAGGATCAGTTTTTAACCTGAATTTCAGATTGCACATCGACTGTGCAAGTGCACTTCATGATTTAATTTAGGTGGTTCTTTTAAACTACGGAACAAATCTCCACGTTGATTGATTCAATGTAAACGCATAAACGTAGCGGCAAATATGGAAGTACGCCCACCACTGTCCAGAGCCGGTCAGGAATATTTTAAAACCCAGTTCACATCGTATACAGAAAAAAACACCACACTATTTCTCTACAGGAGTTGGGTAAGAATTCAGACTCGAGTACCCATTTGATTTAAAAATATACACTATCGTCCCCATTCTCCTAGGGCGTCTCCAAATTATCCTACGTATTTCCGTATCACATATTTTAAAAGACATTGGCCCAAATCATTTGCACATCACTTTCTAAATCTTGTTCGTATTGCTTAAATCATAATTACGTCCCTGTTAGGTTTTTTATTTTGTGATTCGATAACCTTAGGACAAAATACGTTAAGTGCAAAGTGACATTTCATGTAAAAATGAAATAATAACTTTGTATAAGACCACAGATTTTTTAAATTTTTTTTATGACCGATCGGTTTCGCTTAGCCTAAGCATCATCAGGGAACAAAATGCTAAGTGTGTGGTTATATATACGTACAGAGGGCGAACACAATATAAAATAAAATAAAAGAACAGTGATAAAACAGTAGAATAACATTATTTTTATAACAAAGGAACAGAGATAAAGAGACAGATAATATGAAAAGAAAGAGGCAAAGCGTCAACTGAGAAGGTGATAAAAGAATAATGAGAAATTTTATGAGTTTACAGGAAATATACCTAATATTAGACTACTGGACAAGTTTAATTGAATATTTAAAAAAAAAAGACATTTCATTTGTTAGAAATATCATATTTTCCCTGTAAATCGTATAAATAAAGTACTTATGATACAGATATGGTACAACCGTAATTAATATTCCACTGTAATCTTATTCTTCTATGTTCAATCTACTTTAATCATCCTTCAATAATATTATAATGTTATCACAAAACACCGATTGTACAGTAAAGTAAATAATTCCAGCATCCACTATGAACAAAAGAAGGGGCCAATGAATCTCAACGTTTACGACCCGGTGGCCTTTGTTTTCCCAGTCTGCACGATTGCGAAGTCGCGCTATATATTCTGATTCCAATATATATAGGACACGACATCTGGCATTACTATATTTTTGCGGTCAAATTAATGGCCGTAACATATCACGAAAACTTAAAGTTTTCGAGATGCACTTCCCGATCGTGATTTTTTGTATATTATGTATACAGTATACACATTATATTTTTAATTCAAGGTTTGTTGTGTTCAAAAAGTGCAATGCGTTGAATGTCTGGCTATCTTGCAAAAATAAGCAAATGATTTATAATATGTAATTATTATATTTTCGTAAAGAGCAATCACTTTGTGGTTTGACATATTTAATAAAATGAAAAAATAAGAACTTCGTAAAAGACCGCAGATGTTATGTTAATTTTTCTGACCGACCGGATTCGCTTAGCCTAAGCTCAATTCATTAGGGTACAAAATTAAACTAACAAAATACATAGTGTGCGGTTATATATATAAATACAGAGGGAGAAGCACTAGAAATAAAGAAAGACATTCAAATTAAGATTAATATTCTTAATAATCACTTAAATTTCTTGTAAACTCATTATTTTTTTCATTATTCTTTAACCACCTTCTCAGTTGACGTTTTGCCTCTTTCAATTCATATTTTCTGTCTCTTTCTCTCTGTTTTTTTTTATCATTTAAATTTTCTATTGTTTTCTCACTGTTTTATTATTTTTTTAAATATCGTATTTTCCCTCCGTATGTACATATAACCGCACACTATGTATTTTATGTTTACTTTAATTTTGTATCCTGATGATGCTCAGGTTAAGCGAAACCGGTCGGTCATAAAAAAATACATGATATCTGTGGTCTTATACAAAGTTATTATTTTTCATTTCATTATATATTTATTAACATAATATGATTTATAAATTTGCAACACCTGGTAGTCCACTGGTGTTAAAGCTGTGGCCAAAGTCCTGTTTGTCTTTACTGTACCGAGAGGTTGAGTGGGCTCGCTGCCTTGCACTGTGGGTGCATTTACACCAAGGATGGCCTTTTTATATTATCTTCACTTTTCTCACTGAATAATCATTTTCGAGACTTTTCATGATTTGTTGATGTTGATTTTGTTGTTGCGTTTGGATATCATAAATCAATCATTCGTTCTGACGACTCAAGTTGTTATAAACTGGAAGCTCACTGGAACAAACCGGAATCGTATTGGGCAACGTTTTTGAAAAGTCTTGATCAAAAAAGTTTTTTTTTTTTTCAATGAAATTAAAATATAACTTTGTATAAGACCACAGATTTTATTTAAATTTTTTAATGACCGACCGGTTTCGCCTAACTTACACATCATCAGGGTACAGAATTATCAGTTCAATTTTGTACCCTGATGATGCTTGAACTAAGCGAAATCGGTCGGTCGTAAACATTTAAATAAAATCTGTGGTCAGATACTATAAGTATTTTTTTCATTTTATTAAATAAGTAATTTCTTTCTACGGAAGCATTTTTTTAATCGCCTTTCATATTTTGGTCGTTAATACGCTCTGTTAATATTGGTAGCTTCCAAGTTCCCGGTGTTTATATCTAGCAAGTGACAACTGCAATGGCAACAGTTGACAGTTCAGAATAATAACTCGTTTTCACGTTGTCATCTTCAATTCATTATCCTGTCGTCCCTCGAGCAGATAACGTAGTTTCCCTTCCACACACAGCATTCTTAAAGATGGAAATAAACTATTTCCCTAGAGGGCTCCTGTTTAGAGTCAACATAAAAAAGATTAATGCTGTTGGTTCCTCAGAGCAGGCTACTTTGTAATATCTGTGAAGCAGATATAGCTTGCCTACGTTTTGCCAGTACATGAGGCATACAATTACTCTTTGTGAATCAGACGAGGACTGCCGTCTTCTACACATAATCAAACAGGCTGCAATGAACTAGTACTAGTTGTCAATGTCCTTCTTTTCGTACTAACATAATGTAGGTTAAGTGCGATTGGAAGTGGAAATGTTAAAATGGTTAACGATAGTTCCACCGCAATAATATTGTGCGATAACATGATCGATACCGATTTTAAATAGGTAGATACTGTTTACGTTGAACTGTCCGGGTGAGTTTTATTCGATAGATTCTTGCGATGCTTCCAAGTAGAATGGAGGTATTTTACTAACGTACAAAGCGGCTTGATAAGCCTGGCTAATCCTACCAGAGTTGACTAGTCATTATAACATCACGTTTCTCGTAAATACGAATTTCATATTCATACCAACCCTGACGTATGGCAGTGAGGCATGGGACTGGCAGAGGAAAGATGAAAGTAGACTAAATGCTGTGGAAATGAGATCCCTGAGACGTATGTGCGGTAAAACCATGTATGACCGTATTAAAATGTGGATATCCGGAAAGAATGCCAGGCTGATGTAAGCGTAATGAATAGGATCACGAAAGGAACGCTTAGATGGTTTGGGCATGTAGAGCGAATGAACGAAGAAAGGAGTGTGAAAAGAATAGATGATGCAAAAGTGAATGGAAGAATAAGTCGAGGACATCCGAGAACGACATGGTACGACCAAGTAAATCAAATACTTGAATCGGGTCATGTGAAGAGTCAGAATAACAGAAGAGTATGTATGAGACGATGTATGAATGTGAATGAAGCAAGATATGTGTGCGCCAAGACAGAGTTATATGACGGTCCGTCCTTTCTGCCTACTCCTGCGGAGAAACGGCGTGATGGTTAGTTAGTCGGTTAGTTATATTCCACTGATTTTCGAGGTTAATAATAAATGTTAGAGGTGACATCCTTAAAAGCGGTGTTAACATAGGATTATTGGTACTTTTTTCTCGATGGAGTAATTATTGAATTTTTCCCAATTAGTAAAAAAACTCCGTACAAAATTCAAACATCATCATATTTATGATCAGTAGATATTTATATGTTACTTTGGATATGGTCTTAAATTATTCGCTTTATATTATTTATTTTTTAAATTCTTATTTTTCATACCTATCGTGAATCTTTAGTGCAGAAAAGCTTTTTATCAAATAACACATAAAAGGGCTGAAGCGCCATTTTGAGAAGTTTACACCAGAGCACCACAGCTTTTTTTGTTTTATAATAAAATTTTAAAGTCTCCAGCACCTGGTTGGATTTAAAAAAAAAAGTTAACTCAGGTAACTCAATGCTCTCACTGAGTTACCTGAAGAGAAAAAAGGTTAAAAATGTCCCAAACTTGTGTCGCTTGAGTCAAGCATTCAAATGGTAAATATGTTTTGGATGGCTGAAGGGCCACAAAAGTCTTCATAATCAAATGAGAGTCAGAGCTTTGGATGCAGAAAAAAGAACTGATCAAAACTGCATGTTAAACTCATTTTGATAAAAGTGTCGCTTAAGCCCTTTTGCCTTTCCAGCGACGATATCTTCACACCCAAAGACATTTTTCAAGTTTTCCTAGTCATGTTAATGACAAAGCTGATTTTACTTGTACTAATATTTTGAACCTACCTTCAACCACATTTACCCATTCAAATACATTTTTATTAACATATCGAATAATAATCATAGCAAAGTTTTATTCCAGAAGGTATGCAGGAGTAGTGCAATGCAATACCTTCCATAATTGATACTAATACATAGTAATAATAATATTAACATAAAAGTTGTAATACACACAATAATAATATTAAATAAAAATAAACAGAAATTCATAAGAAAAAATTGAAATAATACAAGTAAAAAATATTAATGGAGGATATTAGGCCTCATTTTTGCAAAACACCATCAAGAGGGAGTCCATCCTGACAGCGTTACTAATAAAGAAATAGTGATTTTTCCCGCAGACAACTAGTTAATATTACAGAAAATATCTTTACGCTCGTTTTCCAAGTTTGGTAATCGCTATTTTGAGATGAGTCATTTTTTAAGGTTCACTTGTTACATCAATCGAACCAGTATTTTCATGGTTGAAATTACATTACAATCGCGTAATGTAATTTTATATTTAAGTACGTAGAAAGCATTCCATTGTTGTGAGTCATAACCATGTTTTGAGTAGTGGGATACTTGTTCCAATCTCGGAATATAAAAAGCTTTTATTGTTTTTTCTTGTCAAACAAGTTGGCAGCCCTGTCTCTCCCCAACCGGTTCGCCGTCACCTGGATATGGAAGGCGTGATGCTGAATTTACGATTCCCTCTCAGCCAATGGCATTATATCGCCAAAGGAAATTTATAAATAATCGGCATAAACATAGTGCCAGCCTCGCAACACCAGCCTTTTGTGGATGTCCTTAGAGGAGCTGCACCGTTAACAATGTGGAGTATCTGGTTGACGATGCGATATATTGTACGGATTTAATGCAGGAGACAAAAAGTAATATGAACATTATTTTTTCTTTTTTATTATATTTTCGTAGAAAGCAATCACTTTGTGGTTTGACAAATTTAATGAAATTTAATTGATAACTTTGCATCATCAGGGTACAAAATTAAACTAAACCCAAAATACAAAGTGTGCAGATATACTCGTATATACGTACAAAGGGAGAACACAATATAAAATGAAATAAGAGAATAGTGAGAAAACAATTGAATAACATTTAAATTATAACAAAGGAACTGAGAAAAAGAGACATATAAAATGAAATGAAAGAGATGATGCTTAGGTTAAGCGAAACTAGTCGGTCATAAAAAATAAAATAAAATCTGTGGTCGGATACAAAGTTATTATTTTAACATTGTTTTGATTAAAAACAGTTTTTCTGAAAAAGGTAGGACTATTCAGAATTGAAAACTTCATCGTGTTTAGTGACCAGATCTGAATAGTCTACTAATAGATACTTGCTAACCTTCCTTTTTTTCATGTCCTTCTCCACTCCCCCCAGTCTCACAACGTACCTCAAATGGGGATGCCATATGCCCACTGGCTCAGGTCAGTTGTTACTTTTAAAAGATGTTTGCCGATAGATCAGTCTACAAATACGTACGGTGCAGCTGCAATGGTTTCAATTAGGTTTGCGCACAACCGTTTTTGACAGGCATTATTAAAAAAAAACTTATTATTTAAGACGGAGGGACATTCCCAACTCGCGCAGTACCAACCGCCGAATTGATAGCTGATATCGCTTCTTCCGCAGGGATACGGGTGGATAGTACCGTTATCAAGCCTTGATTTAACTTTATACTACATTTGTAATGGTTACAATTTCAAGCTGGTCACATGAACTTTTTTGATGGAAAATGTCTACTTTATTACGTCGTAAATGTTTTGCATCAACGCCTAGTCCCCCTGTTATGTATGCGTGTAAACGTTTTCATATGACTGACCTGCCGTCAATTTATTGATATTGTATACACATAAAAATCCTTATAAATTTGATGGCAAAAACTGTCATTAATATACTCCGTAAAGTTTCATGTTTCAACGAACTCAATTTGTACAAAGTACAAGGACAGTGTAAGTGAAGCGTGGTTTTTTAAATCTTGTTCTGAAAAAGTTCTCAGACAAGAGATATGTTTGATATAGCTCGTTATAAGTGATAACTTTTTTAACGGAAATTGTGGTCAGATTAATTATCTTGTTTCACAGTAAAGTTGATAATTTTATCATTTTTCCAATAAACAAATTTGTTGAAGGTTATAAGAGTCATTAAGGGCCATTAACTCCGAATGGAATACAAATAACTAACTACCTATATTATAAGGAAAATATTTTTACCGAGTTGTCTATTTAATATCAAATGTATTGAATTTTAAGATTATTTTAATACTCTGATTTTGAAAATTTCCGTCCTGTGATAAAATACAATCAATCTTAAAACGGCTATAAAAATCCGAATGCAAACATCATTTCAGATTCACAAAACTTACAAAATATGTAAAGGCCGCCAAAAGAGGAATGGGCGAATAAACGATCATTTTTTTAGCACTGTGCCCACAATATCCATATAAGCGACGCCCCCGACTGCACAGAAAAGTTTGCACCTTTGTAAGAACATTTATAATAGTTATTTTTGCAACATTATTTTCTTACGTACAATCTAAGAAGGATATTTAATATAGGCAACGAAAAGTTCGCCGATATTAATATCGTCTAAGCGTTGTAGAGATTCTCAAAAACTCCACCTGCGTGTTTTTTAACACTAATTTTTTTTTTCATAAAAAACCCCAGTGAGCTCTGGCGTCAATATTGAACAGTTTTTTTCTCACCAAAATTTCTAGGTCAACGCAACTATTTTCAGCACGCCACTTCATTTCCGCCGTGGACTATAAAGATTTATCATTGGATACACACCTTATAATCTGTTACAGCTGCGATAAAGGTAAAACGTACTAAGACAAAATACTTTTTTTTTTAAATATCCTATAAACGTAATGGTTTTCGCTCGCGAATCCGTAGTAATAATAATAATTTTGAAAATACCTCAGGGGTATTTGCAACGAAAATATTAATTTTACAAATATTTTATGGTGTTTACATATTTAAAGATATTAGCGGTTTTTCTGAAAACCGGTATCGTTGTGATTTCACTTTTTTTCAGGGAAAAATCTGAAAACAAACATGAGGAATAAAAAAACATTTTTCGACCGTTTCAAATCAAATAGTGGATTTCAAGAAAATATTCTGGAAACTCCCTATAAATTTCACTACAGGTCAATGTTTTAGTCATGTATTGTTTGTTGATATTTGCACACATTGCATGTGTGAGAGCTTCATTTGAGAAAAAGAAGGTGATCACTTCGCTGTTCGCTGCAAAAGTAATGAAAATACATATCGTCGCTGGAAAGCCAAAAGGGCTGAAGCGACACTGGTAAAAAATGAGTTAAATATGCAGTATTGGTCAGTTTTTTTTCTGCATCGAATGCTCTAACTCTCGTTTGATTCTGAAGGATTTTGTGGCCCTTCAGCAATATTTTTACCATTTGGGAGAAAGCTTGACTCAAGCGACACAAGGTTCAATATTTTTTAATTGTTTTCTGTCATCTTTTAGAATTATTACTAGAAAAGAAATAACTAAAATGAAAAACTAAATGCAAAATATAATAAAAAAATGGTGTCATCTAGTTAACAATTGACAGATAGAAGATGAGTTACAAAGTGTATACATCCTTTACTGAAAAATATTATAAAATACTTATTTTACCTTCGATTAAACTGCTTATAAAGAAAACTCAACCCGAAAGAGATTGAGAACGGGTTTTACAGAATCCACAGTATTTGTAAATAGGTCAAAACTTGGTATGCTTCATATGGTAATCGCCTTCCTTCGCGATGTTCTAAATGCGATACTCTTGCTGCAACCGCCGACGCAGCGTTGCTTATATTTGTAACGTCATTGGTGTTTTGGTGAACTGAAGGAATCTTTTGCAGTACATTAAATAGTATTTTTACTACATGGTTTCACACTTTATATATATATTCATAGTTTACTCTATATTCCTGCCTGTATGTCCCACCTGCCAATGGTTCTGCCGGTGGGGAGGAGTATATTTCTCCTGAACAAAATCTCTTCCGATATCGACATATTCCACGTCAGTGAGGAGAGATTCAGAAATGAAATCTTATTGATTTTTGAAAGAACTCTCCTCATTGCCCCAATCATCATCACCACTACCTGTTTTTTTTTGTAAAGTTTTCTTATTTTTCTTGTCTTGCATATCTATATGGTAACTTAATTTGTATTTTTTTGCAAATATAAAATCTATTTTCTTATACGTATTAAATTAATAACAGTTGGTCATGTATAATTATTTTATCAGTACCATATACTTATTGAACAAATGAAAAATATAGAACAAACAATATGGCGTTTTGACTTTTTTGTCAGTTAAACTTAATTTTCCAAATATCCATAGCTCAAGATCGAAATGACGTTGTCAGCTTTAAATTCACCTTAAAATTCTCGATAGAAAAGCTGTGCAATTTTTATGACGCCAGAGCTTACAGTTCAACAGTTTTTGCTATTTCAGCACTCAGATGTTCTGCTTTAAAGTTAAGATAAACCTTCAAACCTGCCGAATATTTCTCACGTGTCGTTCTTCAAAGTTTTCCTAACATTCCCGACTCCTCTTTTTTATTATTGCAAACATTGAGATATATATATATATATATATATATATATATATATATATATATATATATATATATATATATATATATATATATATATATATATATATATATATATATATATATATATATATCTCAATGATTGCAAATGTGTTTTTCTGTTTCTTGTTACTAAATACCAAAAAATGATATTTATTTCTTTATAGGCAGGTACTTATTTTTGCGGCTAGGTAAATATAGTATAAACATCTAATATTTTAAGTTGGATACTTACTCTCGTGAGCCTTTCTGTTAGCTTGGTAAAGACCGTGTACAGATAATATTTTTATGAAGTTAGTTCTCCTTGTGAGGTATTATTTTAGCTAGGTAAATACGACATATTCATAATACAATTAGATAGGTTACTCTCGCGGGGCATTCTGTTAGTTGGGTGAAATCCATGCATAATCATTGTTGAACATAATGTTTGGAATGTAACATGACGTCTTCGGTTACATCAGGTATTCGTTTTTCAAATTTCCGCGTATCCATTACCAAAACTATGTGTATAATTATAATAAATATTAATTCAAACATTACATAATGGCGCGTTGCAAAATCTGCGACCTTCAATTGTATAATTGTGTACTGGGTGTAAAAATAACCAACGGGAAGATAATACATTTAATTATTTCAAATTAACGCATTATTAATCGGTGATTATTGAATGGGATAATATATTATAAAAACATTTTTTGTTTATTTATTTGGTGATATGACAGGTATGCGGAATAATTATTTAAGTTTTGGCTCCTTTGTGGTGTTTTATAATAATTCAAAACACAATTTTGCCATAAAAAAGTGTTCACGAAAGCATTATCGTTTTTTCATCAATTTTTCGAAAACGGTTGTTTTTCCTTGGTAGGTGGTGTTATGTGCCTCCCTACGCATCTTAGATCTAGCACCATCCAAATTTTCAAGTACCTATTATACGACCTTTGTAGCCACTTTGACAAACTAATGCTTGAAAATACCTAATCAAACAAAATTAAACTTTATTGCACAGTACATAAGTTTACAAATTATATATAATTTTTTCGTAAGAAGCAATCACATGGTGGTTGGACATAATATTAAATAAAAGAATACTTTGTTTTAAAACCACAGAATTAATTATGATGAAGGCCAACCGGTTTCGCTTGGATCAATAACTAAATTTATTAAACTAAATTTATAATAACTTAATTTATAAAGTTATTATATGTGCCCTGACGAAGCTTGATCCAAGCGAAACCGGTTGGCCTTCATCATAATAAATTCTGTGGTTTTAAAACAAAGTATTCTTTTATTTAAAATAAATTATATATACATCAATTTATTTACTAATATTTTTGATTTTGTAACACGATTCCTTCATTTACTCATGTTTTTAATTTATTATTATAAATATTTAGTTGAAGGGTGAATACTGGAAACTCCATTACTTGAGGACTGAACGCTGTTGGCACAAATAAAAATTGTTCAATGAAGCGCCGCTAGCAGTCCACAATGGAGTTCTTATACTATGTGTGATATAGTATAATAGTGAGGCATGGAACTGGTAGAGGAAGGATGAAAGTAGACTGAATGCTGTGGAAATGAGATCCCTGAGGCGTATGTGTGGTAAAACCATGTATGACCGTGTTAAAAATGTGGATATCTGGAAAGAATGCAAGACTGATGTAAGCGTAGTAAACAGGATCAATAAATGGACTCCTGGATGGTTTGGGGATGTAGAGCGAATAAACGAAGAAAAAAGTGTGAAAAGAATATATGATGCGAAAGTGAATGGAAGAAGAAGACATGGCAGGACCAAGTGAATCAAATACTTGAATCGGGTCATGTGAAGAGTCAGAATAACAGAAGAGTATGTATGAGAGACGATGTATGAATGTGAATGAAGCAAGGAGTGTGTGCCAAGACAGAGTTGTACGGCGGCCCGTCCCCTCTGCCTACCCCGTGCGGGGAAACGGCGTGATTGTTAGTCAGTTAGTTTATTTGAAAACATCATCTAATGTACATATTTAACATCAGATCTCCATTTGATGTTTTTAATAATAATATGAAAAATAGGCGCTGCTTAGCACCATAAACACCACAGTAATATACAATAAACGACAGGCAATAATATTGTTGTTTATTTAATGTTCAAGTACCTTTTGTCTACCTAGCTACGCGTTCTTATATTCATACAATATTACTTTTTAGACCAGTACCTTGTTAAATAATTACACTAATTACCAAAGAGCTCCGGACGAAAAGTTTATTATTATTTTTCTAAGAATCTAGAACCTTTTGTGGAAAAATAGCCTCTTGCAATGCAATTCAACAAATTACAGAATGACTAAACGTAAATGTGCATTTCTTTACGAGTTATTTCCGGACTTATGTAAGCATAGCATGATGGATTCATAATTTGTGTGGAGTTGAGGGGTTTCGTGCTTCACATGAAATGATAAAGCACCGAGTTAAATCATTACAATATTTTTTCTAACTCATACGTACATATTTTTAAGTGCTTCTTTGAAATTTGATAGACGCAATCTTATCTAATCTAAGTATGTTTTTTTTTACTACTTAATTGATATTTTGTTAAACGCATTTCTATTTGAAACCGTAAAATTGAATTTTAATGAAATAATAATATGAATTGTCAAGCATTTATTTTTATTTTGTTACGTTTGACTTTTTTCTTCTATCAAAGGTATTAATTAGAAGCTAATGATAGAGGCAGCTCCAGATCCACCATACGTTCAAACTGTGCAAAAAACATGGGCGCCATCTCTGAAAGGGCGCCGTGAAAATAGGGATCTTATTTAAATAATGTTCCCCAAATCATATAAAAAAATCCCTAGATCATTTATATTATCCACATCATGGGATAATTACGTTTTCTATTGCGCTTACAACATCACTGTTCATCAAACGACTATCGAAAATGTATGAAAAATGTTTTTTGTCACGGAATTTTTTACGTATTGCGTACTAGTTATTTGGACGTTAAGTCCGTTTTTCTATGGAGTGTTATACGTTAAAATTAAGAGAAGCAAAGTCTACAACCAATCACCGTGCCCGTTGTTTTTATACAGCAGTCAACATTAACCGTTAGAGATGGTACATATTTTTGTCACGGTGACATTGTACCGGTGACTTTGCGCTTATTTGGTTTTTCAGAATTTGTTTACAGTAATATTTTTTTGAGTTTATTTTTCAATCATGTGATATTTTAATAATACAAAACAAATATTATGAAATCCCACATCTACACTATCGTTTTTTTTTCTATAGCTATTAGTAACTGGTTCCAAAAGTAGTGACATCCCATTTTAGATGTTACATCCCTAAAACGCAGCTGTTCTGACGTAATATTGTAAATAGTCTAACTAACTAGTCTGAAAATAAACTCTAAAGATAGTTACTTTACAGTTCATTCTCATATAAACTCAGTACTTACTGCACAGGGCGCTAGATATCGTGGAACCGGTCCTGGATAGACGAACTTTTTTCATGTTGTGTGTCAGTGGCTTCATCATTGTTTGAGGGTTGAACATTCGGAGGGAGAAACAGCTGTCACCCGTTATAATACTAAACAAATAGATCTGTCCGAAATAATATGTTGTACCTACCTACTAATGAACCGTGAGCAATATAATTATATTATATGCGAAGGGGTTTTTTGGGTTTCGTAACCAACTAATTACCTAACCATCACGCCGTTTCTCCACAGGGGTAGGCAGAGAGGACGAACCGCCATACAACGCTGTCTTGGCACACACTCTTTGCTTCGTTCACATTCATACATACTCTTCTGTTATTCTGACTCTTCACATGACCCGACTAAAGTATTTGATTCACTTGATCGCGCCATGTCTTCCTCGGGCGTACCCGACTTCTTCTATTCACTTTCGCACCATATATTCGTTTCACACTTCTTTCTTCGTTCATTCCCTAAATTTTATTCAATGTTGTAAAAGGTGATGAATTGACTTACCTGTATTCATTTACGGCATTCTCGTTATTTCGCAACATGATTTACAGTCATTGGCGAGTCTAACAACTGTCACGTAATACACATTTAAATTTAAAATAAATTGTTAAAAAAATAAAATAAAAAGATGGTTATTGAAACTCGAGCAAGTCAAATCAAAGCCTGTAGAAATATTATATAAATATAAAGTTTTTTAAAGTAGTGAAATGATGACTGTATGAATTATGCAAAACTGGGTTTTTTACTGTTATTAATTATTTTATTAATATTTGATTAATTCGACACACCTAAGTTAAACACATTTTTTTAAATATTTCCTCGGATTGACTATCTTTACGATATATTTGATTTACCTGTTATCATAATATCTCTGAACACTGACACCGAGGAGAGATAGCGATACATTTATAAGTGTGGGTATGAGATAGTCACTAATCATCACTAGTTCATTCAGTGAAGTTGTCCCGACATAGTGCGTGTGGTGCATATACAAGTTATAAATGTGACTAAATATAATAAATCTGTAAGTACCACGTAAGCAATATTAAGCAAACATTTTTTCAATAATGCAGCCTTCGTATTAACAAGTTTTCTACCATTGATTAGCTTGTAAACGCTAATTAGGGTTACAATGTTGAATTTCATAGACCACCCTAATCGGCAGGAGTGTATCAAGTTTATGGCTCTAGGGCAATCAGGCACATCGCAACCCAATCAGGCGCATACGGTCACTATTGCAGGTGACTAGACGTTGTTACGGTTTAAACCTTAGCGCAATAACACACAAGAGAGCGCTGTAGAGGGAGCTGTGGTCAGTTTATACGAGGTTTGCCGGACTCGGCTAGACCAGGCTGGGCGTGGCTAGGACAAGGGCTAGGGTATTTATACATCCAGTCACAGCACATGTCAACATAATGTTTTTGTTTATTCGTATAACCACCTTTTCACAGTATTGTTTTAAAAAAATAAAAATGTAACCTAATAAATCGTTGAGTTATCTCAATTTATTTCGCGTATCATAACATATGGGTGGAGTCAACGGAGACGCGGAACACGAATTACATCCTAACAATCCTTTAAAGCGGTGTGATAATTCAGGAAAATTTGTTGTCTCTTTCTTTCTCATGGTGTACGACGTAAAAACCCGGAGAAAGTGATTTATCCCAAATCTGTATAGGTTGGCTAAAAAGAATTAGCGCTCTCTCCATATATTGTTACTTCAAGGTTTAAACGATGAGGTGCAGCGTGAAGTGTTATACAAAACATCCAGGAAGAATGTTTAAAATAACAAAAAATGAGTTTTTCAAACGCGTTAACATCTTAGTTGAATTGTTACTCCATTCGCCGCTAGATGAAACTTTGCATAAAATATTGACATCTTGAAAATACTTCTTATTTTCTAGTGCACGTCGTCGGGCTTGTAAAATATAATTGTATTAACTAAATGTTGTTTTCACCTCTTTAATCACACGTCACAACTTCAAAGTTGTAGCGTAAAATCTCGGTGACGTGTGAAACCAGTTTAACCTTATAAATATTTGCCCCGGTGTTTCGTTTTATACCGCTAGTTAGATGGGCGTGGCAACTTAAAAACCCCCTGTCCTACAACCCTCATCTTTAGATGAATTAAATAATGTAGATAGTAGATACGTTACTGGGACAACGCGCGTGACTGCACTAAACTAAGCCAACGTGGCATACCTGAGATTTATTGCGTTTAGTCTCGCACAAACATTCGTTTGACAAACAAGCTGTCACCAGCTGCCACAAACGCATCGCTGTAAGCTCTTTTCTGAGATAAAATGCCTTCCTGTGCTTTTGACAAGTGTAAAAATCATTCGGAAACAAAAAACAAATCTCGTGGAGTTTCTTTTCATGCGAAGTACACACAAATCACTTATTATTTCAATTAATAAAATTGTTCACAATCCAAATAGTATAGTGAGATAGCGAATGCAGAAATAAATAAGTGTGTGGAAGACAACCTAGCGACAGTACACGAGTACTTCGCTCGTAAGTTCGTTAGGGAAGAGAGGGCTTGTAACGCGGAGAATGTAACGCGGGTCGTTAATATAGCTATCTCATTCATACACACATATTCTGCTTGGTATGGCTATCCTTTTTATGCGTTATGAGATATCAGAGCGTGCCAAATTTATCGTTCAATTTGTATGAATGTGACGTGTCTTGTATTTTATGTCTATGCCCTCATCCCTAAAATTGGCGACAAAAGTATCGGAAGGAACCTTCGCACCTTTCTTTCCTCCGTGGTTGAATATCAGTGGATGTGTTAATCTCAGAGCAATAATATACCAGGAGGGATAGCTTTGCGAATCGGTGTAGTCAGGGTCGTTATTTTTTTCTTGACTCGGGCGTTGCTAGGGTTTTCATGGACACACCTTTTTACATCCATTCATAATGTTTTTGTTTATCTGTATAACCACTTTTTCAGTGTTGTTATAAGCAAAAATGTAAGACATAACCTAAAAAACCGTTGAGTTCTGTCTTGTTATGTCACATGGATGACGACCTGCATGGTCGAGTGGTAAGACGCTCGACTACGAATCCAGAGGTCGCGGGTACGAACCCGGCGTGCGGAAATAAATTGTATTTAATTAGTAGGTGTCGTAACACATTTAATTCATATAAAATCAAACATAGTATATTTGCGGCACGTTCCGGAGTGCTAGATACTCTTAGTATCGCCCTGGTGAAAGACCACCATTCAGAATTGAAACGTTGCTTGAAATGGTTTTAGCCGTGTTTGGTGACCAGATCTGAATAGCCAGGTATTTCACAACCTTCCCCTTTCTCATATCCTTCCCCTCCCCAGTACCTATAGCCTCACAACATAGCCCTTTTAGGGATGCCATAGTGTCACTGGCTCTAGACGGTTGGGAGCAGTTGAGACTCTTTTGCGGTATTCACGTAAAAAATAAAATAAAACAACAAAACGTAGTGGGCGGAGTCGCTAAAGGTGGGGGAGATGGAGACCATTCTCACATACCTAAAAACGGAGTTATATTGTGTGACAACTTGTCATGTCTCGTTCTCTCACGGTTTACGACGTAAAAACCCGGAGAAAGTAATTTATCGTAAATTTGTATAAGTTGGGAAAAAAATGTTTAGCTCTCCCTCCATATATATTTTTACTACAAGATGCGCTCGAATAAAATGTAAAAACTCCGCTCTTCTGTATTATAAACTTTTTACTAAATCAATGTCAAAACTTGTTATCAGTGCAAATCCTATATTGAGCGCCTGCACTTGACGTGTTAGCCTATCCCTTTTGTGTTGCATTTTACTGTTTGAGGTTTGGGCATGTAGAGCGAGTGAACGAAGAAAGGAGTGTGAAAAGAATATACGATGCGAAAGTGAATGGAAGAAGAAGTCGAGGACGCCCGAGGAAAACACGGGACTATCAAGTAAATCAAATACTTGAATCGGGTCATGCGAAGCGTTAGAATAACAGAAGAGTAGTATGTATGAGACGATTTATGAATGTGAATGAAGCAAGGAGTGTGTGCCAAGACAGAGTTGAATGGCAATCTGTCCTATCTGCCTACCCCTGCGGAGAAACGGCGTGATGGTTAGTTAGTTAAAAAAATAGTTCTATTTTGACAAACAGGCTTGAAGTGTGACCTTTGTGAACAAGAACCTTGATCCCAGTTCTCATGAAACCCTCAGATTTTAGATTGAAGACAACGAATAAGAAGGAACAAACAGTTTCGTCTACCTCATCTCTTCGCAGAAATAGGGACACAATATTCGACACTTGAGAAATCCGATAGTCAATAAAGATTTATTGTATGAAGTTTTCAAGTCGTTAGCGACACGTGAAAAAAAAAAAATATTACTCGTTTAAAGGCGACTTTAGACAGGTCCCCGCATTACCGTTGTATTCTTACATTTTATTTTATATTTGACAGTGAAGCATAGTTCCAACTTAGTTATTATAAAATATCTGTGTTTATTGCGATGCGTTGAGTGCATGTTCCAACGAACAATGCCTCACCTAACCTAACCCAACAATCGATTGACTCGCTGTGTCGCTGTGTCAACATGATGATTGTGTATTGTGTTCGTGCGACTTTTGCGTATTTAATGTTTTGCTTCAGACAAAAGATTTAAACTACAAACTACATGTCTAGGTACTCGCTATGTAGATATTATTAATCTATCCAGGCAACTTTAAGTATCAAATCAGTCAAAGCTCTCTCTGTTTTCGTGAAAAATAATCAACCAGATTTTAGATGCAGTCATTATTTAAGTTAGGAAGATAATTGCATTTTATATGGTTTCGCGGTTTCTCTTTTTAATTATAATTTAAGTCCCAACTGTCCGGAACCAGTCGGACTATGGCATTCCCAATCCAGGTATGTTGTGAGATTAAAATTAATAGGGAAGAAAAATAGACGGAGAACAGTAATGTTAAAAAATACCTGGCTATTCAGATCTAGTCACCAAACACGGCTAAAACCATTTGGTTTTCCCCCAGGGTGATACTGAGAGTATCTGCCACACTGGAACGTGCCAAAAATATACCATATATTATTTTACATGAATCAAATATGAAATTTTACGTAAATATATACGATGATATAGATATGACGAATATATTGATTAAATAAGATTTATTTGCACCCGCCGAGATTTTAGCCGTGACCTCTAAATTCGTAGTCGAGGATCTTAACCGCTCGACAGCTGATGTGTTCACAAATCTATCCATTGTTTTTATGGCAATACGAATGTTATAATAATTTTTTGTGACACTAATAAAACCTATGCATCAAAGTCAACGCCTAAAGCTATAGTTCATTGAATGCTGGAATTACAACGAAACATTAAATTTTATCTTTGATATCTGTCAAGTGACATTCGTCGGAAGTATTTCCACAGGTTTAAAAAAAAGTGATTAAAAAAGAACCTCGAGTATTTCCCATGGTCCAAAAAGTGACAAAACAGAACCATACCCAATTCTCACATCCAAACACTAACAGCTTTAATGTATCAAATGGAATGGGTTGGATCTTGAGTTCCGTCGTTAATGTCGTTTTTGAATATACCCTAAAACAATGTACGGCGGGCTTCATATTTTCAAGGATGAACTTATTTGTATAGTGCTCGGGCCCGCCCGGGAATTCCTCCTCAAAACGGGTTACTCTTACATCAACACCTTAGCTCGCGGCCAGGTTTAAATTTTTTGGTTTTTATATTTTGCATCAGACATCACACGCCTTCCTGAGTATAACAAGAAAATTTCTGGCTCTGTCTATAAAGATCGAAATGCACTCGCGAAGCTTTTTCATCGGTGGCCCAACTGAAATGTGAAGATGAACCAGAAATCAACGATTTAAATTCTTCCGCGGATCTTTTTTCAGATCTAGTTCTTCTTGCGCAACCGGTCGCCGACTTCTCCAGTCAACTAAAGTTAATGTCAATTAGTCCCAGTTGGTTACCGCCCCCCCGAATAACACCTCCAATTATTGCGGTGACAGGTATGAGGCATGTGTGGAAATCTGTTCTAACCTAACGGAATGAGGTAACCTTGTCGTACGAGAAATATGATCTGCTGCGCCATGTTTAGGCGGTGATCTAACTGGAGACAATAATCATGGCGTCAATGCTAATATTTGCGTCGATTATCTTAACGGCTTTATGGTACAGTTCTCAAGTCGTCGCGTCATCTTCTTGGGTTGTCAGCTTTAGCGCAGTACCTTGTGCATTATGTGCAGTTTCTAAACCTTCATCTCAAAATCGGATATAACGGCAGCGACAACAAAAAAGCGTGCTTTCATTATTCCCATTTAATTTATTGTTAATTGAAGAACGTGTCCGTATAAGAACAGGGTGTACGCATTGAGAACTTGATGTCGCACGAGCGAATACCTGGTCTATCCACTTCCGACGAGAATATGTTCTCGTTTTCTCCGTCGATTGTATGTCGTCTGATATAATTTAATAGCTCTAGATACCCGAGACTTATGACAATCCGATATCATTAATCACATAGAGGATTGCCATGGAGGGACAACGGGTGCCGTCTCTGCAGTTCCCTGACCGGTTCTGCCCGTTGTCATCGCCAGGTTACCGGTTCTTCACCCTGCTAATAACAAAGACCCTCGGAATGCCGGTTCTGATAAACCTCTTCCTAAAACGGTGCAAGAAACTAGCTGACATTCGCTGACTTAATGAATCTTGAGATTCCTTTGCGGTTTTATATGCCACTCTCGTAATGGTCCGGAATAAATTGATTTCATCTGCCCTATCGCCTATCGATCTGTAATCATGTCACATAGCTGGACTATGAAGTGCAATGTTTCCTTTCTTGTCCGGAGTTTTTCCAGGAAAGGTAATGTTTCATTGTGCTCTAAGTATTGGCAACCATCGTCCAACAAATCGAATAGTTAAATGTAGGTAATATGTGTTGAAATATGAAATTTTCTTTTTATCGTTTACATCCGCTTCAATATTATATGCTCTAGCTTTTAAAGTTGTTACTCGGAATACAACGTCATAAAAGCGAATTATCTCCTTTTCTTAGGATTAAACCATGATAATTTCATTTGACAATTGTCCATATCTAATCATATTTTTAATTTTATCAATATTTTTAATCAATCAATCGTTTTTTTGTACATGCCAGTTGATTTTTATCCAAGCCCCACTTAAAACGATTTCATTTCATGAAGACCTCCGTGGTCGAGCGGTAAGGATCCTCGACTGCGAATAAAGAGGCCGCCAATTATAATCCCGGCGTGTGCAAATATATTTAGTGTTATTTTACATTCAATTACTAGATAGCATCTTTGTGGAATGTTTCAAAGTGGTAGATACTCTCAGTATCGCCCTGGTGAAAGACCACCATTCAGAATCGAAACTTTGCTTGAAATGACTTTAGTCGTGTTTGGTGACCAGATTTGAATACTCTCCAGTACTTCCCAACCTTTCTCTTCCCTGTCTTCTTCTATTAGTTCCACTGGCTCCGGACAGATGGGAGCACTTGGGACTGTTGCACGTTTTTCACATAATCGGATTATGTTATTATTATGTCCTAGTGGAAAGTTGAAAGCAGACTGCGACACGCAGTTGGGAAACCTTACCGTTCTGTTTTTAGCGGGCTTTCGGTTGCAGCGTCTGCGCAGACCGTTTGCGCATTACAAGACTAGACGTCTGAGAAAGCATTGCGGTATTAAGGAAATGGAAGTAGATTAATCAAAGTCGTGCTCGCTAATGATGAAACCTTTAGCTACGATAAAAGGCCAGTGGTTTCCGAGGGACTAGCTATTCGACACGACGAGGAGAGATTGATACCTGGTACGTACGAGTATGTGATACCTCACCTTATTTTCACCGTGTGTCGTGAAGTTTTAGAATCTAGCACCTCAGAACGAGAACGAACCCAGCAATAACTTTGAGCGAAGTAACACCAGCTGTGTACATACGGAATATCATTATTTCTCTGGTGCAATGCATGCTCGTACGATAGCAAAAGTCAGCGTTTATTGCGAGGAGAGTGACCTGTGAATTATCACCGACAGCAACTCTGTTGTGTTTCGGTATCTTCTTTAATTTATTATGTCAATAAATATTTCAATTGCTATTCCGGCAGTTCTGGAAAATAAATTATAAAACGCTTTCTCGGAGCAATTTCATTTCCAGTTACTGATAAATTTCGTACATTCGCAATACTTGTTCTTATAACATGCAACAAAGTATGACCCGCCTAGTATTGATTCAAATGCCCAATTTTTTATTAATCAATTGGGATGCTCAATGGACCCTGGAGTACTCTGTCCCGTGAGTTTTGGAAACTTTATATTATGAGCAATATTTGTAAAAGTTAAACATAAGATCTGCTACAATAATGATTGCAAGACGCATTTGTATATCTTAAAAATCAAAACAACAATAATTAGGGCACATATATTGATCCTTGGGGTACACCCTCCCACGAGTACACTTGGTAAGGTATGACATGTTCGCCATTGGCACATCTGTTAAGTATTCTGCTCGTGGACCGAATTCAATAGATTCTTCGTGATTAATCATTCCGCGAAAAGCTTACGGACTTCCGGGCCCGGATAGGAAACGTAATAAATTTTTACATCACAAAAGCCAGGTGTCTATTTTTGCTATAGACTTAGATTAAATTCATGGAGGTATTGTGTCTCGTGCACTTTGGCCATGATAACTGACTTAATTATTAAGAGGAAACCCGAGTATCGAATCTTTATAGGATGTACAAAAAAATTAGTACGGGCTTATAAAAAATAATTATTTTGAGAAATTTCTATGTTTTGAAGAGGTGTTTTAAGAATGATGACATAATAAAAATATTTATCTCACTTGAGTATTTGTTGCGTGAATTTTTAACTTACTTGTTTTTTTTGAAGATTAGGAGGTGAGTCGCTTTGTGAAATGTTGTCATTTTCATCTAGATCTTCTTCTCCGAGATGATATAATAGTGTTTTTTCATAAGTTTGAAAAATGGTGGGCGTAATCGGTGACACATTGCTGAAATAGAAAAATACGTGCGTACGATTTACAAGAGATGCAAACAATGTGCACCCGTCTAAATGGCTATATAATTTGCGTGACTATTTCGTATAATTTATCATATGTTTTTCAAATTATATTTAATAAACCTATACTTTTGTTACGAAATATCGCGAATACGGTCTTGACAACTGGTGAGTTTTGTATAAGATTTTTAGAGGTAAATTATATCTGTCGAAATAGTTATAAAATGTGTTATTCTCATAAACATTGACAACTAATTTTAATGATCTGTAAAAAACTTTTATAATTTCGCTTATTAATTTATGCAATTCTCACAAAGTTAAATGGTAGGACTCCTAATTAATATTTCGTACCTGCTCAGCTAACCGTGTATATGACACGGTTAGCTAATAACTCATAGAGCCTACGCGCTGTAACGTAGTACTGGGCGTTAAATATAATTCGAAAAAACGCCAACGCCGTTATCGTTGGCGATTGTTAACTGTTAAATATAACCGTTGAAAATAACGCCGACGTTGACTATTTTTTGGTAAACTACCAATATACTATATTTTCTAAATTACATATAAGTACACAAAGCGTCCTTGAGGTGATTTTCCCACGAAAACGGTGCTATAAAATGTATCCATTTATTATTATTATTAAGTTTAGACGTTGAATTATATGAGCTAATAATGCAAATACAAAGTAAAAAAGTAAAATAATATATTGCGTCGTATTGTCTACTAAAACTTAATTTATTTGCTTACTCGGTATTTGCACTTTGGCCGTGAAACAAAATATAAACATTAGACAACTACACTATTGATCGTATTCTTCAATTCACAAAAACACATCGAATGCACGCGCGACGAGTAAAAAACGCGCCAAAACAAGTAGGAGATTGACATAAAACTAACTAGCAAAAATAATGAATAACGAGCCTATTGGTTTTAATAATAATAATCCCCTGTTGTAAAATAACAGCTCGATGAAAAGACATTGTCGTTATAATATATCTAGCTGTTATATATGTTTTACTTATCATTATTTTCGTCACTTGATTCTAGGCGCTACGTATCGGCCGTTTCGGATAAGAAAGTCCACAGATATGTTTAGTAAGAAGAAATATGTCCAAAAGATTATTCCAAACTACGTATAATATTGTGCACGGCGCACACACTCTTTACACCTTTTAAAGAATAAAATAATAGGTACATGACAATGTGATGCGTCGTTATAATGTAACTAGCTGTTAGATATATTTGCCTTGTCATTATTTTCGTCGCTTGATTCTAGGCGCTACGTATCGGCCGTTTCGGATAGGAAAGTCCACAGATATGTTTAGTAAGAAGAAATATATCCAAAAGATTATTCCAAACTACGTATAATATTGTGCACGGCGCACACACTCTTTACACCTTTTTAAAGAATAAAATAATAGGTACATGACAATGTGATGCGTCGTTATAATGTAACTAGCTGTTAGATATATTTGCCTTGTCATTATTTTCGTCGCTTGATTCTAGGCGCTACGTATCGGCCGTTTCGGATAGGAAAGTCCACAGATATGTTTAGTAAGAAAAATATATCCAAAAGATTATTCCAAACTACGTATAATATTGTGCACGGCGCACACACTCTTTACACCTTTTTAAAGAATAAAATAATAGGTACATGACAATGTGATGCGTCGTTATAATGTAACTAGCTGTTAGATATATTTGCCTTGTCATTATTTTCGTCGCTTGATTCTAGGCGCTACGTATCGGCCGTTTCGGATAGGAAAGTTCACAGAGATGTCTAGTTAGAAGAAGTATAACCAAAAGATTATTCCAAACTACGTATAATATTGTCGACGACGCACACACTCTTTACACCTTTTTAAAGACTAAAATAATAGGTACATGACAATACGAGGCGTCGTTATAATATATCTAGCTGTTAGATATTTTGGTGACATTCGGAGAATTATACATAACAGTTACATTTTAGGTGCCGTCATTATTTTACCTAGCCATTATTTTATTCGCTTGACTCTTGGAGCTACGTATCGCGCGTTTCGGATAGGATATTCCACTAAAACGTTTAGTAAGAAAGTATAAAAAGATACACATAATGTCGCTTACGATGCATAAACTCTTACACCTTTTTGTTTACTTGGCGCTAACGCTAATACAATAATAAGAGCGTCGAAGAATATTCGTATGTAGGTACTAATATTTTTAGTAATAATATCTAACTGTTAGCGCAAATTTTCGTCAATAGCGTTAGACGTTGGCGGCATCTAGCTGTTATTTCTAACAGCTAGATATATTTTGATACAGTACTACTGTAACGGTTGGTTATTAAAAAAAAGTTTCCTGCTGCTTGGCCCCTTAGATCGAGTGCTGTCAAGGCTGTGTCATATCACTTTTGAAGTTATTCCTAAAAAATTATGAAAGCTGACAGCACTGTGTATTTTATTTATAACTTATGCTGTATTAGCATCCTGTGGTGTCTCTACACAAAAAAACAGTTTTTTTGGTCAATTTGTTTTATTATTTCTGAAGGAATAAAACCGGGTTTTAGAGCTATACAAAGTAGGAAATGAAGACGGTTTGAAACTCTAAATAGATTTATTTTGTTTAATGTGTTTATAGATAACAATGAAAACCATTTATGTTGTTTACAAAGTGGTTGGAGTTATCGCACTATTGACCACAATTCTCAAATAAATATGATTTAAAAAGATTCCTAGAAAACAACTACAAAAGGCTGCGACAGCTCTACGTCATTTGCTTTTAAAATACCAAAGCAACTCCCTTCCCACTCTCTACCTCCCACTTTGTTCCGCGAAAGACAATACAATATATTTAATTTTCACCAAAAAGGCTATTAAAATTTTCAAATTAATTCTTTCGAGGCGACTCCACAGTCCACAGTCCACGGTCCACAGTAGTCGGGAATCATATTTCATTTTTATATCTCCGACATTGCGCACCATCGCAATGAAAATACCTTCGCAGTAAACCAGGCAGCAGTTACTATGCTGGGAGAGTTGGGACGTGATGCAATCGATACGCTTTGACGGCGTTACGTCAATACTACCAATTATGAAGTACACGCTAACAAATCACTATCGCACGGGCTCGAGAGATCGCCGTCCCGGCCCTAGGAGGTCCTAGTCTCAGTGCTGCCAACTTCGAGCTACCGCTGCTGGTTCAATAGAACTGGGTCAATTCTTTCATCTAAATACATGCATAGATTTTGATTTTAACGTAATCTAGGGTTCAAGATTTATTCTGCAAAACATGTAGGTACGTGACACTTCGAAATACTCGTAATATCGAAGTGGCGAATAATTTTACGAAATGATTTTAATAGGCAGTTTAAAGTTTTCAGGTTTTTTTGTAATAAATATTATCAAATTAATTTAAAAAAATAAAAAATATTATTATAATTTATTTTTTTTCGTAGAAAGCAACCACTCTGTGGTTTGACATATAAAAATAAATGAAAAATAACTAATTTCTTATTATCCGTCTCTTTCTCTCTGTTCCTTTGTTATAATTAAAATGTTATTCTATTGTTTTCTCACTGTTCTCTTATTTTCTTTTATATTGTGATCTCCCTCTCAATGTATATAAAACCGCACATTTTGTATTTTTTTGATTAGTTTAATTTTGTACCCTGATGATGCTTAGGCTAAACGAAACCGGTCGGTCATAAAAATAAAAATAATATCCGTGGTCTTATACCAAGTTATTTTTTCATTTCTTTAATAAACATAAAATAATAAACATTTCTTTAATAAACATAATAAAAAATATCAACATATTTCACTTTGTTAAAGTTTTCTCTTCTGAAATAGTATCTCTCTTACATCAGTGGGTACACCCCACAGTAAATGAATGTTTTTTAATTTAATTTATTTTTGTTCTTTCCACGATCATCATATTTAAGTGATTTCCTGAAGTGCCTTTGTACATAGTTTACTAAGAAATATATAGTAACAAGTTTTTTTCATGCGTTTGACATTTAGATAGGTCGATGTATCGGGTCCAAGGAAGCAACAAGTAAAGGTTAATAATATTGGTCTTTACACGGTTAATTATTATTCAATATTTCGTCATTAGTTTTTTTTAAATATTGCTAATATGATAGTTTTTTTAAATTAAAACACGTATTTATCTTCAAAACAAAGTAATTATTTGTTTTTTCCTCCCTTTCAACCACAATAAAACAAAGTTATTATTTGTTTTTTCCTCCTTTTCAACCCCAATAAAAGAAAGTTATTATTTGTTTTTTCCTCCTTTTCAACCCCAATAAAACAAAGTTAGTATTTGTTTTTTCCTCCTTTTCAACCACAATAAAACAGATAAGTGAAAGAAAACACGCAGGTAAATAGTAGCAAATCTTTTGGTTTTTACACGATACGAGCATAACGATAGTGAACTAATAATCAATTAAATTGTTAACGCGTTTGGGAAAAATATGAAAAAAGATATATAAGAGAACACAACTTCGATTTGAGTATCTTCAATCAGCATTACTTTTAATGTTGTTAATGGTGAATAATCTTAATAATTATAAATTGCGACTGTTTTTTTTGGCTTCCTTAAAAACGCATTCGTACAATCACTAACCTAAATTTAAGGCTTTAGCCAAGCTTTTACATCTGATATGAAGTATCTGAACGAAAAATCTCGCTTTAATCAGTTATACGTTTAAGCTACATGTCCGCACTTTAAATTTTGTGTTAATTAAAAAATCCGGGTCGCCAGAGTGCCAGGTTGAGAACAAATATTGTCTTTGTGAAAAGTCATCAAAAATCCCGCTACTGGCAACGGGATATTAGTATCTGTTGCTTGTGCAAGTTTGCGACGCTTGCAATGATCGTAAACCAATGGCTATTTATTGATATGTCCTCATTTTGTGGAAGATATCCACTCCAGTAGTTGATGCACAGACGTATTTATTGCTGACCAGATAAATCCACTTGAAATAATGCACCAATTAAGCGCTTGCGAAATGTGCGGGGTCTGTTGTGACAACTGCTTTGCCGAACATTCAAATAAGGAATCAATTGATTCCTAATTCAAATATGTTTTTATTTAAACTGACGGGCCGATAATCGAAATGATGATGAAGTCGAAAAATGTCGAAAAATGTAAATGGCGCTAATCGTCGATTTGGTTGTCAGTCAAATGTGACGGAGTTTGGAACACCCCAACCTAAATAATTCATTTTGACGGATGGTTTGATCGCCTAAAGCTGGATTCACACCAACGTCCGGATCCGCTCAGTGACGATATTGTTCCGCATGAGAACTTATTGATATGGTATGAATACCAATCAAGGAGTATGTGCCAAGACTTCCTTCCTTCCTCTCCCACGACCTTCAGCCTCACAACATACCCTTATTGGGTATGCCATAGTCTCACTGGCTCTAGACGGTTGGGAGCAGTTGAGACTCTTGTGCGGTATTCACGTAAAAAAAAAAAAAAGACAAAGTTGTGTGGCAGTATATCCTTCTGCCTACCCTTGTGATAATTAACTACTTAGTTAGTCAAATAATTATTTTGATGTGTAAAAATACATACATCGCAGATTTTTTTTTATTAAAAACCATTTTATAATTATTACAAGTATTATTTAGTGATATAAAAATGGTTTTCAATAAAAAAAATCTGCGATGTAAGTATTTTTACACATCAAAATAATTATTTAACTAACTAAGTAGTTAAATATCACAAGGGTGGGCAGAAGGATATACTGCCACACAACTTTGTCTTGGCACATACTCCTTGATTGATATTCATACCATATCAATAAGCTCTCATGCGGAACAATATCGTCACTGAGCAGATCCGGACGTTGGTGTGAATCTACCATTAGGCTTTGGATTTACCCGGACCGTATTATTTGTTGCCAATTGTGTGGCGATACACGTAGGTAATTTGTATATGGTAACCGCTCTATTTATTCTTTTCACAGCCTGGCAAGGTTGTTCCATTAAAACCGCACGAAAAGTTTGAACCGACAATGAGGGAACTCCCACGCAGACGAATGACGGCGCTTGCGTGAGCCGAAAATAGTGATTGCACATTTTTTCTGAATAACCGAGTTCGGCTGAAAACATTGAAAACGCAACGGAAATACTTACAAATACATCTAAATAAACACGTTGTAAATGGGAAATTCGTACTTGCAATGACCGAGTTTATTCCTGGTCATTTAAGAATAGTTTCAACATATCTAGGAAATTATAATAGAACAAACAGGTCACGGTGAAAGAGAGTGATACAAATTTTAATTTCAAAAGTTGTTTGAATTTTGTTCGGAACAGTCTGCGTGCTGTGACGTTTTTTCGATATTCACGTTTTTATAACTAAAGTTTTAGTTGACACTTTTAAAGATATTTCTTTCAGTCGTTTTCTTAAAAATGGTAAAACGTATCTATTTTACCATTACCTTGTCATTCGATGCACTCAATATTTAAGTTATGAAAAAGAATATAAGTAGGTTGTTCAAATGTGCAAAAAATCTTACACATTTGAACAGCCTTGGGTGGTGCAGAATATAATTTCGAAATCTGTGCAGAATTGCATTTGTATGTCTTGTCCATCGAGTATACTGTAAAACGTAGGCACATATTGATGAAATCTCAATTAACCACAATAATGATTCAGCACTTCTGAGTAAGGTCTGCCATTGGCATCGATTCGCAACTGTGCTTTCCCCGCAGTTCCTTGAAATTTCACAAAGACGTGCATTATTGACCAATCGCCGGTTCACAATTCTGATCAGGTCTAAGTTTTTTATGTGATTACCGCACAAGAGCGCTAAATACACGGAGCCAGTGGTACTATGGCACTGAAGAGATAAACCGACAGAAGCGTGTTGTGGGCGTGTCCATCTGCCCGAAGTAAGCTTGATTTTTAGTTTTGCTGAATTGAAGGCCTAGGAGTCGAAAAAACTTTTGTAAATTTACGCCATCAGTTTTATTTCAAATGGTGTAGCATGAAGTGAGGCTAGGGGAGTGGAAAGAGATGGGGAAGAGGAAGGTTGGGAAGTACGTCGCTATTCAGATCTCAGTCAATAAGAACATCTAATGCCATTTCAAACAACGTTTTGATTCTGAATGGTGGTCCCCCCAATGGTGATATTAAAAGTATTTATAACTCTGGAACGTGCTGCAAAGATACAGTATACAATATGTATATAATGTATTATAATATGTCTAATAATACATTAACAACATTTAAATTGCCCAAGTCACGACTTGACCCCAGCAACCTCTGACTGGAGCCAAAGAGCTTATCGCTCTGTCACGGAGGTCGTCATTGGCGCCCTGTGCCCGAATCAGCCTTACGCAACATGCCGTCAGATTGTTGATCGACACCCGCATTGTTATGTAAAGACATGTTTGAGGTTAATGTCAACAGGAAGGTATTAGGGATGAAGCCCCAAAATGGCGACAAAGCCAGACTTTTGGCTGGCAAATTCATGTTGATATTTCATCATGCTTCTCAGGAAATTCAAATGTCGGATCGTGCCTCTTGCGTCCGGTTTCTCGGTATATATAAAAATACCGAAACGACCGAATTATTTACGTTAATTCTTATACTTATCCACGGTAGGGGGTATTTCACAACCTTTGAGTAAACTGTCGAGTAGCGTGTATTATCTGTATCACCACCCCTGAGTAACGCTACCCGTCAAGTAAATGTCTGTTTTTATAGCCATCTTGACCGTATGATGCTATGATTTAAGTTCTTTCGTGAAGAAATACTCCCTCAGTGTGAGCTTTGTTGGTATATCACACACTGAGTGAAAAACTGTTCTCAGTGTTTATAACTAAATCTCCTGTCAACGAAAAACAACTGTATTTGTCGTATTCTTGATTGTGTACAAAAAAAAGTGAATTTATAACTTCTACTATAACTATGTAATATCTGATTTATACTCCTGGTCTAAGCACAATCAAATTCTTCTAATAGAAAGAGTAGTATGAAATTCATTGATTCTTGTTTTATGAAACATAATTACTTCCATGTAAACATTTTTTTAAAGAACAAAACACATGCCAAATACAAATACAACCTTATAATAAATGTTTACTCTTCTACAGTTTTACTCACAAAATTTAATAATTTATTTTACGTCACCTAATTCCGTGGGCTGTGTCTGATTCATCTACATGCCAATTTGCTATTTGAATTGATTGATTACTGTTCCATATAATATTTAAGAACAATAAGTTAAGGTGTTTTTTTCTTCTGTTTCTAGATCTTTTGTGCTGCCACAGGACCTATCGACCTCAGTACTCGCACTGCAGTTTTTACTAATTGAAAGCAGAGGTGATTATAGTTGATTTAAACCTTTCTTCTAATGCAATATTAATCTGAATTTATTTTGAGTTACCAACACCGTACTGAAATTAAAATCAATTGTAAATTACAGATCAATTTTTTGTCATGGCACTGTACAGTCACGAAGTGTCGTTAGAGTTAATTGAAAGTATGTAATACAAAGCACGACAGAAAAAAAAAACTGTTCTCGGGGTCCAAAATCGAACGATGTCATTGATTACGAACTTGCGCGATGTTATTATATATCACTTTTTCGGAAAGGAAGCTTTCACGCATACAGTAATGTATACAATACATTAGGCGAAAAAAATGACCTGTACTTTATTTTCGTGTATATATGGCAAGTGTCCATGATGGATGGATGGCAAACAGTCAGTAGCTCCTAGGAATTTTATGCAGTATACACATCATATTTTGTTAGTCATTTTACCAGATACTGTAATTACTGTTTTCGAAAATGATATCTTCTCCGTGAACAGATGATAGTACACACACGAGTCGCACAATGTGATTAATTATTTATTAAAATAACCATGCGTAATGTCTATGAATGGCATCTGATAACACTATAAAAATTGTCATGACATTAGTAATAGAAAATCAATAATATAATCATTGATGTTCCCACACAGGGACAAATATTGTACACGTCTCGTCATCTTTCGATGGCATTTGTAACTGAATGGTCTACGCATTTAACTTTGATTCTGGAGGTTGCGGGTGAGGTTTCGATCGCAAGACAAAAATATAATACCACGATATTTTACATAAAAAAATTTGGGTTCTGCATGTCTATGTTTATGGGTTTTAGTTATGTTGATTCTAAGTTAGTTATCAACAATGGATTTACAGATCAGGGGTCAGGTATCGAATCACAATTTTTCATTTAAATCACAATACAAGATTCTAGAAATCAAAACAGACTTGTCACAATTCAGATAATATTTATATATTATAATATATTAGAGAAGAAACACATTTGATCAATATTTTGCTGATGGGCTTGATTCGAATCTAGATCATCTGAGTGATATTCCATGACGACATTAACGTTATTTTATAGGTATAAATAAGAGTGAATAGTTAAATCTACGTACTCAAAGAGATTAGACTATTATTATTATGTGTAATAGTACCCATGACAATTTTACTATCTGAGTTGAAGGGAAATTATTCTATGAGTTTCGAACTGACAGATGATTATGTCGCTAGAGATTGACTTAGTTATATGTTTAATTAATACTAATATTTTTTGCATTCTATGTTGTTTTTATGCGGGTTTCGCGGGTCTTCCTCAGGGTTCCGTATTAGGGCCACTATGCGGGCTGTACTCATTGTAGCAAATATTTAAATGATTTTATAGGTTAGGTACATACTCATCCTTAAATCGGTTTGTTTTTGAAATAGCGCGATGAATAACACACCACCATAGTAAATATTATGTTTGTTAAGATTAGAAAGATAACAGAGGAAGTGAGCTATGGAAGATTGCGTTGAAATTGTCAATGTCTGTGAAGGCATACTCGTAGATATCAGTTTTCTGAAGAAAAAAAAAAGTGTTTCAATTTAACGCCTTTTAGTACGATATACATTAATTAAACTAAAACGTTGATTGGTGGCTTCTCACCAAGGCGAATGAAAGTATAGTATGCTCTGCGAAAAAACTCTAAAGTTGAATACATTTTATTTGTGGTCTGCGTGGTTTTGAACCCGCGACCTTTGGGCACAGAGCTTTACCCCATCTTACCGCTTTGTCACGGAGGTCTTATAAAACCATGTCGTCATTGTTAACCTAAACTACAGTAACCGCCAATAATTACATTTTATAGCAGCGGTTAAAAAATATCTAACTTGGGCAAAAAAACTGGCAAAGACAATACATAAGGCATTGAGGTATATAACTTTTTTTTAAATAGTGGATTTAAGTTAAAAAAAGAGTGTATTATTAAAACGGAGTTCCACTCCGAATTGACAGTTTCAAAATTAGAAATACCATAAGGTCTTATTACAGGACCCAGTGAGACCCGAAAAAAATCCCACGAAATAGATTCCACTTATAATATAATAGGTAGTGAGAGTTACAACAATATCGCTTCCCTATGACGAATGAAACGTCACTAGTCTGGATTAGTCTGAATTAGTTCAGGAATAAATTACCATTATCATTATACTAATTGTACAGGTATAATTTATTATTGTGTAGGAGAGAAATGCTGATGACTTGCGTGTTGTAATTTTGGCAAGGATTACGTTATTTTCTCGTGAATTTTTTCAATCTTTATAATGTGAGGACACTGTTTCGAGACACTATCGTGTTTGAGTTCATTCGTAATCGGACACTGGTTCCTGACGGTCGCGTTCGCACTAGTCATATCGAATTTCGTCTCGATCGGGTAACACTAGCACAACATCAATAATACAACTTGATTATTCAAATCAAATCGAGTGGTTAGTAACAAACACTGGGAGATTCGCGACTTTAACGATTGTATAGTAAATGTGCGAGTGAAGTTTGTGCCTTAATCAATGTGCGTATACATTTTTGTTGATTATTTAAAAATACATTCAGTGAGACTTATCATTTCGCTGTTTACTTTTTATGTAAATTTTATTGCTTAGGTTTACTTAAATTTTAATATATGTAGATCGAATAGTAATTATTAACGAAACTGAATTTATATTTTAATTGACTTCCCAAATTATACCAAATCGATAGAACGATAGGAATTTAAATGTTTATTTGAAAATCCTGGGTTGTAATTATAGCAAATTTAATTCTTTAGAGTGGGTTTATTAAATTAAAGTTTTAATAGCAACAAAATTCCTTTATGAATCAATTTGTTTTATAAGAAACATATTTCCTTAAATAACATTATTTGAAGAACACTCAATCGATATGTTTATCGGTATAATTGTCATGAAATATTACCACAAATATTGAATTCTGTTTTCCAATTGTTTTTTGTTAAATTGACGAAATGTCACTTGTTAATGACAAGTTGATACGACAAATTAAATCTTAAAAAAAACAAATTTATATTTTCATTTCTATTAATATTCAAATGAAGGTACGCTAGAAGTGACGTCATCTTTAATCACACCAACCTTGTTCTTTGAGCTTTGATTGTCATACAAGTTCGTAACTGACCAAAATTATTGGGAAACAAGAATAATTGATAACAGATTCAAAATACACGATCATTTTTAAGCATGTTAATTCCGTCAAGATAATTTTTTTTAAATGTATGAAAACACCACCATGCGCTAAAAACATGATTTAATACCCTCGGAAAAAGGCTCGAATAATGATTTTCCTATCAAAACGTTTCGGGCAGAAGTCATCCCTCACAGTTTATTGTAATTGTCTCTCATGCATTGTTAATCATAACTAAATAGATAAATTAGAATTTAAATACAGGTAGATACATAAATCGCAAACAAATGATACGCAAACATACTATAATAATCAAAACATTATTTAAGAAAAACAATTTCTTCATATATATACTTACGAATTAACGAATTAAACGAAACGAAGGCACGTCGAACTTTATTTAAAGATTAATTATATTAAAAGTGACTATCATATTCGCTGTGCAAATTTGATTAGAAATAATATTTTATAGAAGTGCAATAATTAATAACCAGTGATTCCCATGTGCAATTGGATTTATTAGTAATTTTCGCATAAACTGGTTAGTATTAAACCTTGCTTTCTTAATGCACTTTATTGCATGAACTCTAAATATATAATATGTTTTCACATTGTACTCTTGTTCGCCTTAAAATTGAACGATGATACCGCATTGCGAATCACACCATACTTTAAAATAACCTGTTTGCTTTGTTTTCGCATAGTTTGGAAACCTCAGAATTTTCAAAACACGGTTGGTATTCGTAAATACGGCAAAATTCTCGGAGAACGCTTGTTTGTAAAAACCCAGCATTTAAAAGGAATACAAATATCGTGATTGTATGGATTGTGTAAAACAGCCTACAGAAATAATATGCCGTTCGTATTTCTGGGAAACTGGTGTAAAGTATTTAATTCCCTGACGTATCCGTGTTCTCGGTAGACTTTAGTGCGTTGATAAAACTGGGTTATTGAGATAAGGATGCAATTTTATCCTAATGTTTGCCTACTCTTTCGTTTGGCATTATTATTTCTATATTGATGTGAGTACGGGGGAGGGTGGTCTATGACGCATCTCATACATATTTTTTTAAATTTAGTGATTCGACAATTCTACTCTGGAATTAAATGCAAATAATTATTACTGCTTCCCAAATATATCTGTATTATTTTGTAAGAATGACAGTTACAAGTTCGACAAGGTTGTCATTGAGTGTTTGGAGATGTTTCCTAGTTTTTTTTAAATTTTTTATTTTATTATTGTACAACAGATATAAACCCAATAACAGTACAATGGAACAACAAGTAAGCAATTTCAAATTATAAAATTTTTAAATTATAAGTTTTTTGAACTTTTGTAAATTATCTGAAAATATATCAATATATAAATATATATATGATGTATTTACCAGAATTATACCACTTGTCATGCTATGCTGAGCCAAAACATCTGTCCGACCATAGGGTATTCTGAACATTGCATGATTTCTGCTGCGACAGTATTTTTCTGGTACGAATAAGCAGTAGCATGCCAAGAGGTATGGATAGTCGATTAAGTGATTTATAATTTTAAAGCCTATTGTCATGAGACCAGCATTGCGCCTAGTCTCTAAGCTTTGATAATGTGTCTCCTCGAGTAGTTCCATGTGATGCATGAACATAGGGTATGTTCCGTGCGAACGCATGTACACATACCTGAAGATTTTTTTTTAATCTGTTCCAACATATTTATGTATTTGGCTTGATGTGGAGCCCAGACAGTGCTAGCGTACTCCAACTTGCTTCTGATCACTCCAATGAAGCGGGCTGTCATCGCATTTGTGTTATTAAACTCTTTTTACCTTCTGATTACAAAACCAAGAAGTTTATAACAGTTTCACAGTGTGGCTTCCCATTCGCATCGATATAGATTTTACGACAATTTCGGTAATTTGGAATCGTTCCTGAGCCCGACTGCAAATCACCAACGAACAAACAACAACTCACGTCGACTTGACACGGTTAATTTAGTCGATGTGAACTGTCATTTCGTGATTGGCGAGCTGCAGTCGGGCTCGGGAACGATTTCAAATTACCGAAATTGTCGATAAAATCTATATCGATGTTTGGTGCTAGCGCCCCACAAGTATCTGAGCTTTTTTCCTTCGTGGCGGGACATTGGTACCATAAGCTTTATATTCATACGGCTCTTGATGCTTTCCACTCCCAACAGTAACAGGTAGTCACCGCAATGACACATTCACTATATAATATATTAAATTTGTTGTAGTGTCGGAAAAAGGAAGTGACATAATCTTTATTTAGTCGTCTGAATTCCTCCCCTGTTGGTTTCCAAAGCCGTTATGCGCCAATCTCATTCAAATAAAGACGTTGTAATGATCTGTTTAGTATTCTGGCTGAAGTGCCTCCTCTCCCACATCTTCCTGCTTCACACATCACGCAGCATCCCATCGGTTCATCAGGCCAGTTCACACGCCTGGGAATACTTGAGCCCACTCGCGGATCTGTGAACTAAAACAGAAATCTGCCAAGAGCGCACTGCTGCTTTCAATTTAAATGCAATACAGTTTTCGATTTTCATGCCGTTTGATTATGCTCTTGAGATTTTTTCACACCTAAGAAAATTGCGTAGTTGGAAAGAGAATTTCTCGTTTGCATAATTATTAAATGTATTATATAATAAATAAGGATTTATTAATTATAAAAATATAAATAAGCTATGAATTCACAAAGGGTTAATAGAATTTTGCAAATAGGTTGGTGTTTCGTTTACACAATTGAAATGATAAGAAAGGTGAACGCATTCCGTGGTTTTCGTTTTTTCTCATGCAATATGTCCTTTACTGAAAAATCGTTCAATCTTCGGTCCTTTATGTGGTGGTATTGTAAAATGCAATTTTATTCAGTACCAGTGCGTAAAATACTTTGATTTATTCTACGATATATTTATGGTTAAATTCACCAATTCGTCTGTCTTAAGTCTTCGAAGATTGTCATGGAAATTTTAATCTTTTGAAGTATTGATATCGTCGCCGGAAAGGCAAAAGGACTGAAGCGCCATTTCGGAAAGTTTACACCGGAGCATTTTTTGTTTTACATTAAAAGTACCTGGTTGGATATTGAAAAAAAAAAAGTTTACTCAGGTAACTCAATGCTCACACTGAGTTACCCGAAGCGACAAAAAACTAGTCCTATACTTGTGTCGCTTGAGTCAAGCCTTTTCCCAAATGGTAAATATATTTTAGATGGCTGAAATGCCACAAAAGTCTTCAGAATCAAACGAGAGTCAGAGCATTCGATGCAGAAAAAAACTGATTAAAACTACATATATAGCTCATTTTTGACCCAAGTGTCGCTTAAGGCCTTTTGCTTTAACGACGGTATTAATAAACCCATTTTTTAAATAGTGTTTTTGTCAGCAGGAGTTATTGTACGAACAAGAATAGAATCAAACATGTTTGTAGACCGCCGACCAAAGTATGACATGAAACCAATTGGAAGCAATTCACCTTTATGTAATAAAGTCCTGCATGATGTGCCCACATTGCGTCACACAGATGTGATATTTTGCATGCGGATCTATAATATAATTCGAGAACCGTTTTTTGTCATCATCAACAAGACGTTGCGTGGCGTTTCTGAATGAAGACTGACGATACGGTAGTCACTTGCAAGGTCGCACTACCTAACGAGCTTCATCCTCTTTTGCTCGGGATGAAACCAAAAACTCGGCTACAAAACAAATTTGGCAGAGGTTATTACAGTTTCCTCATTAATTATTCAGATGATGATGCTACAGTTTTATCAAACAGTCGTCTTCTCGGTGTCAGGTCGAATGTAATCGGCCGCAGATATGGGTAATTAATTAATTAATTAAGTCCGTCAATTTTGTCTCAACATTGAATAAGTCTGTTTATTTTTTGACATTGAAATACCTACCTTACTCTTATATGCATAAACTTCTTGTTTATTGAAAGAACCATTTCTTCTAATACGCCATTAAAAATGCGGTAACGTACTTAATATTTTAACTATTGTTTTGATTTCGTCTCTTCGGTTAACTATAACATCTAAAATCCTTTGATTCTTGTACATTTTAAATGTTGTTTATACATACTTTTCGTTTTATCGAAATATTAACCGTTAATTAATTATTGAATCCGGTTAGTAGCTGATTGGACAGACGCGTCGGATACCCACCTAGGCGTCGTGGGTTCAATTCCTCTGCTACCTAAGTCCTCCATCATTGCACCAGCAACATTTTACGCTTATTATGATGGCAGTAGGTGTTTTTCAAATATTGTCGGTTATTAGTAACTCGGGAATGTTTGTCTTTCCTTTATAAAATAAAATTTAAAAAAAACCTATTAAAATGAATTATTTATCGTAAAAGTTCATATTAATGATAAAAAATCACTTGGTACTTGGTATTATTAATTATGCATACAAATAGAAATGAGGTGAAATATCAATTAATTTCGCTATACTACTCGTATTTTGGATGTTGGATGTTTTGGTCCGATAGTTGTACGCGGAAAGTGTGTATCGGTAGCCTCATTTCAATGCGTGAATTTCCAAAGGTTAAAAGTTCACTCATTAAAATGCAGTTTTGGTTCGGCAACACTGTCGTAAATCGTTATTTTTGGTTGGGAATAATCGCTACCGACTCTACTAGGCGCCTTCTCGATTTAATTTCGAAAACGTATTGTGCATTATGCGAACGTTTGTAAGCAGTGATAAAGCGACCAACATTCATTTATACAATGTAAAGAGCCTTGAGACGACTTTGCACTAAAAAGAGACTGATAGATTCATGTGTAATAATGGGATGTTTTATTTGCGTATACTTGTACTATACTAAATATCATAAAATAAGAATATTACGACATCTCACTATTATCAGAGTGCAGTTCTGCTGAATTGCTCCATGCTGCTGAGTGCAGGGTGAAGATTTTCCAAATGATAGTCAACCTCCAAATACGAGAGAGTACCAGAAGAAGAATGTGAGTTTAATTTTCAAATGGGTTTTTAACCCATTGCAAAAGCATTGACCACGGCAATATTTTTTGCTTAATATTAATTATTAGTCTTATGAATCTGAAATGACTGATGTTTTGTGCATTTAAATGTCTTGGTTCGAGGTATTTGGAGGATCTGGCTTACATGGGTCTGACTATTCGGCAGTACGTTACTGTACCTAAAATTCATTGATTACTGCCTTATGTTTTTAACATTTTTATTCCTTTTTTTATCATCTGGCTTCATGATCTTTTCTAGACCTCGGTCTTCCCCAATTTCTCCTTCAAGGTCTCCCATTTACATCTTCCTCCTTTTATACTATCCCATTCATGTTATGCGGGGCTATTCAAGTACTCACACTCTATTGAAGAGAGTGCCTGAAACCCTATTGTGGGGTATTTATAATTTCGGCTACCTGATACCATTTTGAATGGACTACAACCTACTGACGGATTTCGTGAAAGAATTTTATTCAAGTACTTAAATCTCACACTGTTGTAGATATTTGCGAGGTAACCTACCCATGTTTGCTCGATGCTTATATGCTTAGACTGTGACGTGTGTAAACATTTTTTTTCATACTGACTGTTTCAGACTGTTTACCGTCATTTTTTGGGTTAAAAGTTATAAATTATAATCACATATTAGAAGTTTATGCTAAATACAATAATTTATAGCAGCTCAAAATTCATGTAATATAAAATTGTAATTTTTTATTTTTTCTCTATATTTTTTCCGCCAAGTCGGGAAAATTATGTTTGACGCGGTAAAAAAATATGCACGATTATGTACTCGTACGTTCACCAGGTATTATTATTACTTAACTTGATTCTACTAACGAAAAAAATATTTTGCCTTTGTGAAATGTTATTTCAATATATTTTACGTAATTACCTACATATATTTTTTTGAATAACCTACATTATTTGCATCATGTTATCTTAATAATCACTACGTTGTTGATAGCCTTTCTTCATACCATATGAGTAGTACGTAATCGGTGATGTGTAAGGGTTAATCATGCTTTAGTAATACGCATTGACATTTGCTACCTACACTCAGGGGCTTAAATCCGTCACACACCAACAACTGGACAGCTTATGAAATGGAGACGTAGAATATATTTCCAACTTGCATTGATAACAATGAATTAAAAAATGCTAATTTACTTCTATGATTCAAATGTAATTTATTGCATTATATAATTTCATGTAATATATTCGACGTTTGGTGGGTCGCAAGTCGCAATTCTATTGTATTTTTGAATTTATCAAACATAAACAATTTTGTATTGAACAATGAACTAAAATAATATTTTTTAAATCTTCTTGTAGCTTCTGACAATATCACCTATCACCAATTTTCTACGTCCTACGTGCACCGAGTATATTGCGGTGAAATATAATAGTATTATTATGTGGGTTGGCTCCATTTCAAATTGGCAAAGCAAATAATTTGTCAGGTGGTATTATTATCCACGAAATCAACACAAAATGGCAGCACACTGCAGCAGCTGAAAAAAAAGTATTTCCTGCGCTCCTTAATCGTGAGTTACAGACAACATTGGCTACATTTTTAAGCGACGGCAATGAAATAATATCTCTTTGCAAATAAATTATATATCAGAAGACTAAATGCATAATCTCATCCAAATTATTTATTACAAGTCAGACTTAATGTTATTGGGAATTTTATTCTTGAAATCTCCAGACTTTTTCAATTACTTACAAAAATTGTAATTAAGCGATTACATTTTATAATTCTTCAACAAGCCATTATCAAAGCAGCAAGCAAACATTCTTAAATACATTTAAAAAAAACATCGGTAATTTTTAAGTTTTTTGGATAGTTTGCTTAACTTTTTTGCACATTTGATAAATAATATCATTTGAATAAGTATTAAATGCTTTGTCGAAAGTTGTTTTTTTGTGGATTACTTTGTAGAAAAATAACTCTTAGCTTATGAGGGTAATAAAAAAATATATGTTGCTTTGAGGAAAAAACATTATTGACTTTTGAATGTCATACTTCACGCTATCAAAGTTCGCGGTTCAGTTTAATGTATTATAAATTATGTAACAAAGGTCAATTATTACCTACCTGCCTACCTATCTTTTCGCTACTCTTTCAAAATATCTGAAGACCTCTTAAAATCCTCGACAGTAAAATTAACGCTTGCTTTTACTCATACAAATTACCAAGGCAGTGCTAATCAAATTAAAGGCAAATAACAAGCATCGCTGAAACAGGTAAAAACATCCTCTAATTCCAAACACTCATTCAGATAAATATTTTGCTTTGATAACTTAATAAAGAGGTATGTACTTAACAAAGTTTTACATAATCTTATAAATGTAGGTAACAAATGCGTTGGTTCTCATTGCACAAGTACAATCGTGATTCTCTCGAGGCCTTGACCTCTTGTAGCAATTGAGTATACCTCCTCTGCGCGTGATTATAATGCCCTAGTCAATAAATTGCAACAATTGTATAGGACCATTATTATGATTGCATCCATTTCGATTTCAAGTGTCAAGAGAACCAGCTGAAGAGATCATCGTTTCAGAAATCAGACATAGATTTAATATTTGAAATCAGAAAATGTTTATAAACAACAAAAACAATATACATCATTCTAATATACTTGAATATCTCCGTGGGGTTCACAGCTGTAATCATCAGCGTACACTGATATAAACCCTATCAAAATGGCAAAATATGCACTCTCAATGCCAAAATATACAATGTCAAAATATGTGCCAGCGAAAGTCTGAAGGAAAAGAGCCGGTCCTCAAAAAAGATTTATTTAATAGGGAGGGTGGGGTGGCTAGCGAAATTCTAAATTAAAAGAACCGGTTTCTCAAAAAAGCTCGGCCGTTTGATGTAGAAGTTTTCGCGCAACCGAACCGACCGTGTTGGTCGACCGGGAGATCCGGTGAGAAGAGTCACTGTTCGTTACAAGCCGATATAATAGCCATCATAACAATATGGCCGAGGTTTCCTGCCAGGATTCACGGAGCAGCAATTGCTGCAATTACCGGATGGGACGCATTACAGCCTGCGATCAGCACTGTTCCATATTCCTGCTTACACGGCCATACGGCCACACGGCCACACGGCCACACGGCTCCGACCCGCGACCTTCAGAACACCTTCCTCGATAAGAATAACTCTTTGAATCGATGTTCTCTCTGTGATTCTACTGAGAGACTGATAGCGTCGACTCTTTGCAACATTGTATCGGTATAATTAATCATTATTTTATAAAAAAGTGAATAATAATATCGTGTAATAAGTACAGTGAATTCTGAATAAATATCAAAAGCTTGAAACCTTCTGATAATCCTTTAGGAGGGTTGACTCTTTGCTACATTGTATCAGTTCATTATTCAAACCCAAGCAAACTTTAACTCTTAACTGGTATACATGGGTCCAAAATGACCCGAGCTCACCTTTGATCCATCATAACTAAATAGCCCTTCGATATTCACACACCTGTTCTCGGTATTCTTCGACGGCACAGAACTCAGCAACATGAGCTAACACGGTTACGATTACGAGTGCGAACGTTTTCTCTCCAGTCAAATTTGACCCATTAATACCTGAAGTGTGACCGCTTTCCTACGGAGAATTAGGAATATGGCGGAGGTTGAAGACAAACGATTAATGCTGCGGACTGAAGAAGTGACACGAGTAACATGCTTAAACTGTTTGTCGTAAATTTGATAAAATTTTGTTCACGTATTCTAAATAATGTTAGAAAACATTATTATTAGAAGAAAATTTCTCAGTACAAAAATTTTAAGAAAACATGGCTTAAAAAAAGGTATACGATATGAAAAGTTAATTTTATGTTTCATAAAGTCTTATACATATTTAATTTGGTAGAGGAAATTTTTGAGTTTAAAAGATTCATATATACCATTTACATGGCTAAAGATATGTAGATCAGTAAGTGTAAATAATAAAATAATATAATTTAATAAGCACAAGTGAAATCAGAATAAATATCAAAAGCTTTGACAGTTCTCATCATAAACAATCGCCGTGATTCTATTGAATCGAGACAGCGTTCACGCTTTGATACACTGCCTGAAAGTTAATCAATTGAACCCAGGAATACTTTATGTAACATAATAACATAGCTACTTGTATTTAGTTGTGAACAGTTCACTTATTGTCTTATAAATACCTGGCGCCTCATATCCAATTTCAAATATTACGCGTCTGAACGCATGTGGCTTCCTTACGTAAAACAATCGTTCGCTTAATCTGGCAATGCGTCGTTTTCTCGAGTTAGCCACCGACTATTATGCACCGGTTTTAAATAAAATTATACATATCTTTCGATTGTCAATTGTAACTAACTGGTGTTCTAAACCATATTCATCAATAACTTGATTTTTTGTGTCAATTTTAGTGGAGGTATAATGTCAGTGTAACGAATTGTTAAAATAAGGCTTTGTATGACTTGTGGAATAAGACAGCTGGTCCGGACTAGAGCAAATGGAAGGAGACAGACTTAGGATCATATAAACACTGAAAATAACAGAAGTGTGAGAAAAAGACGATGTACGATTGGGATTGATGCCATTGAGTGTTCCGGCATATTTGCCTAGCCCTGCGAGGAAAGGCCCGATGGTTAGTGAGTTATAGATATTTTATTTGATAAATCCTATTTTGCATACTTAAATAATAGCAATTCCCTTCTGCCCTCCAGATATCTGGGAGTGCCATTATCATTGCATTGTTCTAAAGTGAGATATATACAAGATGAACTACCAAACTGCGACAGAATACCAAGCGATAGATTTCAATGTCGGAATGTAATGATCTCCAGGATGAGGAAGCTGTCGGATGATTGCCAAGGCCAATTGCCTTAATGCTGAAAAGGTCGCAATCGGACAGGATCTGACTTTTATCCTGCATGCATCGTCTAAATGATAGTCATTTGAGGACGATCAAGTAGTGACCTAGAATTTTTATTTAGTGAACACATTGATTTATGAAGTTATGCAGAAAAAAATATTACAAGGCAGTAACCCTACCCTTTATATGATATAGAATTCTATTAAAATGTTCACAACCAGATTTATTTATTTGAGACCGATCTACTTCTTCGACGCCATGCATGTAGTCTGTGTTATTTTTCAGTTTTGTTGGGTCAATGACCCACAAAAACTGAAAAAACTTGAAAATCTTTATACCAAAAAAACTATTTTACTTCTACTTTTTTGGCTACAATATTATCAATCATGACGTATTTTTTTTTTTTTCTTTTTAATCTTAGCACTGAAACACACTAAAAAGTCACTGGAGAGGTGTACATTCTTAGTTTATTATGATATGGTGATTCTGTCCTGCCAGGTAAGTATGTTGCTGTAGGTATATTTATACTAACTAAGAATTAATATTAAGTAGGAATTAAGATTTGTACAGCGCCCTTGAGGTGATTTTCCACAAAAACGGCGCTATAAAAATCATCCAAATATTATTATTATTATTATTCGGTAACTATAAGATAACGGTAAAAAAGCAATAAAAAAATCTAAATACCTAGCAAATGTTCGATAAGTTAAAGTATTCTTAACTCCCTTTGTTTAGAAGTCACATTTTTTATAGGCAGGTGTAATAAATGATTATTTCAATATTAATTAGAGCTATAACTTATTTTACCCAGTTGATATAAATAAAATTTAGAGCTACGTTGACATTCGCAGTATTATTATGTAAAAAATATATTACCCGAATGTTTAATTTACGATTTTTTAGTGGGACAGACAAAAATACAAACTACAAAAATAATGATATAATAAATTAGTGATTCACCATGTTGCAGTGCATGCATATTGCATATTATGCATGTTCTATGATAATCG